>VFSX01000030.1:85000-185000 GCA_016618255.1 Chlamydomonas sp. UWO 241 | reverse complement strand
GCGTCCAACAAGACTGTAAAATCGACCACACACACACACACACACGCGCGCACACACACACACACACACACACACCGACACACGCACACACCTCACTCAGGCTCGCGTCACAATACAGCGCGTCGAACGTCACGCCGTCCATGCATTCGGGCATGAGAACATTTGACAGAACGAAGTCGACGACGCCGAGAGCGACGCTTGGATCAGAGTTGAGGGTGGCGGCGGCTGAGTGGGGACAGTGTGTGTGCGTGTTTGAATGTGCCGAGAGCGACTGACGGGTCCGAGTTGAGGTTGGCGGCGGCTGAGTGGGGTGGAAGGGAGGGGGGGGGGGTCTCTCTCTCTCTCTCTCTCTCTCTGTGACACCAACTGTGGGTCCGAGTTGAGGTTGGCGTGGAGTGGAAGAGAGTGGGAGTGAGTGTGACTCTCTCTTTCTCTGTCTCTCTGTGTGTTACACCGTGTGGCACCGACTATGGTTCTGAGTTGAGGGTGGCGTCTAGGTGGGGTGGAAGGGAGTGGGGATGAGTGTGAGTCCCTATATCTGTGTCACAGTGTCGCCCACCACCCACCCACCCACACACACATGATGCAAACGTGGCTGGCGCCGGCGCGTCGCCACCACCACCGCCCCCCCTTCACACACACGCACGCAAGTACACGCACACGACACACACAGACACACACACACACCTGATGCAAACGTGCTGAGCTGTAGTACACAGCCTTATCGTGCACTCATTGATGCACCATTGAGCAGAACACACATTGAATAGGACACAGATGAACAGAGCACACAGTTGATACTTTTCCCAGACTTGCAACAATTGTCCTATGCCTGTCCTATTTCCTTCATTGGAGATCCTACTATTTCCTTCAGTGTGGTTCCCATAAGAGCCCCTCCCCTGACCCACAGAACACTCTCAGAACGCTCTCTGTCTCTACTGACTCCAGACCGTTGCTCTGCTTGTCTGTCTGGTCAGGTGAGTGCTTTGCCCATCTATTGCCACAGCATGCATGTCCTGGGAGGAATGCATGCCTAGCCTGCTCTCTCTACAGAGAGCCTGTAACTCTCAGAACGCTGTCTCTGTCTCTACTGACTCCAGACCGTTGCTCTGCTGTCTGTCTGGTCAGTCCCTTATCCCTCAGCAAAACGTGGCTGGCGCCGGCGCGCCGCCGCCACCACCGCCCCCCCCCCCCCTTCACACGCACGCACGCAAGTACACGCAATCGACACACTCACACACACAAAGCACACACACACACACACACACACACACACACGCACCTGATGCGAACGTGGCTGGCGATGGCGACTGCCCGCCGCCGCCGCCGACGCCCGCAGACGCAGACGCTGGCCCTGGCCCAGCAGAGGCTGAGCCAGAGATCGATACAAACGCTGCAGCCAAGGCGGACGAAGCTGGGGCGAAGGTGCCCGCGGAGGTTGACGCCTCGGGCGGGGCCGACGCCGCCGCGGCCGCGGCCGACGCGCGCAAGCGCTCACGCAAGGTCTGTTGGGGGGGGGAGGGATAGGCAAGAGTGTGTGTGTGTGTGGCACGCACGAGAGTCGGAGTTTCCGGCTGCCACGCACTCCATCCCACACACAGACGCACCGACTGCTCGGGCTCCCCCACACCCACACCCCACACCCACCCACCGACAGCCTCCCCCAGTCTAAGCTCGCTCGCACCTTCAGATTTGCGCGCGCACCCTCCAGCCGGCTGCCCACGCACTCCAGCCCGTACACAGACACGCTTGAGTGCGGCAGGGACGGTGGCGGCGGCGCGCTGCCGCCCGCCCCGCTGGGGCCAGCAGCCGCGCCCTGCATGCTGGCGCGCGGGCCGTCGGCGCCCAGGAGGCAGGCTGCAAGTGCGGTGACGTAGCCGGTCCCGCAGCCTGCGTGTGGGGCGCGTTTGAGGGTGGATTTTTTAAGATTGGGAGGCTACAGATAGGGCTAAACAGGGGTCAGGAAGGCTAGGCTGGCCCCCCTGGCGCGGGCCGGAGGTGGACTGCGAGCGCGGATAAGTAGCCGGTGCCTCAGCCTGCGTGTGAAGAGAGTCTGATGGCAAAAGGGTACACTCACACGTGCAGTGCTTGCAAGCATGCTGTGCCAGGCTGTGCGAGGGCTGCCGCGTGCGTGCCGTGCTGTGCGAGGGCTGCTGTGCACGCACACGCGTGCAGCGCTTGCCAGCAGTCTGTGCCATGCTGTGCGAGGGATGCTGCGTAAGCTCACGTGTGCAGCGCTTGCAAGCATTATTTGCCGTGTTGTTCGGGGGCTGTCGCGTGCCTTGCTGTGCGAGGGCTGCTGCGCGCCTTGCTGTGCGAGGGCTGCAACACTTGCAGGAAACGTACACCATGCTGTGCCGTGCGGAGATTGTCGCGTGTCACGCTGTGCGAAGACTGCTACGTGCTTGCAAGCATGCTGTGCCATGCTGTGTGGGGGCCGCCGCGTGTCGTGCTGTGCACCCATGCCATGCATGCCCATTCTTCTCTCGTTCAATCACCTGCGTCGAGGAAACGCTTGCCCGGCGTGAGCTCCAGAAGCTCGAGCGCGGCCGCGACGAACGAGGGCGGAGGGAGCGTGAGTGTCGAGCCGTCGGCCATGCGCAGCGCAACCTGACAGATAGAAGGAGGGGAAGGGGGGGGGGGGGGCTAAGTAGGGTTTTGAACGGGGGCGGAGGGGGGCGTAAGCGTCGAGCCGTCGGCCATGCGCAGCGCGACCTGAGAGGTAGAAGAGGGGAGGGGGGGGCGGGGTCTAGCAGCCTTTGCACAGGCCTGTGCCCCCTGAACGCAATCGCCTCGCAATTCTGCGCCCACACTCCTCCACCACACACACACACACACACACACACACCGGGTCCAGCAGCCTGTGCCCCCTGAACGCAATCGCCTCGCAGTTCTGGCGTGCCTCCACCACTCACACACACACACACAAACACACACACACACGCACACACATACATGCATGCATGAACACACGCAGAAAGAGGGAGAAATAGAGATAGCGGGAGGGAGAGAGAGTTGGAAGGAGACTGCAGCACGCACCTTTGCATCCCTCGGCGCCTCCCGCTGCCGAACACATCACACAAGGATGCACGCACACGCACAAAAAGGGTCCATGCACGACCCATTGTCTAGTTTACTGCACCTTCGCATCCCTCAGCGCCTCCCGTTGCCTGTCCCGCGGCACAAACACGTCGCGCGGCACGACCCTCAGCGCCGCCTCGACACGGTCGCCCATCGGGCAGCCCTTGGCACGCAGCACGTGCACGAGCTCCTCGTTCGACGCGTCGGTGTCGCCGATGGGCCCGGGGAGCAGGCTCGCGCGCTGCCGCGAGTGCGTCAGCGTCGCCGCCGCGTGCACCGGGCCGCGCACGCCCGCGATCGTGCCGAGGGACACCCCGTTGTGCGCAAAGCGCAGTGTGCCCTCGCGCAGGTCGAGTGTGAGGGCCACCTGTGGGGAGACAACAAAAGGTGCGTGTGGGTGCGTGTGTGTGGCAGAGGTGCATGGATACAGGCCGAGTGTAATCTGCATCACCCTCGCTGGACGTGCGTATGTGTGCGGGTCCATGAGCAAGAGCACGCCAACACACGCACCTCGCATCGTCCGTCCGGTCCGAACGAGAAGGCCGGCTGCGCCTTGCCCTTGTGCTTGGCCGTCGACCCGCGCACTGGCTTGGCGACCTAGCGGTGGGTGGGGAGGGGGGTGCATGGGGTGGGGGAGGAGTGGGGGCAGTCAGAGCAGCAGTAGACAAGGCCGGCTGCGCCTCTTGCCCTTGTGCTTGGCCGTCGACCCACGCATCAGCTTTGCAACCTGGCATGGGAGCGGGCGGGCGGTTGGGAGCAGCGAGGAGTCAGTTAGGGAGTGGCACTGGACTGCATGGAGGAGAATGACCTTTGTGCTGTGCCACGGTGGAGGTCTAGGGGAAGCATTCCGGGGCTTGTGAACCCCCGACGTGCCCCCACAGGGAGGAGCGTGGATCTGGGAACCTAGTGCCCTGCCTAGGTCCAGCCCCGACCCACTAGCCCCCCACCACCAGTAGCCAGCCACCCGTCTGTGTAGTGCTCGGGCGCTATACGCCGAGCAAGGCCGAACACGCTGCCTGTGGGTGCGTCACACACGACTTCAAAATCCATACTCAGCGAGTGGTGCAGCTACTGGGGCCTGGATCCTGTGCACTTATGTGTGTGTGTATGTGTGCACTTATGCACCGTCCGGACAACAGGTGGTAAATTTCACAGCCTGTCGGACGCCCTTGATGGCGTTATAGACTTGTGTTTGCGAACCCTGGCAGCACATAAAAATGAAAACTGGCGCTCTGCCATGCTCAGAGCCATGCCGCCGCCACTGTCGCTGGTGCCCTCCCAGCTCACCACAGCTGCGTCGCAACCGCCACAACCCAGCTCCGGACAGCAACAGATTTCCATGCAAAATGGCTTTCCGCCATGCTCAGAGCCAGGACGCTGGTGCCCTTCCAGCTCACCACAGCTGCGTCGCGACCGCCACAACCCAGCTCCGGACAGGGGCAGATAACCATGCAAACTGGCTTTCCGCCATGTTCAGAGCCAGGACGCTGGTGCCCTTCCAGCTCTCGCCACAGCTAAGTCATGACCACTAGGTTCTTGGCCAGTTACAGCCCCAAGCCCCGGGTTCTCACCTGTGCCAACGACGCGAGGTTGGACACGTGGAAGCGGCGGCCAGACGCGCATCATTGGGGGATTGGTTTGAGGGTTCGAGGGGACTGCCGACGTCCTCGCTTGGTTTTTGAGGGGGTGAACGGGGACTGCCCAAGCACTCGCACTTGGGTGCCCTCACCTTTGCCCACGACGCGAGGCTAGACGCGTGGAAGTAGCGGCCTGACACGTAGAAGTATCCAAAGAAGTCGAGCCCAATGCCGCACGACTCCTCGCCCAGGGATCGCTGCGCGGTGAAGATGGAGGTGGGGTGGTGGGTGGTGGGTGGGGGGGGGTGTCTGTGTGTAAGCGTGCACGCCGGGGTTTGTGCGTGTGTGTGTGAGTGTGTGTGCGTGTGTGTGTGTGAGGAAGTATCCAAACCATTTGAGTCCGATGCCGCGCGCCGCCTTGCCCAGGGATCACTGCGCGGTGGGGATGGGGGTGGGGTGGATGGTGGGGGGTGGATGTTGCGTGTGTGTGTGTGTGTAAGCGTGCATGCCGGGGTTTGTGCGTGTCAGTGTGTGTGTGTGTGTGTGTGTGAGAGAGTGTGTGTGTGCGTGTGTTTGTGTGTGTGTGTGTGTGTGTGTGTGCGGGTGTGAGAGTGTGTGTGCGTGAGTGTGTGTGAGTGTGTGTGTGTGTGTGTAAACCTGCAAGCTGCCCGCGCTGAGGGCGCCCCCCGGGAGCAGTCCAAGCACCTGGAGTCCGACCTCAAATCCTCCATCCGTGACGACTCCGACTCCCACTGGAGCGCCGCCGCCAAGCACGTGCAGAACGATTTCGACAACAACAAACCCCACACCGCCCACCGCACACTGTCCCGCCTCGTCGACCGCCCCCACGCCGCCTCCGCCCCCGCCGTCCGCTCTGGCGACCACTTGTGCTTCGGCGTTCAAGCCGTGGCCGACGCGTTTGGAGAACACTTCAAACAACTCCACGACCTCACCTCAACCGTATGCCTTGCCACGCTGGACTCACACCTGGCCCATGCCCCCTCCCCTCCTCCCCCGCCGTTGATGCCTCCACCCTCACGGGGCGAGGTGGAGACCGCGATCAAAACCCTCAAAAACTCCGCCCCCGGTTACGACAACATCACCGCCCCGCTCATCAAGCACGGCGGCGACATTGTCACCGGAGCCCTCCACCGTCTCATCATCTCGTGTTGGAACACCAGAACCATCCCTACCGCGTGGAAGCAGGCGGACATCTGCCCCCTCTACAAGGGCGCATCATCCGGCCCGACCACAGCCGTCAAATCCTACCGCGGCATCTCCCTCCTTCCCGTCCCGGGCAAAGTCTACACCCACGTCCTCCTCACCCGCCTCGGACGACACCTGGATGACTACCTCTCCACCTACCAATTCGGCTTCCGGCCCGGCCGAGGCACCACCGCCCCCATCTTTACCCTACGCCGCCTCCAAGAGGAGTCTCACCGCGCCCAAGCCCCTCTTCACGTGGCTTACGTCGACCTCTCCAAGGCTTTTGACCGAGTCAACCACACCGCCCTCTGGCACACCCTCCTCCGTCGAGGCGTACACCCCGACCTCCTCTCCCGCCTCGAGAGCCTCTACTCTGGTGCCACCGCCAGAGTCCGTGTAGGCGGCGCCTACTCTGCCTCCTTTCCCCTCGAAGCTGGAGTCAAGCAAGGCTGCCCCCTCTCCCCCCTCCTCTTCAACATCTTCATCGACACCGTCATCCGATCCCTGATAGCCCAGCTCCCCAACGCAGGCATCCAAATCGGCTACGTGGTGAACGGCACTCTCCACACACCCCTCCCACGCCACGGTTTCGACTCTACCCTACTCCCCCTCCTCCTCTACGCGGACGACATAGCTCTGATGGCACTCGACATCGATGCCCTCAAAGACATGCTCGCCCGCCTCGACCAGATCTGCTCCGACCTCGCACTCGAGATCAACTACGCCAAGACCGTGCACCAAACCCTGGGTCACCCGTCTGCCCACACCGACACCCCAGCACCGATCTCCATCCCTTCCACTTCCTCCTCTAACCCCCACCTCGTCCACCCCACAGACAAGTTCAAATACCTCGGCAGTATTTATTCCACACCCGCAGCCCCCTCCCCCTCCGATGCACACCCTGTCTCCCACTCAGACGCCGGGATACTCGATGCCGAGATCTCACGCCGCATTGGCTCTGCCTGGTTTGCCTACAAACGCCTTACCCTACGGTTCTGGGACGCCCCCCCTGAAGTCATCTCTGACTCTACTAAGATCCGTCTGTACAATGCCTATGTTGTTTCCGCACTCCTTTATGGATGCCAAGCATGGACACTGAACAAAGCCCACATCCACCGCCTCGAGGTTACTCACAACCGATTCCTACGCCGCCTTAAGCGGATACCCCACAACCTTTCCCCTTCCTCCCCTCACACTTCCACCATCGAGATGCACGCCAAGGACCCACCCACAGCGCCCATCATCGACACCATCAACAAACACCGAGTTGCGTTCATCGGTCCCCTTATCCGCCATCTCCCCCCCTCTCCATCTCCTCAGCCCCTCCACCCTCCCCACCCCAGCCCCGCCATCTTCCCCTCCCCTCCCCCTCCCCAGCCCCTTCACCCTCCACACCCCATCTTCCCAGCCACCGCCGCACTTTTCATGTGCCGTCGACCGGACGCGGATGGCCTCCACGCGGGAGGGGCCATCACGTCGTACCGGCAAAATGCAGGTGACATTTTCACATCCCAACGGTTTCGAGACGCCGTCAAGAATCGCTTTGACCAGTTCAAACGAGAGCGAGCCAAGTACGCCGCGTACCCAGAGCTCACGCGCATCCTCGACAACCGAGTCCCACCCGGATGGCTCACCCTAGCGAGATTTCCACAGCTGTGGGAGTCCATATGCGGCGATCTGATTAAGGCGGGATAGAGGTTGCGACCATCACACAGCCTCAGAGAGAGTGAGAGTGATCACAGTCAGTTAAGTCGGCGTACAACACAGCGTACTTAGATGCAGTGCCTCAGAGGCAGCCCCCCCCCCGCAGCAGAGTGGCATTATATCCCCTCATAGCGACGAGTGGTCTCCCGCTATTGACAGACGCCCTTTCGCCGACCTCTGGAACGATATCGCCGTTATCTTTGTAACGATCTGGAATGGAATGGAATGGAATGTGTGTGTGTGTGTGTGTGTGTGTGAAGAAGTATCCAAACCGTTCGAGCCCGATGCCGCGCGCCTCCTCGCCCAGGGAGCCCTGCACGGTGGGGATGGGGGTGGGGTGGATGGTGGGGGGTGTGTTTGTGTGTAAGCGTGCATGCCGGGATGTGTGCGTGTGAGTGTGTGTGTTTGTGCGTGTGTGAGTGTGTGTGTGTGTGTGCGTGTGTGAAGAAGTATCCAAAAAAGTCGAGCCCAATGCCGCACGACTCCTCGCCCAGGGAGCGCTGCGCGGTCGTGGCGGTGATGCAAGGGGGCACCATCAGAGTGTGCGCGCGCGTGCCGCGCGGGAGCCTGGTGGTCGAGTCTACAGTCTTGTTGGACGCCTTTGATGGCGCATCAAACTTGGGACACACATTGACTGTGTCCATCGCACTAGCCTGTGCGCATGCATGCAGGTGTGCCCCTCTGCAACGCGTGCATACGGGCACGCCTCCTTGCCCAGGGAGCGCTGTGGTGGTGACGCAAGGTGGCTCCATCAGAGTGTGCGCGCGCGTGCCACGCGCGCGCCTGTGCGCGTGCATACTGTGCATGCATGCAGGTATGCCCATCTGCGTACAGCGTGCATACGGGCGCCTGTGCCCGCGCATGCACGCGTGCCCGTTGCCTTACCAGCAGGTCCATCCCCGGCGGCGCCACGCCCACGAGGAAGTTTGCCGGCGTCGCGCCGGTCGGCTGCTCAAAGCGCACGACCCACGTGTGCGTCTCTGTGCGCGAGTACTCCCTCAGCCCGAGAACCGTCGCCTGGCCAGAGCCCTCGGTAGAGCCCTGTGCGATGGGCAAGTGGTGGTGGTCATGCGGGGGGGGGGGTTGTAAAGGGTGCTGTGCGTCTCTGTGTGCGAGAACTCCCTCAGCCCGAGAACCGTCGCCTGGCCAGAGCCCTCGGTAGAGCCCTGCGGTTGTTTTAGGGTTTGGGTTATCGGGCTAAGGGTTTGAGGTTGAGGAGTTCAGCTGTGAGGTTTGAGGGTTTAGGGCTTTGGGTTGAGGAGTTTACTGGGGGGCTTAAGCAGCCCGAGAATGGTCGCTTGGCCAGAGTCCTCGGCAGAGCCCTGCAGCGGTGCGTGTGGTTACAGGTTTAGGGGTAAGGGTTTCACAAAAGGGTACATGCGGCGGTTGCAAGCTCGCGGACACGCCCTCTCCCCCATCAGCGCCGCCGCGCGCGAGCACTTGCTGGGCTCCAGCAACACGCACACATGCATGCCCCCCCCCCACACACACACACAAACACCAACACCACCAACTGCCACAGAAAGAGAGAGAGAGGAGGAGGAAGAAACACACACACACACACCTGCGGCGGGCGCAGGCTCGCGGACACGCCCTCCCCCGTCAGCGACGCCGCGCGCGAGCACTTTGCTGGGTTCCATCGCAGAGAGCGCGCGAGGTCGATGAACATGGACGACGAGTGCAGCGTAATTGAGTCCATGACGTTGTCGAGGGAGATGTAGGCCCAGACCTGTGAGAGGAAGGGGGTCATCAGGGCTGAAGTGAGAGAGAGCAAGAGAGAGAGAGAAAGAGAAGGGAGAACGAGCAAGAGAAGAGGGTTGGGGAGTGTGTGAGGTCGATGTACATGGACGACGAATGGAACGTGATTGAGTCCATGACGTTGTCGAGGGAGATGCAGGCCCAGACCTGTGAGGGGGAGGGGGTCATCAGGGCTTTCGTGAGAGAGAGAGCAAGAGAGAGTGTGTGGGAGAACAAGTGAGAGAAGAGGGGTGGGGAGTGTGCGAGGTCGATGGACAAGGATGACGAGTGCAGCGTGATTGAGTCCATGACGTTGTCGAGGGAGATGTCGGCACAGACCTGTGAGGGGGAGGGGGTCATCAGGGCTGAAGTGAGACAGAGAGCAAGAGAGAGAGAGAGAGTAAGAAAGAACGAGCAAGAGAAGAGGGTTGGGGAGTGTGCAAGGTCGATGTACATGGACGACGAATGGAACGTGATTGAGTCCATGACGTTGTCGAGGGAGATGCAGGCCCAGACCTGTGAGGGGGAGGGGGTCATCAGGGCTTACGTGAGAGAGAGCAAGAGAGAGTGTGGGAGAACAAGTGAGAGAAGAGGGGTGGGGAGTGTGCGAGGTCGATGGACAAGGATGACGAGTGCAGCGTGATCGAGTCCATGACGTTGTCGAGGGAGATGTAGGCCCAGACCTGTGAGGGGGAGGGGGTCATCAGGGCTGAAGTGAGACTGAGAGCAAGAGAGAGAACGAGAGAGTAAGAAAGAACGAGCAAGAGAAGAGGGTTGGGGAGTGTGTGAGGTCGATGTACATGGACGACGAACATGGAACATGGAACGTGATTGAGTCCATGACGTTGTCGAGGGAGATGTAGGCCCAGACCTGTGAGGGGGAGGGGGTCATCAGGGCTTACGTGAGAGAGAGAGCAAGAGAGAGAGAGTGGGAGAACAAGTGAGAGAAGAGAGGTGGGGAGTGTGCGAGGTCGATGGACAAGGGTGACGAGTGCAGCGTGATTGAGTCCATGACGTTGTCGAGGGAGATGCAGGCCCAGACCTGGGGGGGGGGGGGTCAAGATGAGAGAGAGGGTGAGAGGGTGAGAGAGTGAGAGAGTGAAAGAGTGAAAGAGTGAGAGAGTGAGAGGGTGAGAGTGAGAGAGTGAGAGAGTGAGAGAGTGAGAGAGTGAGAGTGTGAGAGTGAGAGAGTACGAGAGTGAGAGAGTACGAGAGTGAGAGAGTGAGAGAGTGAGAGAGTGAGAGAGTGACAGACTGAGAGAGTGGGTGCGTGAGTGAGAAAAGGGGGCTTGGTCAGTGGTGAGCGGTTAGTGAGTAGTGTTTGGTTGTTCAGCCCGATCCCCACCTCGTCCGGCAGACCGTCGCCCACGCCCTGCACGACGCCGTTCTTCAGGAACTCGACTTTGTGCGCCTCCATGTCGAGCTGCACGGTCACGAGGTCGCCCTCGGCGTACGGCTCGGCGCAGCGCGTGACGAGCTTGCCGGCGACGCGGATGGTACTGTGGGTGAACGCGAGGTGGGGAGAGGGTGGCGAGGTTACCGGTGGGTGGTGGAGGGCGTCAGCCAGAGAGGCCGCCCTCGGCGTACAGTGCAGCGCGTGGCGATCTTGCCGGCGACGCGGAATTTGCTGTACCGATACAAAAGGGGGGTGGGGAGGTTATCAGGATTGCCCACCCATCCGACAGGTAGTCTGTGCGATGCTTCGTCTCCTGTGGGTCCGCGTTCAAGTCGTAAGCACCCACCCACCGACACCCCCAACACTCGAGAGGAAGAGACAAGACGAGAGCGAAGAGAGAAACGAGAGAAGAATAAGAAGGGAGTGAAGAGAGAGAGAATAATAAAAAAGAGAAAAGAGAGAAGAGAGAGAAGAGAGAAGAGAGAGAAGAGAGAGAGAGTGAGAGAGAGAACAAGAGAGATAACGAGAGAGAACCCACCCATTCGACAGGTAGTACGTCCGATGCTTCATCTCCTGCGGGTCCGCGTTGAGGTCGTGGCCACCGACCGACACGCCGATGAAGAGGTTTGAGTCCTCGACGTGGTTGATGTACACGTTCCAAGCGTGCTGTGTGCAGGGGGGGGGGTTGAGAGGTCGAGAGGCTTGATGACAGGATGGTTCCGGAGGGGGGGGGTTGAGAGCAGGCTTTGAGAACTCCACGTGGCTGACGTACACGCTCCATGCGTGCTGTGTTCGTGTGTGTGGGGGGGGTGAGGGGTGAGGGGGCGAGAGGCTTGATGAAAGGATGGTTCGGGAGGGGGGGGGCTTGAGAGCAGGCTTTGAGTCCCCCACGTCGTCACGTTCCATGCGAGCTGTGTGTACGGGGGTGTGCACAATGCAGAGGAAAGGGGAGTGAGAGTTTCATGCTTGCTGTGGAAGGTGGATGAGAGGGGGGGGGGCGAGAGGAAGGGGGGAGGCTTGCAAGAAAGTAAGAATCGTGAATACGGTCCACGTGTGTTGTGCAAGGGGGGAGGGGGCACAATGCACTGAGATGGGTGTGGGAGGAGGGGGGCGGGAGAGGGGGCTGAGAGGAGGGCGACAGCGCGTGCAGAGAGGCTGAGAGGGAGGCAGGGAGGAGGGGGAGGGGGCTGGGAGGAGGGAGGCAGCGCATGCACAGATGCTGAGAGGGAGGCAAGGAGGGTGAGAGGGGGAGGGGCCGTGCACGCGCACGCCCCACAGCGCACGCGCCACACGCCCCAGCACGCCCCACAGCGCACGCGCCCCAGAGCCCAGCACGCCCAATCATGCGCTACACGCCCCAGCACGCCCCACAGCGCACGCGCCCCACAGCCTAGCACGCCCCATCACGCGCTACACGCCCCACGCCCCACAGCACAGGCGCCCCACGCTTTCACACGCTACACGCCCCACGCCCCACAGCGCACGCCCCGCAGCGCACGCCCCGCAGGGCACGGCCACGCCCCACGCCCCACGCCCCCACACGCCCCACGCCCAACCGCACGCACACGCCCCACGTCCCACAGCGCACGTGCACGCCCCACGCCCCACAGCGCACGCCCACGTCCCACACGCACCTGGCCGCTCGACAGGCAAAGGTTCCCGAGCACTGTTGCGTAGTCGCCACCATCGTTCGCCATCTGTGTTCATGACCAGGCAGGGACAAGGGGGGGGGGGCGGCATTTCAGTACGGCACGGCACACACAGTTCACAAGCAGCACAGTGCACAAGCACAGCACAGCACAAGCACAGCACAAGCACAGCACAGTACACAAGCACAGCACAGCACAGTACACACGCAGCCCAGCAGGAGAGCACAAGAGCACTGTGCTGTGCGGTGATGGTGCTGTATGGTGCTCCTGGTGGTGCTCTAACGGTGCTGTGGTGGTGCTCTGATAGTGAAGTGATGGATGCTGCTCTGATGCTGCTCTGATGGATGATGCTTTCATGGCGCTCTGATGGTGAACTGATGGTGCTGTATGGTGCTTCTGGTGGCGCTCCCACGGTGCTGCGGTGGTGCTCTGATGGATGGTAGGCTGATGGATGATGCTCTGATGGTGCTCTGATGGATGATGCTTTGATGGTGCTCTGACGGATGGTGCTTTGATGGCGCTCTGATGGTGAACTGATGGTGATGTATGGTGCTTCTGGTGGTGCTCCCACGGTGCTGTGGTGGCGCTCTGGTGGATGGTGCTCTGGTGGTGCGCAGATGGTGCTTACGGTGGTGCTCTGATGGCGCTCCGATGGTGCTCTGATTGACCCACCTTGGTCACCGTGAGCCCGTCAATCACGTTGAGGTCGCGCCCTGCGCGCGCCTCGTCCCACCGCAGCTCCCCGCTGTACTCGCCCGTGTTGAGCACGGTGGGGCGGTTCTGTTGGTGGTTTAGGGGAGGGATAGGAGGATGGATGTAAGTGGGTGGGGAGAAGGGGGGTGGCCAGAACGCAGCTCTCTGCTGGTCTTGCTGTTGTCGAGCACGGTGGGGCGGTTCTTTGTGTGCGTTTGTGTGGGGGGGGAGGGGGGGTTACTGGGGACGGGAGGGGTCGTTGATCCCATCGCAGCTCCTGCTGTACTTGCTGGTTTGAGCACGTGGCGGTTCTGTGTGTGCGTGTGTGTGTGTGTGGGGGGGGGGGGGGTAATCGGGGAAGGGAGGGGTCGTTGATCCCACCGCAGCTCCATGGTACTCGCTGGTGTTGAACACAGTGGGGCGGTTCACGATGCCAAATATCACGCCCCAAACATCAATCCCAGTCCCAGTCCCAGTCCCAGTCCCGATCCCGATCCCGATCCCGATCCCAATCCCAAATGCCCTACGCACCTGGATTGTGACCTTCTCCTCCGACTCCTCGGATGCGAGCGTCACGGCCGCGACGAGCTGTCAAGTTGAAGCAGCAACAACCCAATCCCAAACCCAACCCCTATCCCAACCCCAAATGCCCTACGCACCTGGATTGTGACCTTCGACTCCTCGGATGCGAGCGTCACAGCCGCGACGAGCGGGAAGCTGAGCCCGGTGAACGCGATCCCAAGGGGCGAGCCGTTGCGAGAGAACGAGAGTGTGCCGGCGGCTGCGGGGGGTGGGGTGATGTGGGGGGGGGGCGTCAAGGAGAGCTTGTTACACTTGTCCGTACCGTTCGGCAGTGGCTGCTTGGGTGGCCCAGGCGTTGCTGCTGCTGATGATGATGGATCTTACAGTCTGTGTGACACCAGTGCACCAGCAGGCGTTATGCGGCCTGGAAGCATGCCAGCTAGTCCGTGGTGCAACACATGGGTGCCACACAGACACTGACACAGGCAGACAGGGGCACACAGGCACACACAGGCACAGACACAGACACACAGACACACAGACACAGACACACACACCGGCACACAAACACAGACACAGACACACAGACACACAGATACACAGGACAAAAACACACAGACACACAGACACAGACACACACAGGCACACAGACACAGACACACAGATACACAGGACACAAAGAAACAGAAACAGACACAGACACAAACACAGACAGACAAAGACTGGACAGGACTGTGAGAGTGATGAGTTAGCCTACCACCACCACCGCACACGCGCACCCACGCGCACGCGCACCTGGGTCGAGCGATACCGTCAGCACGTCGCCGTTCTTGAATCCCGCAGCGAACTCCTCCTCGCGACCGCGCCACCGCTTGTCGCCGTCGCTGTGTGAAAATATGTGCGGGTGTGTGCGTGTGGGAGCGCAGCAGTGGTTTCCTTTTCGGCGTGTGGCGCCGGATTTCGGGGCCCATGGAGCCGGATTTCCAGTCAAGTGGCCCCAGAAAAAACAATTGAAGCTCCTGAAAAGAAAAACACTAGAGCGCAGCCGCCCCCGCTGGCACGCACAGCGAGCGGCACGAGCGGCTTGCACAGATAAGCCCCAACAGCAGCAGCAGTAGCAGCACAAAGGGAGCGCAAGCTGCTGCCGCGGCAGCAGCCCTGCTACATTCCCAACGCCTCGGGCGTCGCCTACACTCACGCGAATCAGGCGGCGCCTCAGGCGCCGCCGTGGCGTCAGGCGTCACCCCGACCGCCTCAGGCGTCATCGAGACCGCCGTAGGTGCGCACCACCGCCTCAGGCGCACCCCCGACCACCTCAGGCGTTTATGACCGCCTCCACTTGTGTGCCTCAGGAGTTGGGATTGTGGTAGGGCAGCAGGTGCGGCGTGCATGCGCTTGTCGCCGTTGCAGAGACACAAGGGCCCGGGGAAACAGAGGGGGGAGCAGTGATCTTCTTTTCAGGACTTGTAAATCATTCTTCCACAGCCGGATTTTGCTTTCACCGTGTTGACCGTTGAATTCGTATTGAACGTTTGTCCTCGTATATATATGTCACTTGAAAGCTGTTTACGCGCTCTGTCTGACGGGCTCGTCAGGCTGACAATCCACTGGATGGGCTGAGCTGTGTTCAAGGTCAAAGTACAGCTGGAATACAACCAAACGGCTGTGGAGAGCCGAAAAGGAAATCACTGTGAGGGAGTGTATGTGGGCAATTGGCACTGCGCTGCTGCAAACTCAAGGCAGGACCCCGCCCCCCCTCCCCACCTCTTGGTACGGAGCCGGTGGACGTGTGTGTCTGCGCCATTCGATGGGCCCACCAGTGCAGCGCCCACCTGCGCTCTGCCTCTCTCTTTCTCTCCGCCTCTCTCTGTTTCTCTCTGTCTGTCTCTCTCTCTCTGTCCCTGTCTCTGTTCCTCTCTGTTTCTGTCTGTCTCTGTCTCTGTCTGTCTCTGTCTCAGTCTCTCAAAGGAAGAGTCTGTCTCTGTCTGTACGGCCGAGGAAACGCACATCAACGGACACGCTCACCTGTGCAGCGCCCACCGCGCGCCCTCTGTCTCTTGTCTCTTTCTCTCCACCCCTGTCTCTGTTTCTCTCAGTCTCTGTTTCTCTCTCTGTCTCTATCTATCTCTCTGTCTCACTCTCTCTGTTTCTCTCTGTCTCTCTCTCTCTCTCTCTACCTATCTCTATTCCTCTCTGTTTCTCTCTGTCTCTACAGCCGAGGACACACATCACTGGAACGAACACGTAGCACGCACGCTCACCTATGCAGAGCCCACCCCGCGCCCTCGTCGCCCACGATGCAGCCGGGGTCCTCGCCCGGCGGCGCGACGCCCACCCACACGCCGTCCGGCCCCATGCTGTCCAGGATGACGTGGAACTCGGCCACGCACGCGCCTGCGCACGGGGTTGGGGTTTAGGGTTCAGGGTGACATGTTTGACACACACACACACACACACGCACACACACACACACACGCGCGCACATACCGACCAGATTATAAGGGGGGGGAGGGGGGGATCTACACTGCCTACGGCCCCACAATGACATAGACTGCTCGTGCACGTACCAGTTTTATAGGTTTTACACGTACGCGCCCGGAGGACCCCGGTGCCTGAGTTAAGGCCTAGACTACACGTTCACACACACACAAACACATGCAGGCAAGTATGTGACGTGGATCACGCGGATGAGCTATTTGGATACCTCATCACACATGCCCCCCCCCTCCCCCCCCACCACCACCACACAGACACAACTTTGAACGTATAGGGGAGCTCTAGTTAGAGAGCCCGCAAGGCCACGCAGCGCGCCAGCCTACCAGGCACTGTGCACGTACCGGTGTAGAGGATTGTGCCGCGGACGGTCGAGGGGCCGCCGCCCCCGGCCTTGGAGGCCGTGAGGCAGTTGGAAGAGAGCTCGACTTCGGCCGTGTGCGTGAGCGTGTCCCACTCCATGTCGGCGAGCTGCGGTGAGGGAGAAGTGTGGAAGTGTGGAAGTGTGAACTGTGCGGAGTGGGTGTGGAGTGGGTGTGAGGCAGTTGGACTGGGGCTTGTCGTGTGCCGTGTGCATGAGCGTGTCCCACTCCATGCCGGCGAGCTGTGGGGAGTGTGGAAGTGTGGAATGTGTGTGGGTGTCAGGGTGTTGGACGAGAACTCGACTTTGTCCGTGTGCGTGAGCGTGTCCCACTCCATGTCGGCGAGCTGTGGGGAGTGTGGGGAGTGTGGAAGTGTGGAGTGGGTGTGGGTGGGTGTTGGACGAGAGCTCGACGTCGGCCGTGTGCGTGCGCGTGTCGCACTGCATTTTGGCGAGCTGTGGGGAACGAGAGTGTGGAAGTGTGGAATGGGTGGAATGGGTGCGAAGTGGGTGTGAGGCAGTTGGACAAGGGCTCGTGTGCCGTGTGCGTGAGCGTGCCCCACTCCACGCCAGCGAGCTGTGCGTCGGAGAGTGCAGTGTGTGGACGCGAACAGCGGCGCACAGGCACGAAACCAGACTCCCATACCGTCCATATTGTTTGCCTTTGCGGGGGGGGGGGGGTCAAAACTATTGTTGTTAAATGCGATTTCGGGGGTCGTTTTTCATCGTTTTTAGTCGTTTTGACGCCCAAAGTCGCGACTTTCGGCGATTTATATTAGTTTCTCAGCTTCGCAGGGGGGGCACAAAACGATAATAATTCGCAAAGGCAAACTGCACGGACGGCACGACAGAACAATCCATCATCGTCATCATGTAAGCCCACCTGTCGTGGCAGCCGGTCGAGCAGCAGCGAGTAGGAGCCCAGAAGCGCGACCTGGTCCCCCTCGCTGTCACACGAGATGAAGGGGTAGAGCCGGCCGCGGATGCCGCGCGCGCGCCCCTGCGTCGGGACAGGCCGTGGGGGAGGGGGGGGGGGGCAAGGGCTAGTATTTGGGGTGGTAGGACAACTAAAGATACAACCGGCCCTGGATGCAGCGCGTGCCATAGGCTAAGGGGGACGGGGGCGTGGGATGAAGGGAAGCAGAGATGAAGGGGTACAGTCGGGTGCGGATGCGCGACCCTGCACCGGATCAGAGGAAGTGCTGTTTTGGTTTGGCGGTACACCGCCCAGGGCGGCAACTTGCAGTCCATTCGAATCCCCCCTTTGCCGCCACAAACGGAACTCGGGAACCCAACTGAGGAAGCAATAGCAGAAGGAGCAATGGCAGGGGGGCAAGGAGTGGGGAAGCAGAGATGACTGGGCAGCGCCGGCCGCGCGGATGCCGTGTGCGCGCCCCTGCATCGAGTCAGAGCAAGTGCTGTTTATGGTAGTTGGCGGCACACCCAGGGCCCACGGCAGCAACTTGCAGTTCATCCCAAGCCCCCCATTTGCCACCACAAACGGAACTCGGGAACCCCGTTGAGGAATCGACAACCAACAACCAACCTGCGCCACCCCGCTCCTGACGAACACAACCTCGCCCTGGTCCGCGTCGCGCACCTAACCGCCTCCCGACCACCACCCAAACTCAGCAACCAACAACCAATTAAAAAATTTGGAAACTGCATGCTCCATGCATCCTAGGACGACGCAACCGACAAACCAACAACCAACGACCGACCTGCTCCACTCCGTTGCGGAAGAACACAATCTCGCCCTGGTCCGCGTCGAGCACGACGCCCACCTACTCAACCACCACCCAACCCACAATAGCCACCCGCCCCACACTTGGGGACCATCGCCCTCCGCTTGGCTCCAGGCCCGCCCGCCCCTAATAGCAACCTAACAACCAACCTGTTCCACTCCGTTGCGGAAGAACACAATCTCGCCCTGGTCCGCGTCGAGCACCACGCCCACGACGTCGCCCTTTGTGAAGTTTGCCGCGTTGGTCGCGACGCGCCGGCCGCCGACGCGGATTACGCCGTTGGAAAGGTAGTAGGTGCGGTCGCGGAGGTCCTAGAGGGACACGGGGGGACATAGGAAGTGTGTGTGTGTGTGTGTGAGTGTGTGTGTGTGTGTGTGTGTGAGTGAGGGAAGTTTGCCGCATTGGTCGCGACGCGCCGGCCGCCGACGCGGATTACGCCGTTGGGGAGGTAGTAGGTGCGGTCGCGGAGGTCCTGTGGAGTGCGTGTGCGTGTGTGTGTGTGTTTGTGTGAGTGTGCGTGAGAGTACCAACACAGTAAATCCGCTTCACCAATCACAGTGTTTGTCACCGCGCTCATCCTCGGGGGCGCTCGTCTGCCGGTGAAATATAGATAGAAAGAGAGTGGGGGGGAGGGAGGGACTAAGCTGGGGGTCTTGGTCCAGCAGCATGCAGCCGCGGCACACACCGAGAGAGAGACAGAGAGAGAAGAGAGAGAGAGAGAGAAAAGAGAGAGACAGAAGGGAGGGAGGGAGAGAGAAAGCGAGGGGAGAAAATATAGATAGAAAGAGAGGGGGGGGGAGGGAGGGACTAACCTGGGGGTCCTGGTCAAGCGGCATGCAGCCGCGGCACACGCCGATGAAGATCGAGTCTGGCTCCGAGAGGTGGAGGACCTTGACGAGCCAGAGGTGCACGCCCGAGATGAACCCCTTGGAGCCGAGCACGGTCGAGTAGTCGCCGTACGTCTCGCCGACCTTGGACACCGCAGTCCCGGTCAGCTTGAGGTCGCCGGAGCACTTTTCGGCGTTCCATGCCAGGTCGAGCTGGTGAGGGTGGAGGGGGGGGAGTGTGTGTGTGTGTGTATGTGTGTGTGTGTGTGTGTGTATGTGTGTGTGAGGTTTCGCCTCCTGAGTGGTCATCCGCCCGGCAAGACGCCAACCCTCCTTGTGTGAGTGTGCACACACAGCCCCAGCTGCATTGGAGTCGTCCCCTCCCCTCCCCTCCCCTCCCCACCCCTCCCCTCCCCCTCCCCTCCCCTCCCCTCCCCTCCCCCCCCGCCCCTCGTCTCTATCTAATTAACCTGAGGCAGCTTTGTCAGATTGACCACCTTGCGCTGGCACGACAGCGCCGGCTGCTTTGAATTTGCCCCCTCACCACCCCCACCCCCCACCCCCTCCCTCCCCTCCCTTCCCCTCCCCTCGTCTCTAACTAACTCACCTGAGTCAGCTTTGTCAGGTTGACAAGCCCCCCCCCCCCCCGCACGACAGCCCCGGCTGCATTGGATTCGTCCCTCACCTCCTCTCCTCCCCCTTCCTCCCCTCCCCCTTCTCTCCCCTCCCCCTTCCCCTCCCCTCCCCTCCTCTCCCCTCGTCTCCAACTTACCAACCTGAGTCAGCTCTAACTAACGCACCTGAGTCAGCTTCGTCAGGTTGACAAGCCCGCCCTGGCACGACAGCCCCGGCTGCGGGACGAACGTGAGGCACGGCGTGATGGGCCCAGTCACGCCCTGGAACGCCGATCCAATCAGGTGGCCTGCGTGCGTAGGTGGGTGGGTAGGTGGGTGGGTGAGTGGGCGGGGGGAGTGTGTGTGTGTGTGTGTGTGTGCGTGCGTTAGCGTTGCGTGATGGGCCCGCTCACGCCATGGAACGCCGACCCAATCAGGTGGCCTTCGTGCGTGTGTTGGTGTGTGTGTGGGTGTGTGTGCGCGCGTGTGTGTGTGTGTGCGTGTGTGTGCGGGTGGGCTGTGTGTGTGTGTGTGTGTGTGTGTGTGTGCGGTACTGTTGCGTGATGGGCCCGCTCACGCCCTGGAACGCCGACCTAATCAGGTGGCCTGCATGCGTGGGTGGGTGGGTGGGCGGGGGAGGGTGGGTGGGTGGGCCTCAAACACAGCATTGAGTACGCCCCCCACGGCACCAAGTGCACTTCTGGACACCCAAACGCAGCATCACGTCCCCCGCCTCCGACCTCAAACACAGCATCAAGCCCGGTCCTCCTAAACCCGATTTGTTTTCAACCCTCCACCCTAAACGCACGCGCGCCATGAACAGTAGCTAGCCTCGTCGGGCAGCTCCCCAAATCCGACGCCCCGAGGGTGCGTACTGTAAACTGTAAACTGTAAACACACGCACCGTTGTGAAAGAAGCGCACGTATCGAAAGTCACCCTCCTGGGACCTCAAACACAGCATTAAATCCGATCCTCCGTCACCCTTAACCTTAAAACCCTACACCTTAAACGCACGCGCACCGTTGCGGAAGAAGCGCACGTATCCCAGGTCGAGATCCATCATCATCATCAAACACTTAACCCTAAAACCCTCCCACAAAAACGCACGTGCACCGTTGCAGAAAAAGCGCACGTATCCCAGGTCGAGATCCATGTTATCATCATCAAACCCTACAACCTAAAACCCTCCCACAAAAACGCAAGCGCACCGTTGCGGAAAAGGCGCAAGTATCCCAGGTCCAGGTCCATCACCATCATCATCAAACCCTAAAACCTAACACCCTGCTCAAACCCCACCACAAAAACGCACGCGCACCGTTGCGGAAGAAGCGCACGTATCCCAGGTCCAGGTCCAAGTCCACGGTCACAAACCCGTGCGACGACGTCGACTCAGCGTGGTGCGACAGCTCGCCCGGCTCGCCGACCGGCTGCGGCGGCACGGGGCCGGGCGGCGCGCCGCCGGCTGGGGACGCGCCCGCCGCCTGCAGCCGGATCCACGCGCCCCACCTGGCAGGCTGCGGTACGACGACCCCCCGGCCGCCCGCCGCCGCCGCCGCGGGCGCGTCAGCGTCGCTGGCGTCGGCCGCCACCTGCTGGGCAGCTCCTCCGCCAGCTGCCGACGATCGTCCGGGCGCGCCAGCTGCCGCCCTGCTGATGCCGCTCGGCGGCTCCTCTGTCGCCCCCGACGCCGGCAGCCCCGTGGCAACTGACGCGACAGCCGCGGCGGCAGACGCGATCTCAGACTCGGTCGCAGACAGCGCGACGCCGCTCGCACGGCCGCGCACGCCGGCGCGCTCCTCGGACGACGCCCTGCTGCTGCCGCTGCTGCTGTCGCTGTCGGGCGGCGTTGGGCTCGCGCCGCCGCCGCCGCCACCTGGCTCGGCGGCAGCATCAGCGGATGCTGCGGGCCCCGCGGCGGCGGCTGCGGCGGCGAGCGCGGCGGCGGCAGCGGGGAGGGGTCGGAACGCGCTGCCGGCGCCGCTGCGCCCCGCGCCGCCGCCCCGGCCGTCGTGCCCGCCGCCGGTCATGACCCCGACAAAGATGTGCGTCGCCGTCGGCGCGTAGTTGTCGAGCTGCAGCGTCCAGCGGTGGCGCCCGCTCTCAAATAGCACGCTGCCCTGCAGCTCCAGCGGCGCCGACGGCGGCGGCGGCTGCACGGCGGGTGCAGGCGGCGGTGGTTGCACCGGCGGCAACGCCGTGAAGCGTACGCACGTGTCGAGCTCTGCAAAGTGTGCGTCTCCCGCGCTGGGCGCTGCCGGGTCTGCGAGGTGCCACTGTGGGTGCAGCGCGGGCGTACGCGACACGTGGGTGCAGCGCGGGAACACGAGCTTGGGGCGGTGCAGCCCCAGGCAAGTGGCCACTCAATAGTCACTCTTGCAGCGGCCACTCGTGGTCACTCTGATGGTCTCACTCATGCAAGCATCGTCCCATGCACCTGGTCACACCCACTTGTCACGCACAAAAGTCACACCCACGCCACAACCACGTTGTGGCAAATTCTTGGCGGCGCCAGCAGTGGCCAACGTCACACCCACACACGCGTCACACACTCACATCACGCCCATGTCACACCAAAGTCACACCCACAGTGAAGAGCGGGGAGGGCGTCACCGCCCGGTGCAGCGAGAGCGACATGCCGAGGTTGAGCGTGACAAAGGGGTAGAGCTGCAGCGACGAGATGGTCGCGCACGGCAGCGCGCGCTGGAAAACAACCACGTTGTTGTGCCGCAGCGTCGCCATGATGACCGGCTGGCGGTCCTCCTTGGGCGCGAGCTCGATCGACAGCACGTCGCGCGGCGCGACCGTGACCGGGCCCGGCAGCGTGCACACCATGTGCATGGGCTTGCGGCTGATCGAGTCGACGTGCACCGTCGCGCCTGCGACCGCCTTGTGCTCGACCGGCCGCGCGCCACCGCCGCTGCTGCTGCGGCTGACGGCGCGCAGCGGAGAGCTGGACCCCGCCTCGGCGCCGCCGCCGCTGCTGGGCGCTGGCTGCTGCAGCGCGGGGCATGCACGCGTCGACGCCAGACCCCAGGTCAGCATTGCTGGCGCGCCGCCACCGCACTCGTCGACCCTGAACTGCAGCGTGACACCGCCGCAGTACGCCACAAACTGCGCAGTTTGCGGTGCGTGCGCGTGTGCGACCGTGTGTGTGTGTGTCTGTGCTCGCACGTTGTTGCAGCCAGAGCCCCTGCACCACCCACCTTCATGACCTCCATCTCCAGCACCGCGAGGCTCTCCTTGGCGGGCAGGCTGCGGCTCGCGACCTTCTGGCACTCGGCGAGCAGCGCCTGGCTGCTCAGCGCGCGTGACCATCCCGGGATGAGTGTCGTGCTCTTGTGCATGGAGGAGCTGCTGGGCGCAGATCGCGGGGCTGCTGGCGCCACGTCTGCACCGCCCACGCCTGCTGGCACAGGGGTCACTGCGGCGCCTCCATGCTGCAAGCCTGCACCTGACGCCCCAGGACCCCTGCCAGCGCTCCCATCCTCATCGGGCAGTCCCTGCGGTGACAGCACGCGAAGCAGTACCTTGTGTGCATGCGATGCTGAGGTGGAGTCGACACACACACTGCATGGCCGCGACCCCCCCATGCGTGACCCCACCATGCATGCCCTGCCCCTGCCCATGGTCTCACCTGTGCTGCGCCATTCCCGCTGCGTATGGGTGCTGCTTGAGCGTTGGTGGGCACGCCAGCGCCAGGATCGACTACCCGCGACTGCGGAGCGTAGGGTCTTAGGGGCGACGCTCCGCTCCCCGACCATGCACCACCACCTGCAACCGCATGGTCGCGGATGCAGCGCAAGTAGTGTGAGCAGAGGGGGGGCGGGGGGGGAGGAGAGGGGCAGGGGTCACTCTCGTTATGCAAAACTGCAGCCTGATGACTGTCACCTGCCGCGCTCCCATCGACGCTCCTCAAGGCCGGGTCGTCAACGCTTCTCCGGCTAGCAGAACTCGGCCCCTGGCCCATGAAAACACCCTGCGCTGAGTAGAGAGTGCGTTGTATTGGGCAACCTAGCCCCTCCAGAACCCGCGATCCCTCTCGATCGCTCCACACACCTCGGACTACGCCCAAGGGCGTCACGAAGGCCTCGCCTCTCAAGCCCCCAAGCCCTCAGCACGTTCGCATCGTTTCACAAAACCGACGCCCTATACTCTGATGCAGCTAGTATTACTTGACTGTTGCTGGGAACAAGCAACACGTGTGTCCACAACCTGTGTGCGGTGTAGTGTTCTGAATTCGACTTTAATTCCACACTATGGGGTGTGCGCACAAAACGGCGCCAACCAACGACAAACAAAAACGCTGTTGCAACAGCCAACGGTGGCGCAAACGTGCTCAATATCGTGGATCTTAGCATGCCAAACAGTTTGCACAGTTAGCATCAGTGGTGTCATTAGCGTCCCCGCAGACCCCACTAGAAACAAACCGGGTAGTTTGAGAGGCATCTGCGGGGGCGAATCAGGGGAGTTCCGAAAAGTGTAAATTCGACGAATTTCCCATTCTTCCGCATGTTCTCTTCCGCATGTTGCGGGCTAACAGGTCATTCTTTGTTTCCTTAACGACACCACTGATTTGTGTGCTACAGCATGCAAGCCACATACAACAGCATTCTTGAGCACTGGGTGCATGTGTGCAGGGTATCTGCTGCACTCAGCGTTGCATGAGCTATACCGTACTGACACACTGCATTGGGGGCACGCTCATTTGGGGGCAAGGAAAAAGGAGAAAAACGGCCATCTCATGCCCACCTAAAACACGCGTTTGGGGGCAGCCGCCGGCACGCTGCGCCCTCGGGGACACGCATTTGGGGGCATTTTTTTTTGTATTTTTTTGCTGGTGGTTAGTAGAGAGGCTGCTGGTCCAGAAACATGGAGCATGGCTGGGGAGGACACGTGGTGGTCAGGCCTGTGATGGGCTGATGCGACACAGTCAAGAGTGCGCGCGCGCTCATCGCGCCGCCGCTTCAGCACACGCACGCTCACACCCATTCACACACACACGACTGTAAAGAGAACACGAGCGTGTCACGGAGGCCTCTACCGCCACCGCTTGAGCCAGCGTGTGCGGATGCACGCACACACACTGCCTCTCTCTCTGAGATCTCTAAAGTAAATATAACACTAACGCTTATGTTATTGCGTTAGCGCGCCGCCCGCGCCGCCGCGCGCTCAGTGCGCGCCGCGGCCGGCGCCTGGCGGCGGAGCATCTCAGTCTCCTCCTCGCCGTCTGAGCTGCCACCCGAGTCGCTTGGCGCAGAGCGCTCTGGATCACCCTGGCTTCCTCCCCCGCGAGGGGAGGAAGGCTTTGAAGGCTTTTCCATGCCTGATATGTCTGACGAGGAGGAGGAGGCGTAGGCACCGCAGGGGCGGCGGGGGCCACACCTCCACACTTTTCACTCCCGACACGCGTTTGGGGGCAGCCCCGAGCAACGCTGCCACCCCCGACACGCGTTTTGGGGGCAGCCTACCCCCAACCGTGCCCCCAATGCAGTGTGTCAGTACGGTACATACAGACACGCCATCTCGTCTGCACCGTGTCACAACAAGCGAATTTTCCAGTCCACACTTTTATTTCTTTGCGCACATTGATTTCCTTTTCGGCTCTACACATTTGGCTGTATTTCGGCTGTACTTTGACATTTCACACAGCTCAACACATGCAGGGGGGTGCTAGTCTGGCAAGCCTGCCAGACAGAGCACATCAACAGCCTTCAAGTGACATATGTATGTGGACAACCGGTCAACGGGATGTCAACGCGGTCAAAGGAAAATCCGGCTGTGGAATAATCAATTGAAATTGCTGAAAAGGAAATCACTGGCCAACGGTGGAGACACACGGCGGGTCACCAAAACGATTCTGAAACTGCGGGCGGGTCTCAAAAATAATTCTGAAACTGCGGGCGGGTCACCAAAACAAGTCTAATTCTGCCGGCGGGTCACCAAAACAAGTCTGAAACTGCCGGCGGGGAGTCACCAAAACAAGTCTGAAACTGCCGGCGGGTCACCAAAACAAGTCTGAAACTGCTGGCGGGTCACCAAACAAGTCTGAAACTGCTAGCAAGTCACCAAAACAAGTCTGGAACAGCCGGCGGGTCACCAAAACAAGTCGGCAAGTGCCGATGGGTCGTCAAAACAAGTCTAAAACTGTGGGCGTTTCATAGTGTGACAGTGTGATAGTGGCAGTGGCAGTGGCAGTGACAGTGGCAGTGGCAGTGGCAGTGGCAGTGACGGTGACGGTGACGGTGACGGTGACGGTGACGGTGACGGTGACGGTGACGGTGACGGTGACGGTGACGGTGACGGTGACGGTGACGGTGACGGTGACGGTGACGGTGACGGTGACGGTGACGGTGACGGTGACGGTGACGGTGACGGTGACGGTGACGGTGACGGTGACGGCGACGGTGACGGTGACGGCGACGGCGACGGTGACGGCGACGGCGACGGTGACGGCGACGGCGACGGCGACGGCGACGGTGACGGTGACAGTGACAGTGACAGTGAGTGACAGTGCGTGACAGTGACAGCGACTTTTGGTTACCCGCCGGCAGTTTTAGACTTGTTTTGGTTACCCGCCAGCAGTTTCAGACTTGTTTTAGTGACCCGCCGGCAGTTAAAGGTTTGTTTTGGTGACCCGTCGGTTCCCGTCGGCAGTTTCAGACTTGTTTTGGTGACTCACCGATCACTTTAAGTTGCTGCTGTGCCCCGTGGAGAGTTGCAAATTCCCCGGCCTTCATCAGTCATGAGGAATGAATAAGCCACGATGAATGATAAGGAATTTTTGTTGTCAAGGTGTGGGATTCAGTGTGAGAGATAAGAGGGAAAGTGGGTGCGGGTTGTAGTCAATGTGAGCGTGTGCGCTAGGGGTGGCTTAGCGGAGGTGTCGAGTTTGAAGTGGGAGTTCAGCATTGATTTTATTTTCGGCTCTACACAGCCATTCGGCTGTATTCCGGCTGTACGTTGACCTTACAAACAGCTGAACCCATGCAGAAGATTGTAAGTCTGACAAGCCCGCCATACAGAGCACTGTCACAGCTTTCAAATGATCTATGTGTGAGGACAAACGGTCAACAGGAGGTCAACAGTCAACGAGGTCAAAGCAAAATCCGGCTGTGGAACAATTAATTGAAATTCCTGAAAAGGAAATCACTGGTGTTCAGTGTTTGGCGGCGAATCACAGTGGCTTCGAGGGCGCCGCGGTGCGCTTCAGACCCTGCGAGGACGGGTGCACCTTCATGACCGTGCACGCCCACTCGTGTGTGGGGTGTGTAGGGGTGATGGTGGTGGTGGTCGTGATGCGGGCTGCGGCGCGCTCATTGTGCGCAGCTGTGCATCTGTGGATGGGTGGGTGGATGGGTGGGTAGATGCAATCCACCCACGCGGCCCCTCGCACCTCCCACCACATGGAAAAAAATGCCGCAGCGATCGCCACAAGCGCTGCCCCCTCCTTCTCCTCCTCTGGCTGCTTATGGCACTGCGGGCTACTGCATGGCCTTGCGGGCTCTCCTAGTAGAGCCCCCCTAGACATGCAGCCTGGGGGCTTTGATTCATGCCCCAGCCCGCAGGGTCCTCGGGGCGCGTACCATGTAAAAACTGTAAAAACTGTAAAAACTGTAAAACAGCACCGCGGGCGCACACGTGCACCAGGGGTTTCCTTCCCGGTCGGGAAACGAAAAAAGGCGTGTCCGAAGAGCGCGCCCCCGATGGTTTTGGGGAGGGCACGTTCGGGAAAACCCACATTTGGAGACGGTTTTTCCGAGAAGAGTGTGCAATCGTCGATTTTTGCACTTTTCGAAGCGATTCTTTGGGTTACAGCACGAAATCCCGAGAAAACCGAGAAAACAAATTTGGGAAAAACGGAAGGATGACCGACCCCAAGGAAACCCCGGACGTGCACACGAACCGAAGGTTTGGCCGGCCGGCGTGTGGCGCAGGTACGTGCGCCGCTCGGAGAAGCTGCAGCTGGCGGGTTTGCGGGTGTGCACGCGGGCAGCAAGCGCACACACACACACACAGTGACACACACACAGTGACACACACACACACACGCATGCACGCACGCGTGTGCCTCCCCGTCGAAGCTATGGAGGGGGGCACCTGCTCCGGTGGCTGGTGGGTGCTCAGGTCCAGCAGGTGTGGTGGATGGCACCTGCATACAGGCCTGCAGAACCTGCAGGTGTGGGAGAGTTTGGGTGTGACCTCCAACCATTGGATGCGTTCCTCGTCGCTCCATCTACTACCCCTTAAACGTTTAAACGCTTTTTGCTGCATTAGTCCCTCAGTGCGTTGCCCAACTCGTCTACAACTTCAACTTTGCAGCCAATCCTCACACTGAGACCTTTTTACCTGCTCACTAGCGCTACCATACATATCAACATGCTGGCGTCCTCATCTTCACCAGTGACGGCGCACCATGCGCGACTGGGCAACAGGCGGGTGGCTCCGATGGTAGCAAAGCTTGGACGGCGCCACGCTGTAGCGCGGTAAGCCACGCGTGTTGAGACCTATGGACGCTTTTATGCCCAAGCCGCGATGGATGGACATCGCGCGCGCGCGCCTGAGAATGCGTCCTGCAATGCGCGCATCAGGGCCCCGACGTTCTTGCGAATGCGTTCTGCAATGCGCGCAGGATGGTGGTGCGCGTCGCGCCTACCAGCACAGAGGCATCGCCCACGGACAGAGCGGATCCGTCGAAATGGTGAGGGAGAACGTTCACTGGCACGCTTGGAGTGCTTGCATGCATGCACTCGCCATGCACTCTCTCCATGCACTCTCTCCATGCATGCATGCGCATGGTGTCTCGGGACCACGCCCTGCTCGAGGACGACCTGTCACCCCCCTCGTAGCCTTGCTTGGACAGGAGGCCCTTACGCTCATCGAGATGCATGTTGCCCATTCCGTATGCACACGCCCACTATGCGGGTTCCTCCTGTGGCAGGTGGAACAAGGGGACGAGCTCAAATATGCGCAGCGTTGACTCAATTCAGGAGCTCGTCGACGAGCTCGCGGATGCGGGCGACAAGTTAGTGATTGTGGAGGTGGGTAATGATGGGGGTGGTGATGATGGATGGGGTGGACACCTCACTACAGGCGCACACGACAGTGCTTGGCCGTGTTTGGGCGTGCGCACCGCCCCGGGGCGCGTGCATATGTGCAGGCGTACGCCCATACGTGTACACCCACCGCTAACCACCTGTCAACCCGCACAATACTCATCCGCAGTTCTACGCGCCGTG
This sequence comes from Chlamydomonas sp. UWO 241, assembly GCA_016618255.1. Lineage (NCBI taxonomy): Eukaryota > Viridiplantae > Chlorophyta > Chlorophyceae > Chlamydomonadales > Chlamydomonadaceae > Chlamydomonas > Chlamydomonas priscui. The sequence continues at coordinate 156,158 of VFSX01000030.1, read as the reverse complement.
GTGCAACGCTTGCAAGGCGCTCTACCCAAAGGTGCGTGGGCGTGCGCGTGTGTGTGTGCGTGGGCGTGGGCGTGCCTCGACGTGCGTGGGGTGCTGAGCAGGCACCCGATAGCCGCGCGCTGCCGCCGTGACGCGCCTGCTGTGCCGCTCGCCTGCCGCCTGTCGCGCGCAGCTGTGCAAGATCATGGATGAGAACGTGGACGACATACGCTTCCTCAAGGTAACCTGCAGAAGGGGTGGAGAGTTGGGGGGAGAGTTGATGGCGAATGGCAGTACCGCACGCGCAACAGCTGGGTGGCACGGCAGCTGGGTGTGGGTCTGTGTGCGTGTGTGTGTGTGTGCGTGTGTGTGTGTTGGTGTTGCTTGTGGTCGAGGTGGACGGGCACGCGCGTGGCAGGGCAACATGTGTGCAGATGGATGGCTGTGTGCCTGTGGGCCCCCCATGCCCCAACCCACCCATGCACCGACCATAGGTGTGCTTCGAGGACAACAAGGAGATGTGCAAGACGCTAGGCGTGCGCGTGCTCCCCTACTTCAAGCTCTACCAAGGGGCGCAGGGCAAGGTCGACGAGTTCTCGTGCTCAATCTCCAAGCTTCAGCGGTTCAAGGTGGGTGGTGGGTTGTCTCAATGTTGACTGGCTGGCTGTTGGGGTGTAGTTGGTAGGAGCTCTCTCTGATGCGTGCGCTTCCCCGGGAACTGGTGCGGGCACAGCCGGAGCAGAACACTCTCTAAAAACGGCAGCACCTGGAACCTGGTGCTGCTGAACAGCGGTGATGGCGACTGACGCTCGCCCGCTGCCCGTTTGCAGGACGCCGTCGCTAGCTACAACGGTGGGATCTGCAGCCTGGAGACGATGTCGCCGCTCGACGAGTTCCCCGACGTACTTCCGTCGGGCGTGCACCCGGACGCCAACAAAATCACAACCCTGGCATGGAGCGAATGATCCAAGCGACCCGCTCTCGCCGTTTGCGGTGCCAGCGCGTGTCTGTTGTGTGTGGGCGTCGTAATGGCCGAGGCGGGGCTGAGTGTTTGCTGTCGGAGTTTTGAGCGACCTGTCGCCCACATCGGGGGGGACGATAGGTGCGTTTGTTGTTTGTCACCCACATCTGGTTGCGTAGGTGATGACAATGGGCTTGTATATCTGTCTACATTGTCTCTCTCTACAAGCCCATTTTCATGCCCATGTGTGTCTCTCCGTATAGCCCTCTCCACACATGGGGCCATAGCAAGGACTTTCTCCTGTTGTTTGTTGGCGTGTAGTCTGTTGAATCCTGACTGATGCCTTTGTCTGCTGCCTGGTGGTAGCTGCCTGCCTGGTAGCTGCCTGGTAGATGGTATTCCCTGGCGCCCCTGCCGTTGAGGATTAGAGAAGAGGCCCAACCTGCAGCTGCACCCGGCTCGCAGACCGGTGGCTTGCAACCTGAACTCGTGTGGACACACGGAAGAACCAGGTGCTGCTGAACCAATGCTATGATGCATGAATGCGCTCTGCAGACGAGCAGCCGAAGAAGTGCCCCCGGCAGTGGTACAGTCCGCAAGGTGTGAGCAAAGGTGTGAGAGTGTCACGTCCGTGCGCGTACACCGAGGTATACAGCGCCCGGTTTGCCTCGGAGCCCCTTCCTCTTTGCAGCGCGCGCGCAGTCGCGATTTGCAGAGCGTACAAGTGTCGGTTGGAGCACCTGGTGTTGTTGCAGAGTTTCTGCGCGCACTGCCCTTGTGCACTGCGCGCCACCAGCAAGCATGGCGTCCTTAACGCATCTTCTGGCGCTGGTGGTCGTGGTCTCATGCCTGGCCATGCATGGCGTGCTCGGCCTGCACTCAGAGTGTCCAGGGGGTTGGGCTGAGCAGAGGGTCGCACTACAGAACCTCTACCGGGTGACTGACGGAGACAAGTGGATTCATAACGACGGGTGGATGGACGACGTGGAAGGGTGTGTGATAGAGGTGCCGCAGTTCGGGTCCTCGAAGAACATCAAGGTGCCGATTAATTCAAGCGCTTCTTACTGCTGCTGGTCTGGAATCTCCTGCTGCTTGGCACTACCAACTTGCACGGGCAATGCGACCAACAACTGCTGCTACGCGTCCGCGTGAGTCAGGGGCTGCCTGCCTGCATGCATGCCCGTCCAACTTCCAACTTCCGCACGACACGACAAACGGCAGTTGCAAGAGGAAGAGGGCTCGAAGAGAGATTACTGTGACACGCACACAAGGTCATGCATGTTTAAACAGCCCTGCGGGGTTGCACAAGAGGGCGTGCTGGTAGTGGGGTGGTATGTGCATGCGTCGAGGGGGGGCAGCCGTCACGCCCCAGACCGACACGCAAGTCAACCATGCTCCCTCCCTCCCTCCCTCCCTCCTGCCGGCAACACCTGCATTGCCGGCAATGTGTGCAATTGCGGCGTTGGAGAACAGTACCTGGGCCTGGTGACCGCCGTGCGCCTCACGAACAACGGTTTGGCGCCGACCGTGCTGTCCGACTTGCTTGACACGCTCGACGGCCTCGCGTGCTCGCTGACCGCGTTGCAGCTGATGCGCGACCACATCTCAGGCGCGTGCTGCCCTCATGCACGCACGCTGCCGCGCTCCGCACAACGCAGCCGCCCGCCACCCGGCGACGCTGTGCTGCCGCACACGCATGCCCACACGCATGCCCACACCCGGGCCCCCCTACTACCTCAATTGAGGCCCCGAAGCCGTGCAACTGACTGACCGGACCCCTGCTGCTGCTGCTGCTGCAGGTGTCATCCCCAACAGGATCGAGGACTTTGGCAAGCTCGCCACCCTCAGCCTCGCCGCCAACCAGGTGTGTTTGAGCTTGGTCGATTTTACAGTCTGTCAGACGTCACGGTGGCAGGCAGCCGGCTGGTGGCTACCGCTCCTCACAAGTAATTGTTAGGGACAGAACTGGACTTGGGTCTAGGCATGGTACTAGGACTGGAAGTTAGTCTCCGCCGGAAAGCCGATGTGACTGTTACTGTTACTTGACGCCTCTGGTGGCGCGTGATGCCCACTGTGTGTGGGGGGGGGGGGGGGGGGGGGAGGTATGTTTGCATTTGTGCGGGTGCGAGCGTGCATGCGTGTGGGGCTTTGAGCTCACATGCGAGATGCGGCCAGGGACATAGGCAGGACCAGGCGACGGGCACCACGGACAACGGAATTCACGTCACCGTGGGTCTCTGGCTGCTGGACACACACACACACACACACACACACTCACTCTCTCTCCCAGGTGTCGGGCCCCATCCCCTCGACGCTCGGCAACCTGCCAGACCTGACGGTATTGGACCTCTCAAACAATCGACTTGAGGGGAAGGTGCGAGCGCACACGTGCAAGACTGTCTGTAACTGGCCTAGCTCGGCTTTGCAAATCTTAGTCACTGGGCCTTCAATCGGAGAAGAGCGCGCGCGAGTTCCCGCTCTACCCTCTTACCAGAGAGGGATTTAAAAGGTCGGATCTTGAGATGCCAGGCCGCTCGCTGGTCCCGACATACAGCACCCTTCGTGCTAACTCCTTACTGGACATGCGCAAGGGTAGCTGTTACACTGTCTGCCTCTCTCACATGCCACGGTGCACCACGCACACACTCGCACGCTCTGTGTGACCGCTCCCTCCCCCCCCCCCCGTAATCAACGAGCAGGTACCGTCAGAGCTCTGTCGCATGGGCAACAACAGCAAGCTGGCCATGCTCAATCTGTATAACAACAGGCTGAATGGGTCCTATGGTGCATACGCAGGGGCGCCAGCTGCTGCCTGTCTGTCTGTGTGTGGGGGGGGGGGGCTCTAGCCATGCCAGTCGTTTTTCGGCCATTGCTCCAGCCAGACAATGCAGTGAGAGACTCCAGCCAGAGGGATTTTCTTGCCCCAACCTCCTGCCCCAACCTCAGGCTCAGGCCCTCTGCCACTATGCCAGTCACCCCGCCGCCCCTGCCGCCCTGGCTACCTTGAACCCAACTGCAAACAAACCACCACCCCCATGCGCCGACAGACGTGCCGTTCTGCACCTCCATGGTGACTCTCAACATTCAAAGCAACAGCTTCACTGAGCTTGGTGACATGTCATCCTACCACTCTCTCCACATTCTTCTCTGGGTCAACAACACCATCAAGTCGCCGCTCCCCCCGTCGCTGTCTGAGTCTGTGCTCATGGTACGTGTTGCCTACACACACGCACACACATAGGATATCCTACACACACATACACGCACACACACACAAGTACATGCGGCACACACGCACGCACGCACGCATGCACACATATGCACACTCACACACAAAGAGAGAGAGAGATATCGTTACAGAGAACTCTGCACGGCAGACCTAGATAGGCTGTTTCTAGTCATCAATTGAGGAGATTCCGTTTGAAGGCGGGAGACCAACAGTGCGCCAGCAAGAGGGTGAACAACCTCATTCGTAAAGCAGTGGGGGAATGGGGCAGTGGCGGGTCATTGACGGCTGTGTTCGTCAATCCGCCTCGACTGAGTTTAAACTAGGTGTCGGCAGAAGGACTTCCACAGTTGTGGAAATCATGCTAAGATGATCCACTCGGTGGTGACTCGCTCGGCGAACTCGGGCGCTCGGGGATGTCGCGTGTGAAGTTGAAGAGATGGATGTTTGCGGAGGGCGTAGAACGTGACGGAGTGGGCGCAAAAGTCACCGGCGTGAGCCGGAAGAAGGTGATGGCGCCGCCGGCACAGAGCGAAGTCGTGTCCGAACAGCGGTAGTCGTGCAAGTGGGAGGCAGTGGGAGGGAGGCAGCGGGAGGGTAATCGGAGGGAGAGGGGGAGGGGCGGGGAGGGTTAGGGAGGCGGGGGCACAAGATGGGGTGGGGTGCAGCGGGGATGGAGGGGTGGAAGACAGGAGAAGGGAGGGAGGAGAGGGGAGAGAGGAAGAGCCACACTGTGGCCCGGCCACATGGCGCATACATAGGCGCTGGTAGCATGGGGGGGGTGCATGGGGTGCATGTGCGCGCATGGGGCGCATGGGGAGGGGCAACTCCATGTGACGAGCATGTGGGTGTATGGAGGTCGACGGGGCGGCAGTGGGATAAGCGGTGGGTCTCTTGAGGTGGGGCGTGGGGTCGAATGAACGACTGGGCAGTGGGCGGTGGGCGGGACGGTGGCGGCTGGAGGAACTCGGTAGCTCAAGCGCTGAGCGCTGAGCGCTGGCTCGGGCCGCATGGCGGTCGAGGTGATGGCACTGAGATACCTGGGCTCCGTTGTCTGAAGCTGCAGAGCTGCGGGGGAAGGGAAATCTGTGCGGTAGGGCGTCACGTGATTTTTGCCATGTGGAGGGCGTGCGAGAGAGTGCGGATGGAGTGAGTTGCCTGGATGCATGCGTCGACTGGCTGCTGAATTGGCAGCCCGACGACAGGGGGCGTACGGAGGAGGAGAGGCGGCGAGAATCGGCGGCGGCATGGGTGAAGGGGAGTCGACGTAGGCGGTGGCGATGACTGCGCGGGCCCACAGAGTGGGGCGCCCACAGAGTGAGAGTGGGGCGCCCACAGAGTGGGACGCCTAAGGAGTCACACACAAACAGAGTCACACACAAACACACGAGTCACACAGACACGAGTCAAACGAGTGACACACAAGAGTCACACACACACGAGTCACACGAGTCACACACACACGAGTCACACACAAACACACGAGTCACACACAAACACACGAGTCACACAAACACACGAACACACACACACGCATGCACATGCACGTGCTGCATGCACGCACACACGCACACGCACACACACACACACACAGAGAGAGAGAGAGAAAGACCCCGTACGCACGCACACACACACACTCACCCACACTCTTCCCCGTCATGCTCTCCAGGTCGACTGGCTCGGAGATGAAGCCGGGAGGAGGAGTGGCACCGGGTGAGGGCATAGAGACGCATGGGGGCTGGTCGAGGGGGACGGGGGCATGCACCCTGAGTTCGCGCATTCGTGGCCTTTTTGGGTGTGGACAACACCTGGTTTGAAGGGGGGGAGGGAACAGATGTCTCCAGCCCTGTTTTTATATCAACACAAGACGCATTAATTTTTATACAATGTATTAATTCTTATATGCCCCGTGCACTAAGATTACAAGCAGCTCCCTTGATCCCCGCCTTACAAGGCAGCTGCCCCAATCGCCGCCTTGCACAGCAGCTCCCTCAATCCCATGCCCCGAGGGTGTGTACTTCCAACTGCCAATCGTCCACTGAGCCTACGCAGCCCTACCAAAATCCCAACGTCCGATCCGCGCAAGTGAATGCGGTCATAACGTCTGAGACGGTCCGGGGTGCGCCTCAGGCGGTGCCTTAGGTGGTCGGCTGCCTGAGGCGCCGCCTGATCCGCGCACGTGAATGGGACGCCTGAGGCGCCGCCTCAGGCGTTGTGAATGTGGTAGGGCAGGGCCCGTGTCGTGTGCGCTGCCAGCACAGTGCATACCGTCAACTGGCACTCCTGCCTCTCCCCACGCAAGCCTCCCACCCACCCACCCACGACGCGCGCTCACGCGCCCACCCTGACCCACACGCAGCCTCACTGGTTCACTGCCAGACTACGTGAGCCAGATGACTGCAATCGGCACTCCTGCCTCTCCCCACGCAAGCCCCCCACCCTCCCACCCACCCACCCACCCACGCCGCGCACCCACGCGCTCACCCTGACCCACACACGCAGCCTCACCGGTTCACTGCCAGACTACGTGAGCCAGATGACTGCAATCGGTGCCTTCCAGCTCGCAGGCAACCAACTGACAGGCACCTTGCCACCAGGGCTGTTCCGGAACCTCGGTGAGAGTGTGGCGGAGCTCATGAAAAAGAGGGAGAGGGAGGGAGGGAGAGCGCGAGGGAGAGAGGGAGAGAGAGACAGAGAGAGACAGAGAGAGAGGGAGAAAGAGAGGGAAAGGGAGAGGGAGAGAGGGGAGAGAAAGCGAGACTAGGACTGGCACAGCTCCCAACGCTGATAGGGCAGCCTGGATAATGGCCCTTGCTAACAGGCAAGGGTGCTAAATCACAGGTGGTAATTCGCCACCTGGCAATCGTTTCAGATATTTGATGGTCATAATACACTTGATCAATTCAAACAACCCCACATGCATGTGAGCACACACACACACACACACACACACACGTGTGCACGCTCCAGTGTGGGGCACACTAGTCACGAGCACAACTGTCCGAATGCCCTTCCCTGACGCAACCACGCAACCTCACTGCACACAGCTTCGCTCATCGCCTTCTCCATCAACGACAACAAATTCACTGGGACGATCCCGCCCGAGATCAACCTGTCGCCGATGACAGTGCTGTACTTCCAGTCCAACAGTCTGCATGGCAGGATCCCAGGTGCGTGCTTTGCCTGCCTGCCCCCCCGCCCGCCTGCCTGCCTGCCCGCCCGCCTGCCTGCCTGCCTGCCTGCCTGCCTGCCTGCCTGCCTGCCTGCCTGCCTGCCTGCCTGCCTGCCTGCCTGCCTGCCTGCCTGCCTGCCTCCCCATCTGCCTGCCCACCCCACATGCCCCCTTTCCCGCCCACCCTGCAGAGGAGATGGCCCAGTTTGGTCAGCCTGGCTTCTCAGTCTACCTCGAGAACAACCACGTAAGGGCTCTGGGCTGGCTGTGGGCACACTGACTGGGGCGGGACAGTGCCCCGGGGCTCCCGGGGGGTTGCGGCAGTAACAGTACCATCGGCTTTTGAGCGAAGACTTCCATCTAGTCCTAGTACCACCGCCTAGACCTAGAAGTCCAGTCCTGGCCCTGACAATCGCTCGTGAGGGGCGGTAGCCACCAGCCGGCTGCCTGCCAACGCGTAGTCCTAAAGCAAAAAGGAGAGCTCTTATGCGACAACTCCTAAATACATCCTCATTGGTTCCAGGGGATAGGGGGTCGAGTGACGCTGGGATGCAGCACCCAGGTGAAACATCTGCATTTGCGCCCACCGGCGCAACCTGAGCCACGCTGCCCTGCCCCTCCCCTCCCCCATTCCCCCAACAGCTCTTCTGCTGCGGCACATCCCTCAATGGCAGCGGCGGCAGCGGGTGGAACGGCTCCGAGGGGCTCATGAGCTACGAGGCAATCGACGAGACCGCGCCCATGTGAGTGGGATGCCCCTGCTCTACATAGATTTTACAGGTTTCACATACACGCGCCCGGAGGACCCTGGGGCGTGATTCAAGGCCTAGACAACACGTTTAGGAGCCCCCCTAGTGAGTGGGACGCCCCTGCTCTACATCGGTTTTACATGTGTACACGTGCCCGGCGGACCCCGGGGCGTGATTTAAGGCCTAGACTACACGTGTGGGGGGGCTCCTAGGACAGCGTGCCAGCCTACCAGGGAGTCGGAAAAAACAAAGTTACCCTCCTCCCCCGCCACCCCACCCCCGCCACTACACAAGCGCCGACTAGCTAGGGATCAGACTCTGAGAGGGGCTGCTCTATATGTATATTCCCTACGGCTTTAGGGCTCAGCGTTTAGGGTTCAGGGTCAAGATGTTAGGGTTTCTGGCTTAGGGCTGGGGGTTGAGGGTTAAGGGTTGCTCAACCCTCAACCCTCAACTTTCTTAAGTCTAAAGGGTCAACCCTCAAGGGTTGAGGGCCAGAACTGGACTTGGGTCTAGGCAGTGGTACTAGGAAATACTCTGACTGCCCGTATGCTCCACCCACCCACCCATATGCAACCTCCAGTCCTTCCTCTGCTCTTCCAAATTTTGCCTTTATCTGACCTATGCCCCACCTCCCTCATGGCCCCCACCCGCCCCACTTGCAGCTGCCTATTGTTCGTTCCTCCGCTTCTCCCCTAACTAGGCTTACGCCTTCGTCCTGCCCCTTCTCCCCCTGATCTCGCCCTCCTGCCTCGCGTGGCCCCCACCCGCCCCAATCGCAGCTCCCTATCGTTCCTCAGCTTCTCCATGTACTAGGCCTACGCCTCCGTCCTCCCCCTTCTCCCCCTAATCTTACCCTCCTGCCTCGCGTGGCCCCCACCCGCCTCACTTGCAGCTCCCTATCGTTCCTCCGCTTCTCCCCTAACTAGGCCTACGCCTTCGTCCTGCCCCTTCTCCCCCTGATCTCGCCCTCCTGCCTCGCGTGGCCCCCACCCGCCCCAATCGCAGCTCCCTATCGTTCCTCAGCTTCTCCATGTACTAGACCTACGCCTCCGTCCTCCCCCTTCTCCCCCTAATCTTGCCCTCCTGCCTCGCGTGGCCCCCACCCGCCTCACTTGCAGCTCCCTATCGTTCCTCTGCTTCTCCCCTAACTAGGCCTACGCCTTCGTCCTGCCCCTTCTCCCCCTGATCTCGCCCTCCTGCCTCGCGTGGCCCCCACCCGCCCCAATCGCAGCTCCCTATCGTTCCTCAGCTTCTCCATGTACTAGGCCTACGCCTCCGTCCTCCCCCTTCTCCCCCTAATCTTACCCTCCTGCCTCGCGTGGCCCCCACCCGCCTCACTTGCAGCTCCCTCCCACCCAGTGCGCTCCCTCCCTCCCTCCCACCCACCCCTCTGAACGCCCCTCTCCCTCCCTCCCTGCCTCCTGAACGCACGCTCCCCCTCTCTCGCTCCCTCCCTCCCCTCCCCCTCCCTCCCTCCCTCCTCCCTCCTCCCTCCCTCCCCCTCCCTCCCTCCCTCCCCCACTCCCTCCCACCCTTCCATCCCTCCAACCCTCCCGCCCCTCCAACCCTCTCTCTTCCCTCCTGAAATCGTACTCCTCCCTTCACCTATCCCTCCCTCCGCCCCTCCACCCCTCCCTCCACCACCCTCCTCCTAAACGCCCGCTTCTCCCTCCTCCCCGTCCTCCCACCACTCCCCGCAGGTGGTGTGCGAGCAGCACGTGGCCGAGGCGGTGCTCGCGGCGTTCCGTGCACACCAGCCGCACAGCGCCTCGTGCGCCGACTCGCCGCGCTCGTCCGATGACAACTACGCGGCCCCCGCCTTCATGGCCACCGACGCTGCAGCCTCCCCCGCTGCGCCCGGTGCCGCGGCGGCGGGCAACAGCGGCGCCTGCGGCCGGAGCCTGATGGACCACATCCGCGGCGACAGCCTCGGCGCCAGCCTCGACATGGACGGGCAGGTCCTGATGATGCCACCGACGCGCCGCTCGCCCCCGCACGTGCCCTTCCTGCTGCATGCACACACGAGCGCGCTGTCGGCCGTGAGCGAGGGCAGCAGGCAGACGTCCGTCATGGCAAGCGGCACCAACGGCGGCGACGGTACGGACGACGACGGCGCACCCACAGCCACTGCACGCTCTGGCGCCTCCCTCGCGCTCCGATCTGACATCCACACTGGTGCCTACTACGCCCCGACCGAGCGCCCCCGGGAGCGCGTGGTGTCTGTGTTTGGGGACGAGGAGGACGAGGGCGAGTGGGCACACCAGCACTTCACATTTGATACAGAGCCGCTTGTTCGAGAGGTAGGAGGCGGCAGGGGGCGGTGGTGGCGGTGGCAGTGCATGGGTGGTGCTGAACGCAAACAGGCAGAATCTAGGTCAATCCTGGTTGGCTCCCCCCCTCTTGCTGCCGCCATTTTGGGCCCTAGCCAGGTCCCACTGAGGGCTGCGCAGTGTTGCACATGCGTCCCTCACTCACCCTCCCTTCCCTCACTCCCTCACTCCCTCTGTCACTCTCGCACTCTCTCTGTCACCCTCTCTCTCACCCTCCCTCTCTCCCTCTCTCTCACTCTCTCTCTCACTCTCTTTTACTCAATCACTCCCAGTCTCAGTCTCAGTCTCAGTCTCTCTCTCTCTCACTCTCACTCTCACTCTCACTCTCACTCTCACTCTCACTCTCACTCTCACTCTCACTCTCACTCTCACTCTCACTCTCACTCTCACTCCCTCCCCGCCTTGGCAGCCCCCTTCCCTCAGCTCACCCTCCCCCCTCACCTCCCCTCACCTCCATAGGTGCGCGCATACCGCACCGGCGTGTTCAAGTTCAAGGCATCACCTGAAGAGGTCAACATGGTGAGTAGAGGAGACCGCGTGATTCTGTGGCACTCCGTTGGGAGTCCCAACTTGGGACAGAAAGCATGGGACCTGCATCTGTGGCACCCTGTTGAGACCAGCAGCTTGTTTTGTTGCAGCGGGCAGAAAGCATTGGAACCCAACGCTGCATCCGCCTGCTGTGACACACAGCGCTGTTGCCGTGTGTTGGGTATCTAAGTGCTCCTGCCTCTCACTAGACTGTCTTGCCCACCCGGTCCAGGGGAGTAGGCAAGCCCAGTGGGAACCCCACACTTGGTTCCCACCCCGGCTAGAGGGCGCATACAGTCCCTGCTATAAACTGTAGAGCCTTGGCCCAGCTAAGGGGCACAGGCATGAGGGCTAGAGGGGGTGTTTGTGACACCTGCTCCCCCTGCAGCATCTGCACCGCTCGCAACACACCGCACCGACACGCGTCCATCAGAGCACACCCAAGCCCCAGCCAACTGCGTGCGCATACACACACACAGACATACACACACACACACACACACACACACATATGCACACGCACACGTACATGCAAACACGCACACGCAAACTCACACACACACGCCCCCCCAAAACACACATATACACACACCGCCATGCACCCAACCGCCCCTACCCAGGTCCACCTCACATTCGCCGGCCTCGAGGCGCGCCGCCTGCCGAGCGAGCCCTCCAAGGGCAAGGGTAACCGAGTGCGCGAGGCCTCAGGGCTCGTCTGCTCCGCGTTCGCGCAGCTGCCCGACGCCGCGCACGCCTACGCAGAGCGTCACCACGAGGCGTGCGAGGCCGCGGCGGGCGGCGCGCAGGGCGGGGGCGACGGCGGCATGGGGAGCGGCCTGAGCCAGGGAGCGCACGGGGCGGGCGGGCTGCAGGGCGTGGTCGGCGGCCTGCGGCGCGCGGTGGTCAACCTGGCGGCAAGCCCCGCGAGGGCGGCGGCGGCGGGCACGGGCGCGGGCAACGGCGCAGGCGGCGGCGCGGCCGCTGGCGCTGGCGGTGGTGGCAGCGGTGGCGGTGGCGCGGGCTCTCGGCTGCCGGGCAGCCCCCCTGCCGCAGCAGCTGCCGCCGGCTCGTTCTCCCAGCTCCCGGCTGCCGGGCGCTAGCACCGCCTCGCCAACGCGTCGTTCTCGAAACAGTCAGTGGCTGCATAAATGCATTCACCGGTGTGAGCCTGAGGCCTGACCGAGCCGAGCAGTTCGTTTGTGGCTGCGGAGAATGGCGCCACCACCGCTGTGGAGGGTCTGCTGCCGTTGGTTTGTTTCCGACTAGGCGGTGGCCGTGAAGATGCAGTCGCCGGTGTGAGCCGGTTTGCCTGCCTGAGTCATTGGATCGTTTTTATGAAAGGACAGTGGCGCAATGCCGCTGCCGCTAAGTTGTGTCGTCTGGAATGAGAGGGGAGAGAGCAATGGGTGAGAGCAATGTGTGTATGTGGGCTGCAAGAGTCGGTATTGACTGGAGACTGTGGGATCCATAGGTAAATCGGCACGCCTCGCTGAGATGCGGGGCTGCCCATCTGTGTGCTCGTGACAGCACCTCAAGGATGAGTCCCTGTGATGATGAGTTCACTTTGAGCAGCGTGTAATATCTGGGTGGGTGGATGCCTATCGTTATGCAACCACGGGTGCACGGGTCCATGGGTCCACGGCTTGGTGGCCTTCCACCAGGTCTCAATCACACCATTGAGCTCTGTGACTGGCCTAGCACGGCCTGTAAGATGTGACAGGCCGCGCTAGGCCAATCACAAGCTCTGCCTGGCACACCTGGCCTGCTGAATGTGCCTGCTGCCTGCTTGCTGCCGCCTGACTCCCTTCCCCCTCCCTTGGCGCAGGCGGCCTACTCTTCGTCTTTCATCCATCATACCAGCATGTATTGTGGCCCACCTCGCGCGTCGATTGCCCACCTCTCCGCACGCACCTGGATCAGTTTCCTTGTAGTACACAAGACTCCGTCAAATGACGGTGGGAAATAACTGAAAAGTCAGGAAAAGGAAATCCCGAATGGCTCGGCGATTCGGCACGCGGAATCCTGAATGGCTTGGCGATTCGGCACGCGATTCGGCCACGCAGCTGTACTAGGGGCAGCGGCAGCGGCAGCGGCAGATGCGGCGCTGGCGCGCCACCCGAAGCCATTGGGGCCCCCGCTCAGTGGCCCAGGCAGCCGCACTCCTGTCGGCAGCCAAACGCCGGCCCTGACAGCGGCAGCGCACCCGCTCCGCCCAGGAGCCGCCCTCCAGTCGGCAGCGGCGCCCCCCTGGCAGCAGCCCACGCCATCTGGCGCTCAACTTCTGCAAGTCATCCGATGAGGCGGATGAGGCGTTGGCGCGCCTGAAGCCAGTGCGGGGTCCAGTGCAGTGGCAAGTCTAGCTGAGCTGGCGCGTCAGACGACAACCGGCAGCTGCCTGAGCAAACGGAGTATTGACAGTGATTTCCTTTTCTTGAGAAGATAAATAAATACATTCTTTGGCCGTTTGACTGAAAATCCAGCTCCATGGCTCCCAAATCCGGCTCCAAACACCGAAAAGGAAATCGCTGAGCACACGTTTGCGTGAGTAGAACTTCCCGTGCTCAGCAGGGGTGGGGTGGCTGGAGGAACGCGGGCGCGGATGATGATGATGGCGGATTTGACAGTCGTGTGTGATGCACCTAAAGGCAGCGTATTCGACCTTGCTCGGCGTATAGCGCCCGAGCACTTCAGACGGGTGGCTGGCTACTGGTGGTGGGGGGGTAGTGGATCGGGGCTGGACCTGGACAGGCCGACAGGGCACTCAGCCCCCAGATCTGACTCGTCCCCGTGGAGGCACGGCCGGGGTTCACAGGCCCGCGGGATCGCGCCCCCTAGACCTCCACCGAATCGGCAGCAGACGTCAATCTCCTCCCAAAATCGGGTTGAATAGGGGTCGAGGATTTCGCGCAGCCAGGCGCTGGAAAGGCACGAAAGTAGGGGGCGTTTGGGAGGGTCGGCGTCAGCACTCCGCTGTTCAACCAAACCATAGGCGCCGTCCGGGCCCGGTTTGTTTGCTTCCTCCAAGCAGCACCGCCAGCGGAACTGGGCCAGCCGCGGGCGATGCGGAGGCCGCGCTCAATCGTCCCTAGTGGTCCTAGTGTGAGGGGGTTGACTTTGAGGATTCCACCAGCTGTCAATTTTTTTGCAGCACTGACCGCCCTACTTGTGTAGTGCCTCAGTCTAAATGTAGTCTAAAACGCAACATGGACAGCGAGTTGGGCTCTCATAGCTCAGTTGGATAGAGCGGCACTTTAGTAAGGTGCAGGTCGGGAGTTCGAATCTCTCTGAGAGCATTTTTTGCCTGCGGTGGTTGTGATTTATGTGTGTGCCCCTTACAAAGCATTTTGGACGTGGTGGTGGTGGTGGCTGTGGTGCTGGTGTCTGTGTAAGTACAGAGTGCCCGCAGCCGTCGCACAGCCGGACGCCTGTGTTGCCCACGCCACGGCGCCAGTGGCCCGAGCCAAGGGGACCCCTGCCGACATAACCGAGTCGAGTTGGGGCCACTCTCATCTTCAAATCTGCAGGTTTTGCTTTGGTGAGACAACCGCCCACCTCCCCCACCCCCAGGGGGACAGCCCCCAACAACGCGCGCCACGACCACCCGTCGGGCATACCGTGGTGGTAGACGCCTGGGCAGAGAGAGGGCCAGCAGGTGCCAACCGGCAGTGGCTGGTCAAGAGGGGTGGTAAATTCATGAGTGGCCCGGTGACCCGTTGAGGAGTGAGAGGGGTGCGAGGGTGGGGGGCTCAGGTGGATTAACTAGCCTCCTCACTACCGCCTTCAGAGGAGGAATCGCCTCCGCCACCCGAACTCAACCCAGAGGGCATCACTCACTCGCGTTCGTGTGTCCATCCATGCTCCGCGGTCAGCACCCATGGCGGCGGTCAACACCTGGTCAACACCCCCACACTTTCACGGTGGTGGTGCCATGGCCAAGTGAAGAGTCTTCCCTCTGCTGCCGCCCCCACATTCTGAGGGGACACACCAGTGGCTTATGTCGGTGCTGTACAGCAGCCAATTGAAGCTGCCCCCCCCACCCACCCCGACCGCCGCCTCTTGTTTTGCGCACCAATGGAACTGGAGAGGGCGGCAGAGCAGTGAGGTTCACGTCGGGGTCTCAAAACTCTATGAAGCATTTGCAGTAAAGTCGAGGTGGAGTTTTGTGCCCTCCGGTGCCGCCTCCAGTGTTGCCCCCGCCGCACTCGTGAGGGCCAGGTTCGCACGCCAGTCGCCAGTTGCGGACACCCACCGCACATCCGCAAAATCAAATAAGTAGAGTTGATAACACCATTATACGTTGAGTGCCACAACTGGGAGCCGTATATCTCTTAGATGTAGAGAGCTTGCTCTCTTCTCTGCCTGCACCCCCAGCCGTCGTGGTCTGCACTGCCGCCGGTCTTTCCATTCTCCCCCTCCTAGGGATCACTGTGCCCTTGTTTCTGACCTGCACTGAGGAACAGGCTGCCACCCCTGTGAGCACCCTGGGGCCCTGCCTGCAGTACTGAGCCCCCCTTCCCCTGCCTCCCTAGCGAGTTCGCAGACGGAAGCTAAAGTTGTGGAGTCATGCCGCCGCCTTCATCCTGCCCCCAGCCCCGCACTCACGCAGACGATGCGCAGCAGGCCTTCATCTGTGGCGTTGCCGGTGCAGGCCGGAGCAGCTGGTTACGCCGGAAGTCGGGCAGTCGGGCGCAGGGTGTAGGTCCTCAAGTGCGAGAGGGTGGCACCTTGCGAGAGGGTGGCAACTGAGGCTGCCTGATCTCTTTGAAGGCAATGCAAGACCAGCTCTTCTCCCCCAGGCAAGATTAGCTCAACCTTCTCCCCACCTCCTGTTTTGTCCCCCTGTCCTACCCTGGTCCTCCATGTCCCAACCTTGTGTGTGGGGACGTGTGGTGGTGTTCGTTCCTGCATCTCCAGTTTCCAATCTCCTCCACCATTATGCACATCACCACCAAAACCAAGAGCACCCTCCAGGGTAGCGGTGAGAGGGACTGCGGCAGCTGATGGGGAGCGCATGCACGCATGCACGCATGGAGCGACCACCACTTCCGACATCATATCACGCAGGTCGCGTTTCGCCCGCATCTCTGTCGCACCATGCTCCGTCTCGCCCTCTGGCGCGTCCGCTGTTCGCAGAGCCCGCCGGTACGTGCGTGCGAGCAGAGGGCATGATGAGCTGGCATGCATGGTCCATGCACGCGTGCGCATGGACCACTCATGCTCATGCTGAGAGGCCCCGCATCTGCCCCGCATCCCCTATCCCGCATCCCTGTTCCCCCACGTCCACCTCAGCGCCCCCGTAACTTTCCTGCCAGCCAGGCACCGTTCACAGCAGGGCGGGAGGCAGGCCTGTGTCTAGCGTAGGGGCCAGGGCACGGCGCACGTGTGCCTCTTCTCCTCACGCGGCCTTTCCTCCCACAGGCAAGTCGCAGGGCCGCCAGCCGTGGCCGGTCGATCGCTTTGCGTCCACCGTCACGTTCTTCAACCAGCCGCCCAGCCTGGCATCTGTGATGCAGACGGTCTTCGTCGACACGCCATCGCGCGTGATCAGGACAGTGCTGGGAGGCAGCAAGGCCGAGGTGAGTGAGGGTGGGTTGCTGGTGCTGGGGGACCTGGGGCGGGAGCGAGGGGGAGGTGGGTTGGTGCGGGCCGCAGCAGCAGCAGGCTTGCCTGCTGTCTGTGCGGCACGTAATGGGGGAGGCCCGCCACGCCACGCCGTCACCATACAGCATCCTGCTGCCACGCCCGCCTGCGTGCATCGCTCGCGCCGTGAGCGGCAGCGGCAGGGCGGTACGTTTGCGCACCACCAGAGCAGTACCGCCGTCACTCTGCCCCTGTGCGCTCACTCGCCCCTCTCAGCGTCTGCCCTCCTCCCACCCCCACCCCACCCCGCCGACACCGCGGCCACTGCCGCCATCCACCAACCCACCCACCCACCCACCCGCACACGCACCAGGCCGGCGCACTCGTCGACGTCCCCTGCCCCACTGGCACCGTCTCCCCTATCGCCGGGCTGTCCCCCAGAGATCTCAACGGCGCCGTCCTCGTCACCGGGGCTGACTCTCCCACCGGCGCGGCTGTCGTCGGGCGCCTGCTGCTCGCGGGTGAGTCCGTCACTACAGGCGGCGCTCGTGCACGGAGGATGTTGCTTGCAGGCCAGTTAGTTGTACGTTAGTTGGGTACAGGTGGCGCCGTCCTCGTCACCGGCGCTGACTCTCCCACCGGCGCGGCTGTCGTCGGGCGCCTGCTGCTCGCGGGTGAGTCCGTCACTACAGGCGGCGCTCGTGCACGGAGGATGTTGCTTGCAGGCCAGTTAGTTGTACGTTAGTTGGGTACAGGTGGCGCCGTCCTCGTCACCGGCGCTGACTCTCCCACCGGCGCGGCTGTTGTCGGGCGCCTGCTGCTCGCGGGTGAGTCCGTCACTACAGGCGGCGCTCGTGCACGGAGGATGCTGCATGCAGGCCAGTTAGTTGTACGTTAGTTGGGTACAGGTGGCGCCGTCCTCGTCACCGGCGCTGACTCTCCCACCGGCGCAGCTGTTGTCGGGCGCCTGCTGCTCGCGGGTGAGTCCGTCACTACAGGCGGCGCTCGTGCACGGAGGATGCTGCATGCAGGCCAGTTAGTTGTACATTAATTGGGTACAGGTGGCGCCGTCCTCGTCACCGGCGCTGACTCTCCCACCGGCGTGGCTGTTGTCGGGCGCCTGCTGCTCGCAGGTGAGTCCGTCACTACAGGCGGCGCCGCTCATGCATGAAGGGTGCTGGTTGCAGGCCGTTTAGTTGTAAGTTAATTGGGTACAGGTGGCGTTGTCCTCGTCACCAGCGCTAACTCGCCAACTTGCGCCGCCGTCGTCGGGCGCCTGCGGGTAACGAGTAGTTTGGGTGGGTTATGGGTAGTTCAGGCGTGCACGCGCGCACCTCCGAAGCGCGTTGGTGTTTACGTGAAGGTCTGACTGGGTGATGGGATGTTGCTGCGCAGGACAGCCCCCAGCGCACCTTGGGGCAGGGAGCTCTCCCTCGTTCTCCTGTGCATTGCAGCTGCTTGTATCGCTGACGCGCAATGCACACACGCACACACTCACAACACACACAGACCAAGTAGTGGCCGCAGTTGTATGACGGGCTGCGTAAACAAAAAAACGCCACCCTATGAAACCCCAAACGAACTGTGATAACGCCGCTGCCCGCAGGCCACGTGCTGCTAACTATCAATGCTGGTGCCGCTGCCCGCAACCACCGAGTGTGCTGCTAAATGTCAATGCTGGTGCCGCTGCCCGCAGGCCACCGCGTGCGCGCGCTCGTCGACGACGCGTCCACGCGCCGCTTCAACATGTTGCCTGCTGCTCCGGGCGCGAAGCTGCAGGTCGCGCGCATCCCTCAGGTAGGATGACAGGGCAGGGGGGGGGTAGCTGTGCCATATGAGTTGATGACCCAGGCCTAGCGTTTTATGCGTTGACACACAAAAATGCATTATACCACTCGCCACCCACACACACACGCACACGCGCACGCACGCACACACATTCCATTACAGATCGGTGCATAGGCGGCGACATCGCTCCAGAGGTCTGCATGAGGGCGTCTGCCCAATTGCGTGTGACACACACACACACACACACACACGCTTACACACACGCACAGGGCCCTATCCCGCGCGCCACCACCGCCGGCGCGCGCGCGGTGCTCATGGTCGACGCCCTTCATCCCCTCCCCACACTCACCGACACACAAACACACACACACACACACACACACGCTTACACACATGCACAGGGCCCCATCTCGCGGGCCATCACCGCCGGCGCGCGTGTCGTCATCATGGTCGACACCGGCTCCCCCGGGGCCCCTCGCTCCCCAGGCGGCGCGGCCGCGCACGCGAGCGCAGAGCGCCAGCTGCTGGACGCCGTCAGCGCCACGATTGGCCGCCCGGGCGGGCTCACGCTGCTGTCGGGCGACGGGGGCGGGCCTGTCGCGTGGGGGGCGCTTGACGACGTCGTCATGGGCGGCGTGTCACTGTCAGAGGTGAGGGGTGCTACCATTTGTGTATCAGCTTTCACTTTTATCAAGGAGCGGAGCTGGCTGACTGCACGGTTGTGCTGATTTGTCGCCGGCACAGGATGCAGAGGTGAGGGGTCCGGCATTGCGTTTGGGTCTGCTAACTGCGTTGCGACACTTCCGACGATGGAGCCTGCTGTGCTGCCCCCGCCCCCGCCGCTCGCCTGCCCGCTGTACACTAGATCCATAGAAATAGAAACCAGGTGTGAATTGTGGCTTAGGGGGGGCGGTCTGACGCTGCTGTCGGGCGACGGGGGCGGGCCGGTTGCGTGGGGGCCGCTGGATGACGTCGCCATGGGCGGCGTGACGCTGTCAGAGGTGTGTGTGTGTAAGGGGGGGGGGTAATGAACCAAAAGAAATTGTTGCTTGGGCGGAGGTGAGGGGTTCTACCATTGTGTCTGGGTCTGCTATCTGGGTTGCTTCTGTGTGTGTGGGGGGGCGGGGGGGCGCTTGGCTGGCGCATCAACGCGCGACTGCTGCTGCTGCTACTGCTGCTGCTACTGCTGCTGCTGCTTCCACCGGCAGATCGTGCCTGGGCTTGGCGAGGGCCAGGGCTCTCCCCCGATGCGAAGGAATTCCGCGCCATCGTGTCTACAACCTGGACCCCCCCCCCAAAAAAATCCTGCCTAAACCCCGCCGCCGCCCGCAGATCGTGCAGGTGCTTTTAAAGCTATGACTACAAAAACTTCAAAAGAAGCTTCCAGGTGTTAAGTAGAGTGCCCGGCGAGGGCGAGGGCGAGGGCGCGCCCGCGATGGTCTTCCTCGGAACGGTGTCTATAACTCAACAAAATCGACAACCAGACTCCAAAACCTTGACAACCAACCCGCAAACCGCCCGTAGATCGTGCAGGTGCCCGGCAAGGGCGAGGCCGAGGGCGCGCCCGCGATGGTCTTCCGCGGCACGGTGTCTAGAACTCAACAAAAACGACACTCAAACTCCAACACCTTGACAATCAAACCGCTCGCAGATCGTGCAGGTGCCCGGCGAGGGCGAGGCCGAGGGCGCGCCCGCGATGGTCTTCCGCGGCACGGTGTCAACGTCCAACAGCGGCGGATTCGCCTCGGTGCGCTGCCGCAACTTTGACCCCGCGCTGGACGTGGCTGGGTACGACGGCATCGAGATGAGGCTCAAGGTGTGCGGAGGGTGTGGGGAGGGTGGGGTGTGGATGAGGTGTGGAGAGTTTAGGGTGTGGAGGGTTTAGGGCCTTGGTGCGCAGCTGCAACTTCGATCCCGCGCTCGGTCAACGTGGCTGGGTACGACGGCATCGAGATGAGGCTCAAGATGTGGGGAGGGTGGGGAGGGTGTGGGGAGGGTGGGGTGTGTAGCGGCCAGCTGCCGCCAGAGTGTGGAGAGTGTGGGGTTTGCCTGGTGCGCTGCCGCAACTTCGACCCCGCGCTCGACGTGGCTGGGTACGACGGCATCGAGATGAGGCTCAAGGTAGGAGGCCGGAAGCTGGTCGGAAGGTGGTGGGCAGGTGGTCGGAAGGTGGCTACACCGCAGCCAGACTCCAGTTTTGGAAGGTGCGGGCAGTCTTGGGGTGTGGTCAGCCTGCCTCGGTGCGCTACCACAACTTTGACCCCGCGCTCACTCGACGTGGCTGGCTAAGATGGCACTGAGATGAGGCTCAAGGTGTGGGGAGGGGTGTGGGGTGTAGCAAGGGTGTGGAGAATGTGGGGTGTGGGTTGCCGCACGGTTTGTAGAGAGTTTAGGTTGTGGGCGGTGTGCTGCCGCAACTTTTGACCCTTCGCTTGACGTGGCTGGGCACAACGGCATCGAGGTGAGGCTCGAGGTGTGGGGAGGGTGTGGAGAGTGTGGGGTGTGAATGATGTGTGGAGAGTTTAGGGTTTGCCTCGGTGCGCTGCCGCAACTTCGACCCCGTGCTCACTCGATGTGGCTGGGCACGACGGCATCAAGGTGAGGCTCAAGGTACTGCCACTCATGCCCCCCCCCCCCCCCCCCCATTTCCTCATGATCACCCACACTCACTCACACAAGGCGACGGCCAGCGCTACAAGCTGATCCTGCGCTGCGACCCCAGCTGGGACTCCATCGCGTACTGCCGCTCATGCGCAACCCCCCCACCCCGCATTTCCTCATGATCACCCCCACCCACCCCCTCACACACACACAGGGCGACGGCCAGCGCTGCAAGCTCATCCTGCGCTGCGACCCCAGCTGGGACTCCATCGCGTACCGCCGCTCATGTGCGACCCCCCCACCCCGCATTTCCTCATGATCACCCCCACCCACTCCCTCACACACACACACACAGGGCGACGGCCAGCGCTACAAGCTCATCCTGCGCTGCGACCCCGGCTGGGACTCCATCGCGTACTGTCACTCGTTCTCGACGGTGCCCGGGGAGTGGCAGACCGTGCGCGTGCCGTTTGCCGACTTTCTCGCTGTGTTCCGTGCCCAGACGCTCAGGGACGGCGCGCCGGTCGACGCAGCGTCGCTCTTCAGCGTGCAGCTCATGTGAGTTGTGTCCAGTCGCCAAGGGGGGGGGGCATTGAGGGGAGTTCTTTCAGTTTTCTGAGAAGCGGGGGGGGGGTGTTTGCAAACTTTGTGGCCGTGCTCCGCGGAAAAGACGGTCGAAGAACGGCGCACTGGTCGACGCGGCTTCGCTCCTCAGCGTCCAGCTCATGTGGTTCTTGGGGCTCAGTTGTCTGGGGCGTTAAGGGGAGTTCTTTCAATTTGGGGAGGGGTGAGGCGGACATTTTGGCGGTGTTCTGCGGAAAGACGATGAAAGACGGCACGCCGGTCGACGCGGCGTCGCTCTTCAGCGTGCAGCTCATGTGAGTTGTGTTCAGTCTCCAGGGGGGGGGGGGGGCATTAAGGGGAGTTCTTTCAGTGTTCTGGGAAGGGGGGGGGGGGGGGGGGGGGGGCAGACTTTGTGGCCGTGCTCTGCAGAAAGACGGTCGAAGGGCGGCGCACTGGTCGACGCGGCTTCGCTCTTCAGCATGCAGCTCATGTGGGTTCTTGGGGCTCAGTTATCTGAGGGCGTTTAGGGGAGTTCTTTCAGTTGGGGGAAGGGGGGGCGGGAAGACTTTTTTGGCCGTGTTGCGTGGAAAGACGGCCGAAGGACGGCGCGCAGGCAGCGGCAGCTGCGGCGTCGCTGTTGTCCGTGCAGCTGGTGGTATTTCTTTGCGGTTTTCCACAACGGGGGACTTGCTGGGGGGGGGGCTGAATGCTGTTTTTTAGGGGAGTACGGAGCGGAAGCCAGTATGACTCATTTAATGACACATGCTAGTTTTAAAGCGGCTTTATTCTTAACCGCTGGTGTTGTCATTACCTCCGCAGGAGGTAATCAACACATGGCTCATTATGGTGGTTTACCCGTTTCTCATTGCTCTGTTTTTTGCTTTTTAGCTCTTTTAATTGGTTCTATAAGTTTAGTGGGTTTTCCAGAAACATCTGGTTTGGGGCCTTGTGTGTTCACTCATGTTTGAGGCGCTCCCCTGTGTGTTGTCCTCGTCTCCTGGGTTGTGTGTGGGCGCTTGCCGACTGCACACGCTCACGCACAGACGCACACGCTCTCTCGCCCGCCCGCTCGGCCACACTCTCACTCGCTCACTCCCACACACACGCCCGGCAGGCTCTCCAAGTTTGATTGCGACGGCGCACCCAACCCCGAGTTCCGCGCGGGCGCGTCCTCCCTCCACCATCTCACGCATCAGCGCGTACATGGACGCCGAACGCCCGCTCGGTCACACTCACACTCTCTCGCTCACTCCCACGCACATACCCGGCAGGCTCTCCAAGCTTGAGTACGACGACGGCTTCAACCCCGAGTTCCTCGCGGGCTGCGTCCTCCCTCCCCCCATATCACGCATCAGCGCGTACGTGGACGCCGAGCGCCCGCTCGGTCACACTCTCACTCTCTCTCGCTCACTCCCACGCACACACCCGGCAGGCACTCCAAGTTCGAGTACGACGGCGCCCCCAACCCCGAGTTCCGCACACGCATGAACGCACGCGCTCTCTCACTCGCCTGCTCAAGCCACACTCGCACTCTCGCGCCCGCTGCCGCCCACCCGCTCACTCACACGCACACACTTGGCAGGCTCTCCAAGTTTGAGTACGACGGCGGCCTCAACCCCGAGTCCCGCGCCGGCGCGGTCTCCCCCCCCCATCTCCCGCATCAGCGTATGTGGGCGCCGAACGCCCGCTCGGTCACACTCTCACTCTCTCTCGCTCACTCCCACGCACACACCTGGCAGGCTCTCAAAGTTTGAGTACGACGGCGGCCTCAACCCCGAGTTCCGCGCGGGAGCGTTCTCCCTCCCCATCTCACGCATCAGCGCGTACGTGGACGCCGAGCGCCCGCGCGCGCCGCGCGTCCTTGTGCTCAGCGCGCTCGGCGCCGTGGGCGGGCTGGAGGCGGGTGAGTTGGGCAGAAGGGTGGTGGGGTGCTGTGGTTGATAATGAGGGCGTCATGCCATGGCGATGATCATGGGGAGGATGGCACGCGGCGCGCCCACTCGAAGAGGATCCCACAGCGAGCGCGCTCGGCGCTGTGGGCGGGCTGGAGGTGAGTTTGGCGGAAGGGTGCTGATGATGGTGTTTACAGTCGTGTGTGACACACCTACAGGCAGCGTATTCGACCACTAGTAGCCAGACGGGTGCCTGGCTACTAGTGGTGGGGGGCTACTAGGTCGGGGCTGGACCTAGACAGGGCACTCGGCCCCCAGATCTGACTCCTCCATCTGACTCCTCCACATGGGGGCATGGCCGCGGGGTGACGGGTGCTGGTGCTGTGATAGATAAAATGAGGGCGTCATGCCGTGGCGATTATCACATGGAGAGGATGGCGCGCGGCGCGCCCACTGGAGGAGGATCCCACACCGCGTGCGCGAGCAACGCACGCAACGACTGCTGTGTCGCATGACACACTCCGGGAGCTCCTGTACCTGCATTGGTGGTACCTGCATTGGGGGGGGGGGGGACAGGGGGGGGCGGGGGCACAGCGGCCCAGATCAGGCTCCATCCTCGGGAGCATAGAAACACTGATAGGATGTCAGACACGACGGTCAGATAGGGCTCAAAAGGATGTGATGGTGCTGGTGATGATGGGCGGTGGTAGTTGGGTGGTAACCGGGTAGTAGCTTCACCAGTGCAGCTGGTGTCCTCCTGTGCCCCCCACCCCCCACACACCCCACCCTTCTCCCGCCCCGGCCGCTGCTTACCACGTGGCCCTGCCTTACCGCATCCACAACGCCCGAGGCGGCGCCTCAGGCGTCCCATTCACTTGTGCGGAGCAGGCGGCGCCTCTGGCGCGCCGACCGCCTGAGGCGCCGCCTGTGGCGCACCTCTGATCACCTTGGTAGGCGCCTTAAGCATCATCCCGACCGCCTCAGGCGTCCCATTCACTTGCGCGGAGCAGGCGGCGCCTCAGGCGCGCCGACCGCCTGAGGCGCCGCCTGTGGCGCACCCCTGGTCGCCTTAGGAGGCGCTTGAAGCATCATCCCGACCGCCTGAGGCGCCCACCGCCTCAGGCGCCACACCGACCGCCTCAGGCGCCCACCACCGCCTGGGGTGCGCCCCGGACCGTCTCAGACGCTATGACCGCATTCACTTGCGCAGATCAGACGTTGGGATTTGGGTAGGGCTGCCAGGTAGGCAGCCAGCTCTAGCCAAGTGTCGGGCCCAGCGCCGAAACCAACTTGCATACATCCCTAGTGGTGTCACACAGACTGCGGCATCCATCCTCCCTAACAAAATCCCAGCGTCTGATCCGCGCAAGTGAATGCGGTCATGACGTCTGAGACGGTCCGGGGTGCGCCTCAGGCGGTGGTGGGTGCCCGAGGCGGTCGGGGTGGCGTCCCAGGCGGTTGGGATAATGCTCAAGGCGATGCCTGGGGCGATCGTGGGTGCGCTTCAGGCGGCGCCTCAAACTGTCGGAGCGCCTGAGGCGCCGCCTGATCCGCGCAAGTGAATGCGACGCCTGAGGCGCCGCCTCAGGCGTTGTGAATGTGGTTGGGCCTCTCCATTGCCGTTACAACGGTCGCCCTGTTAACAGTTCACAATCTACAGTAACCGTTTACCGTTTGTAGGTTACAGATTACAGGTTGCAGGTTGCAGGTTACATTTTGCAGTTTTCAATTTACAGTTTACAGTTTACAGTGCGCACCCTCGGAGCGCGATTGATTGAGGGAGCCGCCTAGCGCGGCTGGGTAGCATAAAAACCCTGCACAGGCCTGGAGGGCGCGGTGCGCGGGTGCGGCGTATCATGGGCCGGCCGTGCACCACCCTGAAACCCTAACATCCTTAACCCCTAAACCCTAAACCCTGACTGAATACCCCGTGCAGGGCTGGAGGGCGCGGTGCGCGGGAGCGGCGCGTCGTGGGCGGCCGTGCACCACCCTTAACCCTTAAAACCCTTAACCCCTAAAACCCTCAACCCCTAAAACCCTCAACTTTGAACCCTGAACACACCCGCTCAGGCCTGGAGGGCGCGGTGCGCGGGGGCGGCGTGCCGTCGACCGGCCGTGCACCACCCTTAAACTCTTAAACACTAAAACCCCGAACCCCTCAACCCTTAACCCTGAACACCCCGCGCAGGCCTGGAGGGCGCGGTGCGCGGGAGCGGCGTTTCGTGGGCGGTCTTGCACCACGCCGGGGCGCTCACCGACGCCCGGGCCGGCGGCCCCCTGGCGCTCGCCAAGGCCGGAGGCAGCGGTGCTGGCGCTGGCGGCGGTGCAGGTGTGTAGTTGTTACATTTGTTACAAGTACGCGCCCGGAGGACCCCGGGGCGTGAGTTAAGGCCTAGACTACACGTCTAGGGGAGCTCTACTAGAGCCCGCAAGGCCACGCAGCGCGCCAGCCTACCAAGGGCAGGTGTGAAGCAAGGGGGGGCGGTTGCGGTGTAGGCTTCCTCGGCTGCGCGCACTCTCTCGCTCTTTGCTGCTGTCCCCGCCAAGGCCGGTGGCGGCAGTGCTGGCGCTGGCGGCGGTGTACGTGTGTGGCAAGGGAGGGGGCGGTGGCGGTGTAGGCTTCCTGGGCTGTGCGCACTCTCTCTCGCTCCTTGCTGCTGTCCCCGAGTGGGACCACAGGGCTGTGTGTTACACGAGTAGAGGTGACGGGGCGCCCCTGCCTCGCGCCTGGACTGTCGAACCCATCGGTTTAGGGTTGAGGGTTTAGGGTCGACCCCGGTCGGCCCCCTGGCGCTCGCCAAGGCCGGTGGCGGCGGTGCTGGCGCTGGCGCTGGCGGCGGTGCAGGTGTGTGGCAAGAGGGGGGGCGGTGGCAGTGCAGGCCCCGAGTGGGACCGCAGCGTGGGCCATTTTCCACATTGCACACTACACACCACACACTACACACTGCACACCGCAGTACACTCTGCACACTCCACACTGCACACGACACAGCATGCCGTCCATCTACACAGCATGCTGTCCACCCACACTGCACACTGCACACTACACCACACGCTACACACTACACACCATACACTGCACACTTCACACACTGCACACTACATAGCATGCCGTCTATCCACACCGCATGCTGTCAACATTGCGCAGCATGCCATCCATCCACACTGCGCACGATGCGCTGGGGATGACTGTCACAGGGCTGTGTGTTGAGAGTTACACCAGTTGGGGTGTCAGAGCGCCCCTGCCTCGCGCCTAGACTGCCAAACACATCCGGTTGAAGGGATTTGGTTCATTTAAGAGGGTCCACACTGTGCCCCACTCATCTGGCGGCCTCATACCCCAGAAGCTATCTAGAAGGCTATAGTAGGCTTCCTAAATAGCTGCTAGAAGGCTTTACGAGGTAGTATGTGAGTGTCGCCAAACGCCCCGCGTGCTTGTGTGCTCGCAGGTGGTATCAGCCGCGCGGACGCCGCGGACCTGGCGTGCGCGCTGCTGGGGCAGCCGGCCGCGGCTGGGGTCACGCTCGAGGTGGGTGTGCACGCTCTGTGGTGATGATGGTTGATTTTGCAGTCGTGTGTGACGCACCTTCAGGCAGCGTGGCAAGCTAGACGGTAGGAGGGAATTGTGGGTGCCACGTATGTCGGGCGACACCGGTCGTCAACATCTCGAATCCCCTTTTGGTCTTTCCTCGGAACGGCTTGCAGTTCTCTCGCTGCTCCCCTGTCACACACACGCCCTCTTCGCCCGCTCGCATGCGTGCAGGTGGCGGCCGGCGCTGCGGGGTCCCCTGGTTTCGTCCACCGCGACTGGGGCGCGATGCTGGCCTCAGCTGGGCTGGCGTCCGACGAGTGAGGCGCCGCGAGTCTACTGCCCCCCCCCCCCCCCAGCTTGCTCTCTCACTCTCGGCCGCTCCCTGCTGGCCTCCACGACACAAGGCCCTCCACGACACAAGGCCATACACAGCTCAGAAGTCCTGGCAACACATCACGCAAGGCCACAAGGCCACAAGGCCCCCCTGGACATCCACAGCACAGAAGTCCTGGCAACGCATCGCACCGCCGGGCTCATGTGCTGACCGTCGATGATGACGGTCGTTGACACACACTGTTTATTTTTTCGCGTGCATGTTTTGGGGGGTATTGTAAGCATGCCCCGAGTTGTTCATTAGGGCGCCGCTGCCTGACGCTGGTGTCCTCGGGCGGTTGGTCCACATCTCTACTCTTGGTTCACATCTGTACGTCTCCCACTCGAGAGCCCCTGGGCTGACGGCCTGCCTGCCTGTCACCCTGTACATGGCGCGGTTGGTTCCGTGTGTCGCAATTCACACTTTCTGTACTGTTATGTCAGGCTTCAGGTTTTTGCAGTTGTAATCGTCACCGTCGCGTTGATTCCTGCGGCCAGTCAGATCATGTCTCTTTGTCAAATGGGCCAGCCACCATGAACATTGACCGTCTCGTGGAGCTCCCACACATTACAAGGCACAAGAGAGAGGTGCCGTGTCTAGGACAATGGTCCTGACGCGCTTACAGGCAGTCTAGTCTTGGGGCTGCTGGGCTGTGTCTGCGATCTTGGGGGACATAGTGTCACGGGGCGTAGGGGACGCTGCCCCGTGTCACAGAGAGATGTGTGACATTCGAGTGGCCATCGCCATTAGATCCATCGCGTCGTACTCTGAAGCTGCAGGCGTCCTTCAATCGGGGGGTCATCATGCGGGCCCCAGCGGCACCCAGTCCACCAGCAGCATGCTGTCGGCCGCGTCAATGCACACTAGGGGAAACTCGTACGACTGGTTACGGTACTTGACGCTGCGTGCAGCAGCAGGGGCAGCAATATCAGCGGCGGGACCGTTGGTCGTGCACAGTTCAGCCCCCGCCGCGACAT
The DNA here is from genome assembly GCA_016618255.1 of Chlamydomonas sp. UWO 241. Lineage (NCBI taxonomy): Eukaryota > Viridiplantae > Chlorophyta > Chlorophyceae > Chlamydomonadales > Chlamydomonadaceae > Chlamydomonas > Chlamydomonas priscui. The sequence goes on along the minus strand of VFSX01000030.1, from coordinate 127,903 downwards.
GCAGGGCGGGCTGGGTCGCCCCGACGCGAACAGGTGTGTAACTCCCCACCCCACCCACCCCTTCCCGCACACACCTGATTTGCCTCAGCTCCGGCGCCACCACGATGAGCAGCTGGTGCATGCCGAGTGCTGAAGCTGGCACGCCCGCGAGCGCCAGAGCTGTGCAGCGACCGCCCGGCTCAGCGCCCACCTGTCGGGTATGTCATGGATTTAACACTCGTGTGTACTGGTAGGCTGGCGCGCTGTGTGGCTTTGGGGGCTCTCTTTCCGGGCCCTACTAGCTCCCCGAGACGTGTACTCTAGGCCTTAACTCACGCCCCGGCGTCCTCCGGGCGCATACATCTAAACTGTAAAAACACTCGTTTGTTAAATAAACACCTAACAGGCTGCCAACAGGCAGCATAATATACTTTTCTCGGTCATATAGCGTCAGAAAACTTCCGACATGGCTAGCAGCTAGTTCTAATGCTCAGTTTTAATGCTCAGTTCTAAATAACAAGCGATGGCGATGGCGCGACAGCCTCCGCCTAGTCTATCGGCCGGGAGCCGGCGGTACTCTAGTACTTAAGTGTGCTGGAGTATCGGCGAGTGTCTCTAGTAGAAGAGTAGCCTGCTTAGCTGGAAACCCCGTGTTTCTGTTACTGTTACTGATTCAGCAGCTAGGCAAAACTAGTGGCACTCGTGCTGATTGGAAGACTTTTACGGACACGGCGTTTGAGCGTGCTCAGGATAGGGTCGGGTGGAGAGCCGTGGTGTACGGTCCGGCTGCCCCTCAGGCGCCGGCCCCTCCACCACGGCGGTCAAGTAGATTGGCAAGCGCCACTTGACCCCCTATCCCCTAGAAGCAGTTAGGACCTATTTTGGAGGCGTCGCACAATAGCTATCCTTTTTGCTCTGGGACTACACGTTGGCAGGCAGCCGGCTGGTGGCTACCGCCCCTCACAAGTAATTGTTAGGGCCAGAACTGGACTTGGGTCTAGGCGGTGGTACTAGGACTAGAGGTAGTCTTTGCTGGAAAGCCGATGTAACTGTAACTGACAGCCACCCACCACGACCCGGCCACCGCGTACCGCGGGCGTACGTGCAAAACTGAACAACTGCAAAACTGAAAAAAAACTGGCGCCTACCGTAGTGTACCGCTTTGCCTTGCCGCCACTTTTATAAAGCGGGTAATTGTTTAGAACTTGGGTGCCTTGCCGCGGGTCTTTTGGGGGGAGTTTTCACGGTTTTACGTAACTTTGGGCGTTTTTTTGACTTTTTCGGCACGATTTTTTAGAAATCGACCTTGCCGGCACGTCCTCGGAATTATTTAATCGGCAAGGCAAAGCGGTGCTACGGCACCCACTAGGTACAGCGTGGACGACGCGTTTCCAGGCGGCGAGATGAACACGAGCGGCCGCAGCAGGAGAACAACGCCGCGGTTGGCGTTGACGCTGGCGCCGGGCGCCGAGGGGGTGAGCTGGGAGAGGTCGGCCAGGGCGAGCCCCTGGCCGGCAGGCCCTTGGCCGGCAGGCGTCGCGGAGAGGAGGCCCTTGGCGAGCAGGCTCCGCGCCTGCAGGTGTCCGTGTTAGGCGGGGTGATGGTGGCGCCTGCATGTGTTGCGGTTGTACGAGCATCCCGGAGAGGAGTAGTGGTGATGGGATGGTGGCGCTTGCATGCGTTGCGGATGTGCATACGTCGCGGAGAGGAGGCCCTTGGCGAGAGTCTGTCGCGCATGCAGGTGTCCGTGTTGGGCGGGGCAGTAGTCATGGGATGGTGGCGCTTGCATGCGTTACGGATGTACGAGCGTCACGGAGAGGAGGCCCTTGGCGAGCAGACTCCGCGCCTGCAGGTGTCCGTGTTGGGCGAGGCAGTGATGATGGTGGCGCTTGCATGCATGCGTTGCGCATGTGCGAGCGTCACGGAAAGAAGGCCCTTGGCGAGCAGGCTCCGTGCCTGCAGGTGTCCGTGTTGGGCCAGGCAGTGGTCGTGGGATGATGGCGCTTGCATGCGTTGCGGACGGGCGTGCGTCATGGAGAGGAGGCCATTGGCAAGAGGGCTCCGCGCCTGCAGGTGTCCGTGTTGGGAAAGGTGATGGTGGCGCTTGCATGCGTTGCGGATGTGCGTGCGTCGCGGAGAGGAGGCCCTTGGCGAGCAGGCTCTGCGCCTGCAGGTGTCCGTGATGGGCCAGGCAGTAGTAATGGGATGGTGGCGCTTGCATGCGTTGCGGATGTGCGAGCGTCGCGGAGAGGAGGCCCTTGGCCACCAGGGCTCTTCGCCTGCAGGGTGGAGGTTGTCTGGCCCAGACAGCCCCAGTGGGGTGGAATGGTTGAGCAGGCTGGTAGGCTGGCGCGCTGCGTGGCCTTGCGGGCTCTACTAGTAGAGCTCCCCTAGACGTGTAGTCTAGGCCTTAACTCACGCCCGGGGTCCTCTGGGCGCGTACATGTAAAAGCTGTTAAAACTGGTGGAGCAGGGTTCAGTCAGGAGAGGGCGCGACCGGGTGCGTTGGAACCACGCGCAAGGGTATGCCCGCGGGCCCGTTTCGGGCGCCGGTGATGGTGGCGTGTCCGTGCGCGCGTGTGCATACCCACCCGTGCACCCAGTAGCCCGCCTCACAAAGTAGCTCCCTCAATCCCACGCTCCGAGCGCGCGTACTGTCGACTGTCAACTTTTTTTATACAGTTTTTACAAGTACGCGCCCGGAGGACCCCGGGGCGTGAGTTAAGCCCTAGACGACACTGTCAACTGTCAACTGTCAACCGGGCTGCCAACTGTCAACTGTCAACCGCACCTTGGCCGCGTCTTTCGACAGCAGCGCCGCCACGCGCGTCCACGCCTTTGCCTTGGCGCCCGCGTTGGAGCCCACGAGGCTCGCCAGCTGGGAGAGCAGCGCGACGATCGACTCGATCTGCGGGCGAAGCAATGCGGCCAGGCGCGTGCGCATGTGAGGAGGGGCATGCCAGGAACGGGCTCCCCGCCGTTCCAGGAGTGTTCACATGCACTGTTTTACACGTCTCAGACCACTTCTCTCATACTGTAGGAGCCACACAGTCCACACTACTCTGCAGTACTATGGCAGTCCCTTCAGCAGTGATTCTTTTCGGGAGTTTAAATTAATTATTCCACAGCCAGATTTTGCTTTGACCGCGTTGACCGGTGACCTCCCGTTGACCGTGTGTCCTCATCTATAGGTCACTTCAAAGCTCTAGACAAGCTCTGTCTGGCGGGCTCGTCAGACTAAGAATCCACTGGATGAGTTGAGCTGTGCGAAAGTTCAAAAGTACAGCCGGAATACAGCTAAATGGCTGTGGAGAGCCGAAAAGGAAATGACTGCCCTTCAGCTCCCCACAGCACATCAGTGCGTTCCTGACAGCGCACGTGAAAAGGTGCACATGAGGAGGTGCACACGATCTTCCCCGGTTGCCGAGTGCGCAGTGCTCGTGCTGGTATGAGAGTTCATAGAGGGGGGAGAGTGCGTGTGCCGTGCATGTATGTGCCGTGCGTGCGTGCGCACTACGCAGCACTCACGCCGGTGCTGAAATGAAAGTTCATAGGGGAGGGAGGTGTGCCGTGCGTGCGCAGCTCTCACTGCTGGTGCTGAAATGAAAGTCCATAGATAGGGGAGGGAGGTGTGCCGTGCGTGCGTGCGCAGCACTCACTGCTGGTGCTGAAATGAAACATCAACAGGGAGGGCGGGAACGTATGTGTGTGTGTGCGCGCGTGGTGTGTGCGACCCAGTGAGTTCCTTTTTGGCTCTACACAGCCATCTGGCTGCATTCCGGCTGCATTTTTGACCTTGAGCACAGCTCAACCCATCCGCGTGTGGAAAATCAGTTAAAAGTCACGAAAATAAAATCACTGGCGCAACCTCTGCACCCCAAGCTCTGCACCTGGCGCCCGACCGGCAGCTTGGGGTCCAGCTCAGACGAGCGCTCGTAGTCGCGCAGTGCCTCGCCAAATGCCTGGTTGTAGGTGTGCAGAGCGGCCCTGCAGCAGTGGTTAAGGTGGGCAGGCAGTACGGTTTGCAGGCAGTAAGGGTGCAAGCAGTGCAGGAAAGTGGTGCGCCGGCGGTGCGTGCGCAGTGCCTCGCCAAATGCCTGGTTGTAGGTGTGCAGCGCGGCCCTGCAGCAGTGGGTGGCATCATGGGCAGTGGAGAGGGAGGGAGGGAGGGGGAGTGCCGGCAGTACAAGTGTGTAGGCAGTAAGTTGTGCAGTGCAGCGCGACCCTGCAGCAGTGGACGGCAGCGTGGGCAGGGAGAGGGAGGGAGGGATGGGGGAGTGTGCAGGTGGTGCGTGTGCACAGGCAGTGCCTCGCCAAGCGCCTGGCTGTAAGGTTTGCAGCGCGGCCCTTTAGCAGTGAGCAACGTGGGCAGTGGAGAGTGAGTGAGTGAGTGAGTGAGTGAGAGAGGGGGGGGAGGGAGGGAGCGAAGGCGCGAGGGAGGCAAGGAGGGAGGGGAGGAAGGGAGAGTGCCGGCAGTGCACGTGTGTAGGAAAGAAGTTGTACAGTGCAGCGCGGCCCTGCAGCAGTGGGTGTTATCGTGGGCAGTGGAGAGGGAGGGGGGGAGGGGGAGTGTGCAGGCGGTGCGTGTGCACAGGCAGTAGCTCTCCAAGCGCCTGCCTTTAAGGTGTGGCAGTGTAAGTGTGCAGGCAGTACGTTGTGCAGTGCAGTGTGGTGGCCCTGGAGGCGGTTCGTTGCGCAAGCGGTAAGGTGGCAACGAGAAGAGGGAGGAAGGGGGCATGTGGGGGCCGGGCCTCGTGCGTGTTTGTGCGAGCCTGGTGTGTGCCTGTGCGAGCGAGTGAGTGCTGCAGCTTGCAGCTGTCACCCGCAGCACCCGCTTCACGTACGCCACCACCAGCTTACAGTTTACAGTCTAAACTACGCACCCCCGGGGCGTGGGGGTGCGGGAGCTGCCCCGTGAGGCTGGCTACCAGGCATCACCACCGCCTCAACAGCACCGTCACCTCACCTGTTGTAGTACAGGTCCGCCAGGTCCCTCAGCCCGCAGCGCTCCGCCTGCTGGAACGACGCGTACAGCTGCTGCAGCGCCTGTTGGGGTTAAGGGGTTTAGGGTAACTTTACCCTTAGGGTTGCGGGTTTTAGGGTTTAGGGTCCAGGGTTTAGGCTTCAGGGTTTGGGGTTTTAGGGTTCAGGGTTTAGGGTAACGGGCAGCACACCAAACAAAGGGCATGCATGATTGTGCTCAGTTAGCGCCCGGTGGTACGAAACCAGGTGTGGAGGTGTGGAGCTCGGGGGCAGCGGTGTGAAGGTTGGGTCGAGGCGGCGTGGGCGTCTAGAGGGGGTGCCGCATGGTGATGGATTTTGCAGTCTGTGTGACACCAGTAACGATGTATTAGACCTGTGTCGGCGCTAGCACCCGACACTTAAACTCAGTGATCTCAGTAGTGATTTTGTTTTGGGCTCCTGGGAGCCATTGGGAGCCAATTGGCTACTGACGACCCCATCAGATAGAGCGAAACCAACCAAGTTGCTTGATGGTCTGACAATCCCACCAGATATATCTCGTCGAGAGCTTGACAATAACCTATATTTGATGATCAACAGTTAACGCTAAGGCAGCGGTCAAGGCGGTCAACGGGACCTTGGTCTGCGCACCGGCTCCCAGAAAGTAACTAGAAAGACTGAAAACAAAATCACTGGATCTCAGTGATTTTGATCTGATCTGCGCAAGTCAATGCAGTCATAACGTCTGAGGCGGCCGGGGTTACGCCCCAGGCGGAGCTGGGCGCCTAAGGCGGTCGGGGTGGCGCCAGAGGCGGTCGGGGTGACACGCCTGAGGCGACGCCTGAGGCGATCAGGGGTGCGCCTCAGGCGACGCCTGAGGCGGTCGGCGCGCCTGAGGCGCCGCCTGGTCCGCGCAAGTACATGCGCCGCCTGAGGCGGCGCTTCAGGCGTTGGGAGTATGGTAGGGCAGCAGGGCAGTAGGGGAGCAGGGCAGCAACCCGCGCGGCCCACTTGCCAGTGATTTCCTTTCGGCTCTCCACAGCCATTTGGCTGTATTCTGGCTGTACTTTGACCCTGAGCACAGCTCAACCCCTTCAGTTGATTGTGAGTCCGATGAGGCCCCCAGACAGAGCTCGTCAACAGCTTTCAAATGACCTATGCATGAGGACAAATGGTCGACGAGAGGTCAACAGTCAACGCGGTCAAAGCAGATTCCGGCTGTGGAATAATTAATTAAAAAAAATCCTGAAAAGAAAATCACTGCCACTTGCCCACCTTGGCGCGCGACCCCGGTGGGCCGCGCATCTGCAGAGGCGCCTGGAGCAGCGCAGACAGCCGCGCGAGTGCGACGACATACCTGCAGGTGCGGGGTGGTAGAAGCGTGAGGTTTAACAGGTTTCACACGTACGCGCCCGGGGGACCCCGGGGCGTGATTTAAGGCCGAGACTACACGTCTGGGGGGGCTCTGCTAGGAGAGCCGGCAAGGCCACGCAGCGCGCCAGCCTACCAGAGAAGCATGACAGTACATATAAGAGCAGGGGCTTGCGGTACAGAGTGAGGGAGTGTGGTCGATACGGGCGCGACCCCGGTGGACCGCGCATCTGCAGAGGCGCCTGGAGCAGCGCAGACAGCCGCGCCAGTGCGACGACATACCTGCAGGTGCGGAAGAAGCGTGAGAGTGCATTGCTGTCACTACCTGGGTACTAGCGCACATGGCTGGTCACCCGCAGCGAACGAACTTAAGGTCCATGGGTGTTTTTTTGACTTCTGAGACGATCGTTGGGGCGTGTGCTTTAGTTAGCACAGGCATGAGCCGTAATCCAGGTTGCCCGTGCGTTGGGAACTGTAATGAATGTCTCTCCCCCACTACCTGGGTGGTACAGCAGGGTGGATCTAGGGGCCTAGTGCCCTGTCTCGACCCAGTGCGTGCGCGCATGCGGGCGTTGACTCTCACCCCGACCAGGTAGCCAGCCAGGTTCAGTCCGAGTGAAATTGAGTTAAGGTGTCGAGCGGTAGCGCCGACACAGGTCTCATACATCATTGCTGTTGTCACACAGACTGTGATATCCATCATCATAAGAGCAGGGGCTTGCTGTACAGAGTGAGAGAGTGTGGTCGACACGGGCGCGACCCCGGTGGGCCGCGCATCTGCAGAGGCGCCTGGAGCAGCGCTGACAGCCGCGCAAGTGCAACGACGTACCTGCAGGTGTGGGGCGGTACAAGTGTGAGAGTACATACCGTCCGTGCGGTTTGCCTTTGCGAATACGTATCGTTTTTTGCCCCCCCCCCCCCCCCGAAGCTGAGAAACTAAAACAACTCGTCGGAATCGCGATTTCGGGCGTCAAAACAACCCAAACCGACGAAAACGACGCCCGCAATCGCATTAAGAAACTCAAGTTTTGCCCCCCCACACACACAAAGGCAAACAATATGGACGGTATAAGAGCAGGGGCTTGCGGTACAGAGTGAGAAAGTGTGGTCAATACGGGTGCGGGCGCGCGCCCGCACACCGTGAGATTGCCGGTTTAATACGGGTGCAGGCGCGCGGCCCAGGCTTAGCGAGGGCGTGTGGTTAATGAGTGAGGTGGTTTTACAGGTTTTACACGTACGCGCCTGGAGGACCCCGGGGCGTGATTTAAGTGAGTGATTTAAATGAGTGAGGTGGAGGGCAAGGCCGTCACATGTGGGAGGCGAACCGGTGTACCTGCAGGCGTGGCGTGACAGTGGTGGCGTGGTGGTGGTGGTGGTGGCGGCGGTGGCGGTGGTGGTGGTGGCGGTGGTAGTTGTGTTTGTGTTTGTGGTTGTGGTTGTGGTGTTTGTGTTTGTGGTGGTGGCGGTGGTGGTGGTGGTGGTGTTTGTGTTTGTGGTGGTGGCGGTGGTGGTGGTGGTGGTGGTGGTGGTGGTGCGGTGGTGATTGTGATTGTGATGGTGCTGAGGGTTGTGGTCAGTGGTGTCACTAAGGAAACCAAGAATGTCATGTTTGCCTCCGCAACATTGGAGGGAACATGCGGAATTGCCCACGCAGGAGGCGTTTTTTCGCGGAAAAGTGTGAAATTTGACAATTTCACACTTTTTGCGCGATTCGCCCGCAGTTTCCCCCCCAATTTCCCGGTTTGCCCCCGCAGCGGGGTCTGCGGGGGCGCTAATGACACCACTGGTGGTGGTGGCGGTGGGTTTTACAGACGGGCTGCTAGATGTTGGCGCCTTGCACGTTCAGGCTTGGGTAGGGCAGGCGGGCGGGCACGGGGGCAGGGCATGTGAACGACAAAACATAAGCACACACACACACACACACAGGGGTGAAATTTTGAGGCTTGGGCAGGGCAGGCGGGCGGGTATGGGGGCAGGGCATGTGAAAGACAACACAAAAGCGCAAGCTCGCACGCACGCACACACACAGACACACACACAGGGGTGCAATTTTGACAGCTGCCGACCTCTTTTCCAGGGTGCGCAAGCGCAGGTCTAGTACGCCACAGGCGTGCGACGGAGTGCAGCATCGACCACACACACACAGGCACACACGGGTCTTATGCGCCATCAAAGGCGTCCGACGGACTGTAAAATCGACCACACGCACACACACACACAGGACTGCAGCTACGGCACGAATCGTGGGGCCCTTCAGTGACCTGCATGGAGGGTCTCCATGCAGGGCGAATCTTACTTGCATGAGACACATGACGACGGAGGTGCACTGGCAGCAAGCGCCCTCGCAGCGCAAGCGCCATGCATGGAGGCTGGCAGCATGTCGGGCGTGCGCCACGTGATGAACGGAGGAGGAGGAGGGTGGCCAGGCTGGCTGCCCAAACTGAGACGCATGGCGCGACCAGATGTACTAGAGCTAGTGGGATGGACACATTCAATGTGTATCCACTGAGTGGACTAGTACGGGTGATAGTATCTGCCTGCCTCAGGGATTGAATGCGCAAGCACAAGTCTAATACGCCATTAAAGGCGTCCAACAAGACTGTAAAATCGACCACACACACACACACACAGATAACAACAACTCTGAACGGCAGACCTATATTGTTCAAATATACCTTCCATATTGTTTGCCTTCGCGGGGGGGGTCGAAACTATAATTGTTTAATGCGAATGCGGGGGTCGTTTTTCGTCGTTTATAGTCGTTTTGACGCCCCAAATCGCAATTTTTGAAGATTTATGTTAGTTTCTTAGCTTCGTGGGGGGGCAAAAAAGAGAATCATACGCAAAGGCTAACCGCCCGGACAGTAAGCTGTTTCTGTTCACCAATCGAGGGGATTCCACGTTGAGGCGGGTGGAATGACAAACTGTGCGCAACAAGAGGGTGAATATCCGCTGTGCGCAGCAAGAAAGTGAACATCCGCAACACACACACACACACACACACACACACATGCACACGCTCACACAAACGCACGCACACGCACACGCGCACACACGCACACACACACACACACACACGCACGCACGCACACGCGCACACACACACGCACACGCACGCACGCACACACACATGCACACGCACACACACACACACACGCACGCACACACTTCCCCCCCCCCCACACACACACATGCACACCCACACGCACACCCACACCCACACCTACACCCACACGCACGCGCGCACCCCCCCACCCCCCACATACACACGCACGCACCAACTGTACGCGTCCTGCAGGTCCATCTCCAGTGCCGCCCCTGCTAGGTCGTTGCTCAGCTGCAGTGCGGCAGCGAGCGAGTCGCTTGCGCTTTCGCCTGGCTGCGCGTGCAGGGGTGGGAAGTACGAGGCAGGGGCGGCCAGCATAAGGACAGCAGGGGTGGGCAGCAAGAGGCAGGGGTTGGCATTATGAGGCAGGGGTGGGCAGTAAGAGGCAGGGGTGGGCAGTATGAGGACAGCAACAGCAGAAGTGGTGGCAGTGCCAGCGGTGGCGGCCGTCAAGGGCGGTCAGGGGATGGCAGTAGCAGCAGCGAGCAGCGGCAGGCATCTGTAGCAAGGTGTGAGCAGTGGCAGCCAGGGCGGAGGGGCGCTGCGGACACGTCAAACGGACCACGTGCGCTCGCCCCCTCCACGCTCTCGCACACACACACACACACACACACACGCGCCTTGCCCCACCTGCTGTTGCTGCTGCTGCTGCTGCGTCTGCCGCACGAGCATCGACAGCGCCTGCAGTCCCTCCTTGGTCGCAGCTCGCCCAGAGGCATTAGCAGCAGCTAGCGCCGCCACACCTGCTGCTGCTGCTCCTGCTGCTGCTGACGATGATACTCGCGGTTCTGCTGCTGCTGCTGCTGCTGCTCCTGCCTCCCCTGCTGATGCTGCTCCTTTTGCTGCTGCTGACGATGATGCTCGCGGTTCTGCTGCTGCTGCTGCTGCCTCCCCTGCTGCCGCTCCTGCTGCTGCGGCCAATGATGCTCGCGGTCCTGCTGCTGCTGCTGCTGCTCCTGCTGCCTCCCCTGCTGATGCTGCTCCCTTTGCTGCTGCTGACGATAATGCCCGCGGTTCTGCTGCTGCTGCTGCTGCCTCCCCTGCTGCTGCTCCTGCTGCTGCTGCCAATGATGCCCGCGACTCTGCCGGTGACGGCGCGGTCGCCGCCGCTGCCGCGCCGTCGGTGCCATCCAGCAGTGAGGGCAACGTGCCCGCGAGGCGCAGCCCTTGCAGCACGCACGAGAGCGCTCGTCCGAGGTCGCCGCAGTCCCAGAAGCTGTGAGACAGCACGAGCCAGCCGTGCAGCAGGCCTGCGGTTGTTACCGGGTGTGTGAGTGTGTGTGTTGCCGGGGTGTGGTGGCGGTGGAGGTGGGGGTCTGCTGCAGGGGGTCTCTGTGTCCAGCGCAACTACTCGCACTCTGATGCACACACACACACACACACACACACACACACACACACAATGCACACACACGCACACCATGGACACGCAACCGCACACACACTCGCGCAGACGCGTATGCGCACCACGCACCCACGCACACCTGGGTCCAGTTTGACCGCGTCCTGTAAGTGCGCGCGTGCCTGCTCGCTCTTAGCATCCTGCCGGAGGTAGGCGATCAGGCCGCGCACGTAAGCTACTAGCGCAGGGGGCACCGGCTGCTCGGTGCCGGCTGCTTGGTGGTCTGCGTTAGGCGTGTACGAGCAGCTGCGCCATGCACAGAGCGCGTCGGGGGGGGCGGGGTGCAATCCCGTGCAGCCAGGTGGCGCAAGCAGGGGGGGGAGGTGGGGTGGGTGGGGGGGAGTGGCGCAGTGCGCGGGGTCTGTGTGTGTTGTGCGCCGTGCGTGCGCCATGCACTACAACGTCTGGCATGCGTGTGTGTGCTTGCGTGCGTGTGCGCCATGCCAGCCATGCGCGCGCTCGCGTTGTCCCCTCCCCCCCCCCCTTCCCCCCCTGCCACCTCCCCCTTTCCTCCCCCACACCTGGCCACAGCCTCCTCAGCAGCATTAATAGAAGTGGCTGTGTGATGTCCGTTTGTGCCGTACCGCTGTCTTAACCGACAGTGATCGTACAGTGAGGCTGACAGCCGCCCAAGCTCCACTATACTCTCCTCTATCATGACGATGCACTGCTCGATGCACGGTGCAATGCACGGTGCCAAGCGGGGGCGCAAAGTGAGTTTTCAACCAACACGCATATAATCCATCGCGCTGGATTGCTAGTGACTCCCCGGGGTTAGCGTAGGATCGCGTGTTCCGGCAGAAACACGTGAGGGGGAAATGTGTGGGGAAAATGTCATAAATATTTACATTTGAGACAGCGTCCACTTATTGCCAGTAGCAGTACCTCCGCATCGCCAGCCAGCCAGCATTTCTTGCCGTGCGTGTGAGGTGCCCTGGAGCGCGAGCCCAGATCAATACCACTCTCTGATCGATGCCACTGTCATGCGCTGCGCCCCTCTCCTGCCAGCCTACTAGCTAACCGAGACTGAGAGACGGTAGGTCTAGGCGCGCCGCACGCGAGGCAGCGCGAGAGGTACAGCCAACATGCATGCATATGTGCCAGATGCATGTTGACGCATCCGCCCCGCCCTTCCCCCCCTTGCCCGCAGATGGACGCTGCAGATGAACTGCTGCCAGGCGGCGCATCTGCGCGGCATCGCGGCGAGATAATTGACCACCGCCCACACGAACACCTTATGAGAGGTGCGCTTGGTGGTACACCTGGCGACGGCCGCGACCGCGACCACGGCGGCGGCGACAGGGCTGGTGTTGGCGACAGGGCCGGCCTCAAGCGGCGCCTGGGATCGTACGACGCGCGGGGCCTCCCGGCAACCCACCTGTTCCTCCCCTCAGTGGGTCCCCCACCCATGCACCGCTTGGGCATGGGTGGCCCCCGGCGCATGCTGCCCCCCCACGGCCACATGGGGTACGACAACGGCCACATGGAGTATGGGGAGCCGTGGGGCGTCGAGCAGCGGCGCTACGCTGCATACGAGGACGAGGGCGCGTGGGCTGCAGGGCCGCCACCCATGCGCCGCCGCCTGGCTGCCCCGGGCTGGGCAAGCGGCAGGCGGCCGCCTCCGCACTACGGGTACAACGCCCCTGGGGACGCGTACGGCGGGGCGGGCTACGAGGACGAGGAGTGGGGCGAGGGCTGGGACGCATCGCAGCAGGCGCGCCCGCACCCCCGCCACGGGGCGCCTTGGGACCCGCCAGACAGGCCGCAAATGCGCAGCGCCCCGCCCCCGCCGCACTGGCGTGGCCGGCCGCAGGGTCAGCCGCCGCCGCCATGGGCCAGGGGGCCGCCGCCGCCGCACCCGATGCACTACGCGATGCCGCCCCCGCACGGCGCGCCGTGGTCGCTGTGCAGGCACGGCCCACCCCCGGCCCTGGGGCATGCTGCGCCCGCGCCGCTGCCGCCTGCGCCTGCGCAGCGTGCGCGCGGCGCCAAGTCGCCGTCGCCCTGGATTGCGATCCAGAACCTGCGTGTGAAGAGCGAGGCGCAGGTGCGCACGCTCGTGACGGTGTTGCTCGAGCCGTTCGACATCGAGGTGTGTGACGTCAAGGTGCGGTCGCGGGCGGCGCAGCAGCACGACGCCGCGGCCGGCGCCCCACCGCCGCTCGTCGACACGGTCCTCGTGGCGCTCGCCAACCCGGCAGACATCCCGCGCGCGACAAAGGTGCTGGCAGAGGCCAAGATCCCGAGCCGACCACAGCAGCAAGCGGCGGCGCAGGCACCGCCCCCCGGGCGAGGCGGGGCGCCCACGTCGGCGCCCCACCACGCGCAGCGCGGGTGGGGCGCAGGGCGCGAGTACGAGCGGATGCTGGCTGGGGTGGCTGCAGCGGCGGTGGCGGCGGCGGCAGACGCGTGGCCGCACGCCATGGGCGCTGCCGCGCCCACGCCGAGCTCGAGCGGCAGCGGCTCGAGTGGCGGCCGGCAGCCGCAGCAGCGGCAGGTTCAGCAGCACCAGGCGCATGCGGTCGACGGCGGGGCAGCGCAGCAGCAGCAGCGCAAGCGGTGGAGGCAGCAGCAGCACCCTGCGGAGGGCGGCGACGGCGTCGGTGGCGGCGGTGGCGGCTCGGGGCGCAGCGAGCGCCGCCGCACGCCCAAGCCGCGCGTGCTGTCGCCAGACTACGAGTGGGGCCTGAACAACAACGAGGAGTGGGAAGGCGATGACGGCGAGTACGATGGCGTGGACGGCAACCAGCACGAGGATCATGCGGGTGGGTGGTGGACCCCGCGCACGTGCACGCATGCACGCACAAGGGGCCAGCTGTGGCTTGGTCCGACGATGCGCTCGCTCTTGCGCGTGCCCGTGCGCATGCCCCGCGAGTGTCCGACCGAGCCGCAGCTGTGCTCCGCAGGCCGCCTTGCGCGCGCGCCTCCCCTGTGCTGTGCGTTGCTGCCGCCGACCTTCCCTGTTGCTCCCGCCTGCCTCCCCCCCACCCCCCTACCCCCCCTTCAAGCACGCACGCAGGCAACCTCCACGCCGGCGCCAAGCGAGCGGCGACCTCCCCTGTTGCCCACCCTTGCCCCCCCACCCCCTGCCCCCCACCCCTCCCCCTCTTCACGCACGCACGCAGGCGACCTCCACGCCGGCGCCGAGCGAGCGGCAACCTCCCCTGTTGCCCACCCCTTCCCCCCACAGCCCCCTCTCCACCCCCCTCCCCCCTCTTCACGCGCGCACGCAGGCGACCCCCACGCCGGCGCCGAGCGGGCGGCGACGACCCAGGGCTTCACCGCCGCCGTCGCCAACCACCTGGAGCAGTCTGCGGGCGACAACCACGCGCTGCTCGACTGCCAGGCGGCCGCGGGCTGGCTCGGTGCGTTCCCCAACGGGTACGTCGCGATCGACGGCCGCGCCGCCACTGGCGCGTTGCCGCTCTCGGGGCCGACCCACTCCGGCGACGGCGGGTTGGTGCGCGCGCCCGAGTACGGCTCGCTCGCGCGGCTGTGCGGAGGGGGCGGCGACGGCGGGGCAGACTGCGGTGATGGCGCGCACGCCGCACGGCGCGGCCGCGGGGGGCGCGGCTCGCGCGGGGGGCGTGGCTCACGCGGGGGCCGTGGCTCGCGCGGGGGGCGCGTCACGGGCTCGGCCGCTGTAGGCCGCCCGCGCGGCCGCGGCCGCGGCGGCGGCGGCCTCACCGACGTGATTGAGCGCGTGCACTGGGCGTCGATGTCGGCGGGCGCGGCGGCGGGCGGGGGGCGCGGCGGCGGGCGGGGCAGCCGCGGCGGGCGCTTGGCTGGCGGCGCGCGCGGCGTCAAGCCTGCGAGGGCCAACCTGGAGACCGAGTCTGAGACCGACCCCGAGATGGAGCTGACCGCGAGCGGCGAGGGCGGCGGGGGCGACACGCACCACGACGCCGCCGAGTCCGCCAGCCCCGGCACGCAGGGCGGCCTGCGACCGCCCTCTGGCAAGACCACGCACTCCAACAGCGCCAAGTCCGCGCGCGCGCGCGCGACGGTCGACAACCCCGAGGCGCGCGGCGCGCCCGAGGACTGCGGCGGAGCAGCCGGTACGAGCGGCGGGGGCGGAGGCGGCGGCGCGCCAGCGGCCGCCCACCACGGCCCGCAGGGCGTGCCGGTCGACGGCGGCGCCGTTGGCGGCGCGCTCAGCGGACCAGGCGCGTTGGTCCTGCCGCCGCGCGGGCCGCACCCTCACCACGCGCACCCCTTTGGCGCGGGCGCCCACCACGGCCACCCGCCCGGCCCGTTCTCGCGACCGCGCACGCACTCGCACGCGTACTCACACTCTGCGTCCGCGTCGGGCAACGACTGGATCCCGGGCATCAACTCGCCCGCGCAGCACAACCTGCTGTCTGACATGCACATGGCCGACCTCGGCGACCTCGACGGCCTCGACCTCGAGCTCTTCGCTGGGCTCGCGGCCGACTCGTTCGGAGGGCTCGTCGGCGGGACAACGCTTGGGCCGTCCTCTGGCGGCGGCGCGCAGCCGCAGGCGACGGTCAACGAGCGCACCGAGCACCGCCTTGCGGTGTCGAACGGCGGAGGGGGGCCCCACCCGCAGCTTGGCCACCGCGACTCCGTCATGCGCATGCTGATGGACCTGCCGCTCGCGTCGGCCTCGGTCGGCGGCGTCCGCGCACGCCTCTCCATGTCGGGCGCGCCAGGCACCAGCGGGGGCACGAGAGCCGCCCCCGCGAGCGCGAGCGCGGGCGCAGCAGGGAGCATGCTGCCGCCCGGCTGCGAGCCACCCGCTGGCGCTGCCGCCGCGACGGCCGCGAGCCCGCTGACGCTGGCGAGCCCGCCCGCCGCGGAGAAGACGGCGACGAGCACGCGCGCGCCAGCGGTGCAAGCGACCACGTCCGCTCCTCCCCCGCCCCCTGCGCACGCCCCTGCGCCGACGTCAGAGGCAGAGCCGGCACGGAGCAGCAGCAACGAGCCCGCGGAGCCCGCGCGCAGCGGTGGCGGCGGCGTCTCGACGTCTGAGCGCAGGGGTGCCGCGTCTGAGCGCAGGTCTGCAGGCGCAGCTGCTGCGGCCGCCGCTGCTGCAGCCGCGGCTGCTGCGGTTGCGTCCCCGCGTGATGTCGCCGACGCTGCCAAGGCCAGCGCTGAGGCCACGGTGGTGATGGCGGACGGGCCTGCGGTCGGCAAGCCGCCGGGAGCAGCAGCAGCGGCCGCGTCGCCGCCCTCTCCGTCAGCCGATGATGACGACGACACGACAGACGCGGCGACCGACGCGGCCGTCGCCGCCGCCGCCGCTGCCGCCGCCGCCGCCGTCGCCGACCCAATGGACGCCGACGACGGCGTCGCTGCCGCCCCTGCGCACGCCTGTGCTGCTGCGGCTGCTGCTGCGGCGGCGGCTGCGGCGGCCATGCCCGCTGCTTTGGACTCGTCGTGGCCGCACGCCTCGGGCGAGGCCTTGGCGAGCGAGCCGCCTTGGCGAGCAAGCCGCCTTGGCGAGCGAGCCGCCTTGGCGAGCGAGCCGCTCGCTGCGCCCCTTGTGGAAGCTGCCCAGCAGCCGCCGCCCGCGCCGCTCGCGGAGGCTGTCGCGTTGCCCGAGGCGGCTGCGGCGGCGCCTGTTGCGGTGCCTGTTGCGGCGGCCCCTGTTGCCGCCCCTGTTGCGGCTGAACCTGTTGTGGCTGCACCTGTTGCGGCTGCGCCTGTTGCAGCGCCTGTTGCGGTGGCCATTGTTGCGGTGCCTGTCGCGGCGGCCCCTGTTGCGGCGCCCGGTGGTGGCGTGGCGGTTGCGGACGAGGACATGCGCGCGCGCCTCGCGGAGGCTGCACTGTCTGCCGCGGCCAACGCCGTCACGGCTGCTGTCGAGAAGGCGGCCGCAGAGGCCAATGCGCAGGCTGCGGTCAACGCGGCGATCGCGGCCACGGCTGCGCAGGTGAGGGGCGGGCGGGTGCCTCGACTGGGTGTCGCCGCCTGCGCATGTTGGGCGTGCTTATGCGTGCTCGTGCGTGCTAGTGCGTGCGAGTGGTGCTGGTGTGTGTTAGTGCGTGCTAGTGTGTGCTAGTGCGTGCTAGTGTGTGCTCTTCTGTGCTCGTGCGTGCTAGTGCGTGCTCGTGCATGCTAGTGCGTGCTAGTGCGTCTGGGGGAGAACAGACAGACAGCCAGACTGCTGGGTCGAAGGCGATGGTGGCCGCAACGGCTGCACGGGTGGGGGAGGAGGGCGGCGTGTGCTCTGGTGCTCTGCGCCTCATAACCCCACCGTCACCATTACAATACTCGGCACCACCGGCCTGCCACTGCCCTGCCACACTGCCCTGCCACACCGCCCTGCCACACTGTTCTGCCACACCGCCGCGTCCTCCACCGCCTCCTCCCAACACCCCTCCCCGAAGTGCCTGCCCCGCCCTCTGCCACTCACGCACCCACCCACCTGCCCACCCTCGGTCACTCACGCACCCACCCACCCCTGCCCACCCGCCCATGCAGGCCGGCTCCTCAGGTGCGAGCGCCAGCGGCAGCGCCGGAAGCGGCAGCGGCAGCGACCTTGGAGGATATGCCGGGGGAGGGGGCGGAGCGCACGGCGGCTCTGCGATGTTTGGCGACATGCCGATCCCCATGCTGCAGCTCACGCCGGCGCAGCTCGGGCAGCTCGGACTCGGCCTCGACGTCGGCCCCAGCGCAGCCAGCCCCAGCCCCGCGGTCGGTGACCTGTCGCTGGGGCCGCTCGGTGGCGCGGGCGGCGGCGCGGGCGGCGGCGCGACTGGGCCCGTCGGCGGTGGTGGCGCGGCGGCGGCGCCGCTGCCGCCGGCCCAGATGATCGCGCAGATCCAGACCGCGCTTGCGCTGCACCCGAGCCTCAGCGTGCACCCGACGCTGCGCCTCGCGAGCGCGATGCTCAAGATGAACAACCCCGAGACCGTGCTCAAGTTCATCGAGCTCCTCAAGAGCAACAGCATCCGCACAGCCGGCGCGCAAGGGGCTGCAGCGGCGCCAGCGCCTGCGCCACAAGCGCCTGCGGCAGCAGCGCCGCAGCCGGTGGCGAAGCAGGTGGGAGCGGGGGGGAGGGAGCGGGGGGAGGGCGCGGGGAAGATGGACGCGTGATGCGGGCGTGTGGCAGCATCACGGGCACTCGAGCACGCATGCATGCTCGTGCGCATGCGCATTCAGTCACTGCTCTCTCGCTTGCTCGCTCGCTCCCTCCTCGCCCCCACCCCCCACCCCTCGTGTGCATCGCAATTGCGACCAATGTTGCTTACTCGCACGGCACGCACGCACGCAGGTGCAGCAGAAGCAGCCCAAGGCCAAGGCGCCCGGGAAAGCAGCGGCGGCAGCGGCGGCAGCGGCAGCAGCGGCGGCAGCGGCAGCTGCGTACGCTGGGGGCGACGCTGCCGATGACGGCGCTACTGCTGCTGCCGCTGCTGCTGCTGCTGGCACGGCGCAGCAGCAGCAGCAGGCGCAAGCCCCGGTTGCCGCGGGGTCACAGCCGTCCGATGCGCACGCGGTCGCGGGCAGTGGCGCCGGTGGCGGCGATGCGGAGGAGCAGCCGGGTCAAGGATCCATCATGCGGCTGCTGATGGAGGGGCCACCAGCGGAGGGGGCGGAGGACAAGGAGGCCGCGCGCCTCATCTCGAGCCTGGTGCTCAGCCGCGACGTCATCATGCGGTGGGTCGGTTCGCCCTGCAATCGCTGACTAGGAAACCGGCCACCCCTAGCTCGAGCCTGGCGCAAGCCCAGTGATTTTGTTTTCAGTTCTTTTAGTTGGTTTCTGGGAGCCGGCGCGCGGACCAACGTCCTATTGGCAGCCTTGACCGCTGCCTACGCGTTGACCGTTGACCATCAAATCGAGGTCATTTTCAAGCTCTTGACGAGATCTATCTGATGGGATCGTCGAACCATCAAGCAACTTGGATGGTTGATCTATCTGATGGGATCGTCCTTAGCCAAGTGGCTCCCAATGGCTCCCAGGAGCCCCAAACAAAATGACTGCGCAAGCCTCATCTCCGGCCTGCTTTCCAGCCGTGACGTTTTCACCCGAGTGTTCTCACCGCCACTGTCACGCACGCACCAAACTCCCCCCCACCCCCCCAACTCATTCGCCGCCCCCTCCCCTCCCCTCCACACACACACACAACGCGCAGCTGCGCCACGCGCGGCTCCCTCACCCGCGAGGCCCCCGGGCTCTTTGTGCGCGTGCGCGGCACTGCCGGCGCCGACGGCGCGGCCCCACAGCCCGGCGCCGGCGGCGCGAGCGAGGCCCCGCACACTGTCGCGCGCATCGACCGCGCGGTCGCGGTGCAGCGCGGCGCCAAGCTGCTCGTTGCGCTGCAGGTCGACGCCGGCGATGGGCAGCGGCGCGCGGTCAAGGTGCGTGTGTGTGGGTGTGTGCGTGTGCGCCGATCGACGCCGGCAATGGGCAGCGGCGCGCGGTCAAGGTGCGTGCGCGTGTGTGTGTGTACGCGTGCGTGTGTGTGCTGAGGGTGGCTGTGTGCATGCGCTGCGGGTGTGTGCTGAAGGTAGCTGCGCTCAGGGTGCGTTGTGCGCTGAGGGTGCGCTGAGCGCTGAGGGTGGGCTGGTGGTCGGTGGGCTGGTGCTTGGCAGGGTGTGAGATGTGGAGCGCTTGCGTTGCTACTGCGGGGGGGGGGGGCTGCGCCTCGCGCCAGCTAGTGGCGTGCGCCCCGCCTCGTCACCACACGCCTCTGCCCCCCCCCCCCCCCGTTCCCCCGCCCCTTGCACCACGCTCCTCCAACCCCCTGCTCCCCGCCCCCCCTTCCCTCCCCACCACCCACCACCCACCCGCAGCTCGAGGAGCTGTCTGGCGACGGCGCCGCCCCACCTCGTCACCACACGTGCCGCACGCGTCCTCCCCCCACCCCGCCCTCACCCTTGCACCCCGCTCCTCCAACCACCACCCCCCCCTTCCCTCACCACCCAGCTCGAGGAGCTGTCTGGCGACGGCGCCGCCTCGTCACCACACGTGCCGTCACGCGTCCCCCCTCCCCACCCCGTCCTCCCCCAACCCCCCGCTCCCCCCCCCCTTCTCCCACCACCCGCGCAGCTTGAGGACCTGTCTGGCGACGGCGCCGCCCCCGGCGAGGTTGAGCTGTGGCTGAGCCGCTGCTCCGCCTCCCCCCCTCCCCACCCCCGTTTCCCCGCCCCTTGCCCCGCTCCTCCAACCCCCCGCTCCCCCCCCCCCTCCTTTCCCCACCACCCGCGCGCACGACGAGCTGTCTGGCGACGGCGCCGCCCCGCCTCGTCACCACACGCGCCGTCACGCGTCCCCCTCCCCCCCCCCCCCCGCCCTCACCCCTTGCACCCCGCTCCTCCAACCCCCCGCTCCCCACCCCCCCTTCCCCCACCCACCCCGCAGCTCGAAGAGCTGTCTGGCGACGGCGACGCCCCC
The DNA here is from genome assembly GCA_016618255.1 of Chlamydomonas sp. UWO 241. Classification (NCBI taxonomy): domain Eukaryota; kingdom Viridiplantae; phylum Chlorophyta; class Chlorophyceae; order Chlamydomonadales; family Chlamydomonadaceae; genus Chlamydomonas; species Chlamydomonas priscui. The sequence goes on along the minus strand of VFSX01000030.1, from coordinate 107,722 downwards.
GGCGAGGTCGAGGCGTGGCTGAGCCGCTGCGCCGCTGCCAAGACGGCGGCCGAGCTGCTGCCCGGGCTGCGCGCCGCGCGACTGCCGCCGGTGTGACACGCGCGCACGCGGTGTGTGCGCCGCCGCCGTGATGTGGGCGCACGCGCCGCCGGCGTCAGCATGATGTGCGCGCGCGCCGCTGCCGAGACGCTGGCCGAGCTGCTGCCAAATCGGCAGCCGAGCTGCCGCCGGGGCTGCGCGCCGCGCGACTGCCGCCGGCGTGACGCGGGCGTGATGCGCGCGCGCGTGGCGTGTGCCGCCAACGTGATGTGGGCGCACACGTAGCCGGCGTCAGCATGATGTGGGTGCGCGCGCCGCTGCCGAGTCGGCGGCCGAGCTGCTGCCCGGGCTGCGCGCCGCGCGACTGCCGCCGGTGCGACACGGGCGTGACACGGGCGTGTGCCGCCGCCGTGAAGTGGGCGCGCACGCCGCCGGCGTCAGCATGATGTGCGCGCGCGCCGCATGCGCGAGCGGGTGATCAGGGCTGTTATTAAACCGGGGCCAGACTGGTATGTAATACGCTACGCTAGTGTACTGATTATTTTCCGCCGCAGGGCATGAGTCTCGGGGAGGGGGCGCATGAGTCTCGGGGGAGGGGCAGGGAGCGAGCAGGGGGGTCTTTTGCTGAAGAAAGTTGCTGATAAAGGTTGATAGCAAAAAGTTTTGTTTTACTGAAGCCAGCGACCACCCCTCCACATACATACGACTCGAATCGGGCCGCCTTATGTCGGGACACGAAGTAGTACTGGGTTGAAGCCGTATAAACGTTGGAGGGGTGACTTAGCGAGATCCCGCACACTGACCAACGCGCTGGTGCCACCGGCGCAGTGCGTTGTGTCTGTGTGGGACGTTTTTTTCCTCATCTCAGCACGTAGTAGGAGGGGGGCAGAGGATGTCTGTAATGCCCCTAAGCTTTTGCTGATGTGGCCGCGCGTCTCCAGTCAGCGTGTGTGTCGTGCACTGAAAGCCAGTGTCCGCAGCACTGCAAAGCTGGCAAAAACAAAGGCCTCCTCCACATGCAATGGCAATACAACCGTCTGCATGGGTGCTGGGTGGAGGACGGCAGCGGCCACGGCCACGACTACCCGACTTCAACGCGACTGGCATGTGACCCTGGCCCTTCGATTGCGGCGGGGGTAAAACAAGAGGCGGCGGCAAATATCAAATCCTCCACTGCTACTTCTTAGCAACACCACCCAAAAAAAGACACTGGTGCTCCTCAGGTGTCAGCGGGTGTGAAACAACGGGCGGCGGCGGCGGCACACACTCCACCTTCGCCTGGCGGTGGTAAGAGGACAAAACCTTTCTTACCTGCACTTGACTGCTTGACTGCTTAACAGAACATATAACGTCATGTTAAGTTCATAAGCTCTTCGCCAGGGGCTCCCGCCCTGGCGCCGCTCGATGGCGGACAACCGGGACAACTGCGCTTGGTACTGGGCGGCTGAAAATCTGGAAATTTCCCCTGAGCGGCTGTGACGCACAGCGCTACTGATGAACTGGTCCTGATGGGGCGAGGCTATGTGGCAGATGGGGCAGCGACACGATGGAGAGCACGATGCACGATGGCGAGAATTGCGGCGAGCATGCACCCCCTCTCACAACGATCGGAACTCAAGCAGATTGCGGCTCCTAATGGTTTACTGTGCCTGGATGGAAGAGAGAGACGGATGGCGAGAAATTGAGAAACATGGGAAGCGAGGCACATGCGGCTAGGCTTTGTGAGGAGGTTGCGGCGCAGGGGTTCCCTGCCCCAAGGCGCAGATTATTAGATGGCGACGCGATCGATGCACCAGCCGTGCGGCATGGGGCGAGGCGAGGCCCCACCAGCGGGCGGGCACCATAATGGAGATGGCGGCTAAGAACGGGGAATGCGGCTACCGGGGATGAGGCTACGGGTTATGCATGCCAGGGGACGGCGGACAAGGCTAATGCGTCACGGCGCATGGGTAAAGAACGGGGAATGAGGCTACGGGAGCTGGCGGGCGCGGCGCGCGCATGGCGCGCGCGGCGCATGGGGGTTGCATGGCGGCGCTCTGCGCGTGCATGCATGGAGGAGATTGCTGGCGGGCATGGAGGAGATTGCTCGCGGGCGTGGAGGAGATTGCAGGCGGCAGCATGGAAGCGGATGGCGAGAAATTGAGAAACATGGGAAGCGAGGCACATGCGGCTAGGCTTTGTGAGGAGGTTGTGGCGCAGGGGTTCCCTGCCCCAAGGCGCAGATTATAGATGGCGCAGCAATCAATACACTAGCCGTGCGGCATGGGGCGAGGCGAGGCCCCACCAGCGGGCGGGCACCATAATGGAGATGGCGGTTAAGAACGGGGAATGAGGCTACAGGGAGAGGATACGGGTTACAGATGCCAAAGGGGACGGCGGAACAAGGATCAGCCATAGGTGTCACGGGGAATGGCTAAAGAACGGGAATGAGGCGGGTGGTACGGGTGCTGGCGCGCATGGAGCGCGGCGCGGCGCATGGAGATCGCATGGCGGCGCCCATGCATGGACGAGATTGCTGGCGGGCATACAGGAGATTGCTGGCGGGCATGGAGGAGATTGCTGGCGGGCATACAGGAGATTGCTGGCGGGCGTGGAGGAGATTGCTGGCGGGCATGGAGGAGATTGCTGGAGCCAATGGCGGCGGCGGGACTAGTAGTAGAACACAGGCGCACACCAACAATGCGTTGCTGTCACTACCTGGGTGGTATAGGGTGGATCTGGGGGCCCAGTGTCCTGTCTAGGTCCAGTGCGTGCGCGCGTGTGGGGGTTTACCCTCACCCCTACCAGGTAGCCAGCCAGTTTCCCACTGAAACTGAGTTTAAGGTGTCGGGCGCTAGCGCCGACACCGGTCTTATACATCATTACTGGTGTCACACAGACTGTAAGATCCATCAACAGCAGCACCATGAGCCAACCATGAGCCATCTCTGTGTGTGGCGGGGGCAAAACACAAGAGGCAGCGGCTGAGGGTAGACTCTTCTCTTCTATAGCTCCACCGCGGGCAAAACTGCTCTTCGACTCACAGAAAGTGTGGGGTGTTGACCAGGTGTTGACCGCCGTGCGTGGATGAGCATAGGTGAACACGAGCGACCAATGCCCTGTAAGTTGAATTCGGATGGGGAAAATGGCTTAGCGAGGACTCCTCCTGTCACGGGAACACGGCTCAGTGGGGGCTCTAGTTCTCTGAAGGCGGTAGGAGGAGGCTCTATTCCTCTGAAGGCGGTTGTTACAGTTGTTACAAGTATGCGCCCGGAGGACCCCGGGGCGTGAGATCAGGCCTAGACTTCACGTCGAGGGGAGCTCTACTAGAGCCCGCAAGGCCACGCAGCGCGCCAGCCTACCAATGGGGGCTCTAGTCTTCTGAAGGCGGTAAGAGGAGGTTCATCCACCCCCACCCTCGCACCCGTCGCACTCCTCAACAGGCCACTCATGAGTGCACCACCCCTGCCCGCGCCGGCCCTCTCGTCCCAGGTATGAACCACCACGGCATGCCTGACCGGTGGTTGTGGCACGCGTTGTTGGGGGCTGTCCCGTGGCGTGTGCAAAACAGGCGTCCGGCTGTGAGATGGCAGCAGGAATTCACTTACTGATGATGATGGATGTTTCAGTCAGGGACACCCTCTAAAGGCGTATAAGGCCGTGCTCGGCGCGTTTGGCCCGAGCACCTTACTAACACCAGCACCACAGCCACCACCACCTTAACTAACAAACGCCACACGAACCGTGTACCACGTCCAAACGCCTGGCTGGGGTATTACAGACAGGCCATCACCGGCCAATTACCGCCACCGCCGGTAAAAGTGCTCTCAGAGAGATTCGAACTCCCGACCTGCACCTTACTAAAGTGCCGCTCTATCCAACTGAGCTATGAGAGCTCTAACTTGCTGTCGAGCGCGTGTACTAGGCTATTATTATACCGCAGTTCAACACAAGTAGGGCGGTCAGTGCTGCATAAAAATGCACAGCGGGCGGAATCCCCCACGACGACTTGTCAACTTAGAGCGGCTGCTGCCCCCACCCCACAATGCCTGCTGAGCGCGGGCGCCCGTGAGGCCGCCACGCGGGCGGCCTCCGCATCGCCACGCACAACGCGGTCGAGCCGCGTAGCCCACGCTGGTCCACCTATTGCTGGCAGTGCTGCGCCTGGACGTTGCCCTCATCCAGGAAACAGCGTCCTTTGTTTGGTTGCCAGGCCGCCGCTCAGATTCTTGCATGCACGCGGCCCGCCCCTGCACCACGGTGTCGCCGTCGCCATACCCTCTGACCCATATTATACCTGGGGTCTGCCTCCTGGTCTGCCTCTGGCTGCTTCAGGGCTGAGTGTGGTGCCTGGCTTGCGGTGCTGCTTGCTTGGCGCCCACCACCTAGTGTGGGTGGCGCTAATGTGGGCTACTTTTGTAGCTTGACCTTTTGGTGGGCCTTGTGCCTGCTGTCTGATAGTCCCGCTGGAACTTTGGAACTGATTGTGACCGCCGGCAGTGGATGTGTAACACTACTCTCTCTCTGACCTCATCCACACAACGGTGGGCTCAAGGTTTTGCCGTTCGCCCCACAGTGGCCGCGGATGAACTCCTGCTCTCCCTCCAGGTGGCGCAGCCACTCTCTCGCGCTGGCGTCGGCCTACCTGTCCTCCGGGGACGACAAACGGTAGCGCGCGTTCATCACTGAGCGGCTCGGCCCACGCGCGACCGGAGCACCGTGGCCCCGCCTCGTGTTGGGTGGCGACTACCAACATCACGCCCGACCCTCGCGGCGGCAGTGCCGAGCCGATATGTCGCCCCCTGGCTGCTTGGACCACCGGCCGGTGGTGTTTCACCTCGTCCCGACTGCACCCGAGCAGAAGGGGCCGGGACTGCGTCGCTTGCGCGCGCTTTCTCTACAAACCCACCTTACGGCAGGAGTTTGCGGCGTGGCTGGCGGCTGAGGATGCCCCGCTGCAAACGCCGACCTACTCGGCTGACCTGCCGATGCCGAGGGGTGGGATCAGGCGGCCTGCCCTGCGAGGTCAGGCTACGCCGAATGGTTGATGCTCTGTGCGCGTGCATTAAAAGCGACACTTGACACTTTACACGCGCACATGCCATTGATCATGCCGCCGGAAGTGACACCCCTGAGCATGCGAACGCACCCGTTCACCTAACCTTCTCCTCCCATCCCCTTCCTCTATCTGGACACATACAGTGAGGCCTGCTACAAGGTCAAGGCAGGCCAGCTTCACAACACTACACACAGCAACGCATCACCGAGAGGGCACACCGTGGCACAGTGTCCCTTCCCCACGCTCACACACACGTGCACCCCCCCTGCACTGCTGCAGTCGGTGCTCAATGCTCAATGCTCTGCCGCAGACGCAGCACCCAACAATATCTGACTCTCGCATGCAGCATCTGTCATGTTCTACTGTTGTACTGCTGCACTTTTTTACTCTACTGTACATCCGAGCAGCTGATGCTCGCTATCTGGCTGGCGCCGCGTGCTGGGGCGCGTGGAGTCGGATGAACGCCAGGAGCATGGAGCACGGGTCGTTGTTGCCGCCTCGACTGCACGCACATGGGCAGCGCAAGCAGCAGCAGCGCTTGGTATGCCGCGTGACCCCCCTACATGCAGCACTGCTTGCAGCGCAGCAGCAGCGCTTGGTATGCCGCTGGACCCCCTGCATGCAGCACTGCCAGCCAGCGGTCGGGCACTTACCACAGCCAGATGGGCGTGCCGTCGACCCGAGGGTCCCTCTTCACCGTTGGCAGCCAGTCTGCAACAAACACAGCGGCGCATGATCAGACACCATTGGTGCTGCGCAGCGATATCATGGCCTGGACAGTGCTGTCCAGCTGCTGCTCAGCACTAACCAGAGTCGTAAATTATTCCTGCCACGCCGGAGATGAGTTTGCGAGCGCCATAGTGAGTCCCGCCGTCAGCACGGAACAGGCCCGTACCTCCCATAACGATGCCGCCCACCTGCAACGCGCGCATGCGGCCATGGGTGCATGCACGCCATGCACGCCATGCATGCATGCACCCCATGCGAGTGCATCGTCCACGACCCTGATGCGTACCGTGCCCACCCCTGTGCTCATCGTGTCTCCCCCCCATGCTTTTGTTTCCGACCTTGTGTTCGTCGACCAACCTCTTGAGCTCCTCCGAATCGATCATGCTGCCAGAGGAAAGCAAGCTCCCCTCCCCAAACGGGCTCTTAACCATGGCGACCTCTGCAGTGCCTGATGTCAAGCACAAACCCAACAGCGGCTGGCGTGAGACCAGGCGGGTGAGCAGCTGAGCGACGGGGACGGAAGCGGCCCCGGCCATTGAAAAACACGCTCGCCGGACGATGGATGGCAGGGCTAACAGAGGACACGCAACAATAATTTCGTCGTTGTTAATAACAGTAACACACAGTAACGGCGCATCCCGAAGAGGGATGACCCATGCCAAAGTCTGCCACACTTCGAGCTCATTGCAGACCAGTTCCCAAACCTCACCAGGTGCGTTGGTCGTACTGGGTTGAGTCTTGCTCTACCTCGGAGTGAGTGCAAAGTGCGAAGTATAACACGCCTCTGGCAATGGCTGCCATCCACCTACCACCCGCATTCGTTGCTCTGCAGCCTTCTGCTCAGGAGTGTCGGTCCAAAGTCGGGCGTCAGCACTGACGAGTGGAACAAGGGCTTCGCGCACCTGGCGCGCCTGGACTACCTGGTGGACCTGGACCTCAAGCAGTCAGCGTGGATGACTCTGGTCTGCAGCGCATCGTTGAGGGCTGCCCCGGCCTGGATCGCCTCACGATCTCTTTCTTCGACTGCCTGAGCCCCGCTGGGCTGTGGCACCTGGGCAAGCTGGCCTACCTGTCATACCTGGACATGTCTGATTGGCAGGGCTTTCAACTCTGGCGAGACAGCTTCCTGGACGGGCTGGTGGCCCGCCTCAACAGGGCCCAGGCAATCGAGGAAGGCGAGGAGGACGAGGACGACCTCCCCCCCGAGGGGAGCCCCAATGATGGCGTGTTCAGCCTGGATTACCTGGACCTAATGGCCACGGCGGTCACCAGGACAGGCGGCGCGGTCAAGCCCGGACCCAACATCCTTGCGCTGAGGGCCGCAGGCATGGACGTGAAGATGAGCGATCCGTGAGGGTGGCGGAGCGCGAGTTTTTATTTATTTATTTACAGTTTTTACATGTACGCGCCCGGAGGACCCCGGGGCGTGAGTTAAGGCCTAGACTACACGTCTAGGGGAGCTCTACTAGTAGAGCCCGCAAGGCCACGCAGCACGCCAGCCTACCAGGAGGGTGCGTGCGCAAGAACGCGCAAAACACACACGCACACACACAGCCAACCAGCCGACCAGCCGACCAACCGACCAACCAACCGTCAACCAAGCGTTACATGAGCGCGAGCCGCATGCACCCGCAATGCTTTGAACTACTAGCAGCAATACACCCTGGCAATTGTTGTGAGGTCCGACCCGTGTGCTGGGATGTCTTTCAAAAAGCGGGTGACCGACCAGCGTCTGCGCACTCTCTCCCCCCCCCCCCCCCAAACACACACATACACAGACACACACACAGTGTGTGTGACACACACACATACACAGACACACACACAGTGTGTGTGACACACACACACACTTGAAATTAAGCGCTCTCCGCGGCACATTGATGGTATCCCGCCGCGTGGTGTTGCAGTTATGTTGTAATCACTTGTTGAGAGGCACCGGAGCTCACTGGTGGCAGTTCTCGAGGAATGAAGTGACTCGGGATTCCCTGCAGCCGGAACACAAAAAGGCGTGGCCGACACTGTCGTGCGCTGGCGCCACGAGCTGCGCCGCTGCGTGGACTCGACTGCAGTCTTCGACGTCCTCAGTGACCGCGAGGAGGCGCAGCACCAGGCGCTGTGGCCCGCTTTCCTCGCCGCCAAGGTTGCGGGGAAGCGGGCGCAGTTCCACCGCGCGCGCCTCGTCGTTGACGGCGAGCGGGTGCCTGCACCTGCTTGCTAGATGGCATTCCCTCTGGGGGTGTTTTTGAAGGGGAGGTGGCGCCACACGCGTGCGGTGGCGGGTGCGGTGTGGTCGCTGAGTAGAGTGCTGCGGCGGGTGTGCTACTAGCCCCGCTTCCGGTGGTCTGGGGGAGGGCTTTTTGGTCCCTTCATGGTTTTATACCTTGGGTTCGCCCTCTGGCCATTTGAGGGGCTGGGTGTGCAGCCTGCACAGTGGTGCTGCTTGCTTGGCGCCCGCCACCAAGTGTGGATGCGTTACCGTGGGCTGCTTGTAGCTTGACCTTTTGTGGGCCTCGAGCCTTGTTTCTCTAAGTCCCACTGGAGCTTTGGAACCGTACGTGTGACCGCCAGAAGTGGATTGTAAAACTCTCATCATCATCATCATCATCATCATCAGGGCTGTTGTGCGCTGGTGGCGCTCTGCAACGGTGTGGGTTAGGTAAGTTGCTGATTTTTCCAGAATGAAGTATTCCCGGAAACGACCAAGGAGAGGGACAACAAGGTTTGACATTACGGTGGGGTGCTGCCATGAGCAAGATAGGACCCAGTAAGGCGCATCATTTTTTTTCTTTCGCACATTCAAATTTGTCACACACCGCGCAGTGTGTGCAAAGGGGGAGCGGGAAGCCTCGGTGCCTGTTGCCTGAATTGAACATCACACGCACACGACCTCGTTGGCTGTGCAGGCCTTGGCAGCTGCGCACAAGCGCACGACACCTTCCGCCCCGCCCACCAGACTCGTGCAGCCCCCCAAGGAGGGGCCCCGTGCGCCCCGCTTGCTGTGCCTGGCATGGGGCGCCAGCAGCGTGATGGAGAGCGGGGCCTCAGCAGATGGTGGTGCGCTGTGGCGTGTGTACTGCTCAGCGCATCGGCACGGCCATCCAGCGCCCAGATATCCGGCGCCCTCACAGCGACGGTGACTTTTGCGGTACCCATCAGCAGCTCCTTCAACCTGGATCAGGGTAGCTGCCAAACGCTGGACCCAGTGCTGGCCCGCCTACTACCGGGCCCTCCCGCTGTCATTGGCACCTCGTGCTTCGCATTCCAGTTCAACACAGGACCCGTGAAAGCGCAGCTCAACCACACGGTGGGCCATGGATGCGTGGGGAGGCGGCCGATTCGATCGTGGCTGCATGGCAGCTGCATGGCGCCCATGCGTTTAAAACGCGATCCACCCCGACCAACCCCAACCCCTCCACCAACCCGCAGACGTCCTTCACTGACCTGGACGTGATGACCCAGTACTACAGGTCACTGAACACATCGGGTATCTGGATGGTGCGTGCGGCGGTGTTACTGCCAGCCGTGCCGTCCCGTCTCTCCACGTCTCCTCCTCCTGGGGAACAGCCTGTGCTGCCTGCAGTATCTGGCAGACGTGCTTGCATGCAGTACGCTGTCGGGAACCTCGCCCACTTCTGCGCCATTCACCGCACCCACCCACCCACACGCACGCGAGTTTGACGCGCCTGCCTGCCCGCGCCGCGCCGCCTGCCCGCGCCGCGCCGCACCGCACCGCCGCAGGGCCTCATGGCCGTGCTCGGGCTCGGCTGCCCGTCTGAGGCCGGCTACGTCGACGTGTTCAACGGATTTGGCACGCTGACCGGCGTGATCGCCGTCAAGGCGGGTTCGCCGGCCGGCGCGCCGATGCAGCTCGTCTTCGCGGGCAGGGCCTCGTCCCTGGGCGGGACCGACCTCGCGTGCGCGTCGCCGCCGCCGCCGTCGCCGCCGATCCCGCCGTCGCCGCCGCCGCCGCCGACCATGGCGTGCGTGGTCAACGCATACATCGACAAGACGGCGGGCGTGCCGCTCGACGCGTCCGCGTGCAGCCTCTACATCTTCTACATGCGGTCGATGTACGCGGTCGGCCTGCAGGCCAGCTTCTTCTGCATCCCGGGGGAGCAGGCGCGCGCGGGCATCACGGGTAGGTGCTGGCGGGGCCCCTCCCGACACGTGTTTTGTGTCGGGAAGGGCCGACACTCTGTGCTTGTAGTAGGGTTCAAGAGTTTTGAGGGTTGAGGGTTTAGGGGTCAGGCCAGCTTCTTCTGCATCCTGGGGGAGCAGGCACGCGCGGGCATATCACGGGTGGATGCTGGCGGGGCGCCTCCCGGCGTCTCGGCGCTTGTTTTGGGGGTGAATGGTTCGAGAGTTTTGAGAGTTTAGGGTTTGGGGTTTTAACAAAGGTTTAGGCCAGCTTCTTCTGCATCCCGGGAGAGCTGGCGCGCTCGGGCGTCACGCGCGGGTGCTGTCGGGTGGCGCCTCCCGGCACCTCGGTGCTTGTTTGGGGGGTTTAGGGTTCAAGAGTTTGGAGTTTTGAGGGCTTAGGGTTTTAAGGGTTTAGGGGTTTAGGCCGAAAAGTTAAGTACCGCACATCGTGTCACGCCAGGCGGCGCAGGTACAGCACGCGCTCCACCCCCACGCCCAGGTGTCGTGGAGTCCCAGGAGGTGCGGGACGTCATCTTGTTTCGCATGACGAACGCCCCCCACGTACCTTTCCCCGCTTTGCTCGATTCCCACCTCGCCCAATCCTCGCCCCCATCCACCCCCCCCGTCCAGGTGTCGTCGAGTCCCAGGAGGCACGGGACGTCATCTTCTTGCGCATGACAAACGACGCGGCGACCGGCCGCTCGATCGCGGCGACGTTTGGCCTCGGGTGCGGCGACGCGATCTTCTCGGTCAGCCCCAACTGCGGCGGCAGCGCCGGGCTGTACGCGACCGACCCCGCCAACGCGACGCTCTTTGGCTGCACGCTGCCGCCGTCCCCGCCGCGCCCGCCGCGCCCCCCCCCTCCCCTCCGCCCCCCGGCGGCGGCCGCGCCGCCGCCGCGACCGGCGCCTCCGCCGCCGCCGCGCCCCCTCGCCACCGCCCCCTCGCCGCCGCAGCCCCTCTCCCCCTCCCCGAGCCCACCCAGCCCGCCCCCCCTCCGCCACCGCCCCCGTCGCCCCACCTCCGTCGCCCCCACAGCCCCGTCCCCCTCCCCCCTCCCACCGAGCCCCCCACCGCCTTCCCCCCTCCCTCACCCCTTCCGCCTCCGTCTCCTCCCCGCCGTCCCCCCGCCGCCTTCCCCCCTCCCTCACCTCCCGCCTCCGTCTCCCTCCCGCCGTCCCCCCCCCGCCTCCCAGCCGCCGTCCCCACCAGCCCCCACCGCGCCCGCCGCCGCCTCCCTCCCCGCCCCCCACCCCTCCCCGGCCGCCCCCACCCCCCACGTTCGACACCGGCTTCACATTCTCGTACGCATCGTCATCAGAGGCGCCCCCCGGCTACCTCGAGTGCACGCCCATGCAGCTTGGCGCGTCAGCGATGCTTGGCTACCTGGACGCCGGCGTGGAGTCGCCCCCGGCGTGCGCGCTCGAGGGTCGCTCGCTCAGCACGGCCAGCGGGCAGTGGGCGGCCCGGGTGTCGATCGGCATCGCGGGAGAAAGCGCGTACGGCGCGTGGGTGGACCGCATGCTGTCGGAGCCCGGCATGCGCGCATACATGGGCGCGGCGGGGCTGCCGTGCGGCGGCGAGTTTTCGCTTGAGCACCCCGACGGCAGCAACGTGACCGTCAGCTGCGGCCAGGCCTTCCCCGCGCTCTGCTGCGCGCCCGCCGCGTGTAGCGACGCCGAGTGCAGCCAGTGCACGGTCGACCGCGCGGCGTCTGACCTGGGCGCATTGTCGACGCCAGAGCTGCTCGCGCTGCGGCTCGCGACCAATGTGTACCTGATCTCGCAGGCGGACGCGGAGAGCCCGTAGCGCGCCGTAGCCCCTCATCTCGCAGGCAAGACGGGGAGGGCCCAAAGCGCGCCATAGCGCAGGCTCCCTGCTCCCAGCATCCTGGCGCGAGCATGCGACCACGCGCGCACGCGTGCGTGCCTGACCATGCGGATGAAGTAGCGGTGGCCACAGCTACATGACACGCGCGCGTCGCGGAGTCACCTGCCACAGTTTTGTCTTATTATATCATATGATTTATGCTTGTAATTAGATTGGATTACAGAGGAATTGTATTGGATAACAGGGGGCAGGCTGCTGGGCCGTGTCCACTGTCTTCACACAGTGGGAGACGAAAAGCTGCTTGTAATGATACACAGCTCCGTCTGTCTCCTCATCAGCTACTCCTGCACTTTGCCCCCCCCGCTGCCACGCCTGTAATCGCAGGACAGTGGAATTACTAGGATATATTAGGAATGTGTGTGTGTGTGTGGTGGGGGGAGGGCACTGCATGGCACATGGCAATGGCGCCATGTCTGCGCAACTCTCCTCTCGTCCCCCGGAGCTAGGAGGACCACTTGCTGCTGCCGCTGCTCGTCACAAGTGCACGCCCGGGCGTCACTTCAGCTTCTTCGCCTCCTCCTTGGCCTCGCCCTCTAGTGCTGGCGCGTCGGCCGGCTTCTCCTCCTCCTCTGGCTCTTCCGAGAAGTTGAACACCTGTGCAAGGCGGGCCACGTGTGTGTGAGTGGCGGCAACGTCAAAAGAGGCAGGCGCGTGCCCTACCACATTCACAACCCCTGAGCTGGTAGGCTGGCGCGCTGCGTGGCCTTGCGGGCTCTCTTAGTAGAGCTCCCCTAGACGTGTAGTCTAAGCCTTAAATCACGCCCCGGGGTCCTCCGGGCTAGCGCGTACGTGAAACCTGTAGAACCACAACGCCTGAGGCGGCGCCTCAGGCGTTCCATGCACATGCGCTGATCAAGCGGCGCCTCAGGCGCTCTGACCGCCTGAGGCGCCGCCTGAGGCGCACCCACGATCGCCTCGGGCGTCGCCTTGGGCGTTATCCAAACCGCCTCTGGCGCCACACCAATCGCCTCAGGCGCCCACCACCGCCTGAGGCGCACGCCGGACCGTCTCAGACGTTATGACCGCATTCACTTGCGCGGATCAGACGATGGGATCTTGGTAGGGGTGGCGCTCAGCATGGGCAAGACCACTGCCCAGCGCCGTCGGCCACGCCCTCACGCATTGCAGTCAGCGCGGGGGCGCACAACAACACACGCAGTCACGTTTGCGGGGGAACAGGGTCGAGACAGCCGGCAGGCGGGGAGGTAGTGCCCCCCGACCTGTGTGCGCCCTGTGCGGCGCCCCACCCACGCACCTTGTTGAACTCGCCCGCCATGTGCGCGTGCAGCGCAGTACAGCCGAGCATGCCAGGCACGATGTACAACAGCGCTGGCTGGGCAGCCTGCGCGACAGAGATGCACGCCATCGAGGAGGGGGGACGGGTGTGAGGCTTGTTCGTGTGGGGCGACGCCTCCACCCCGGGCGGGTGTCTCCACATGCCACGGACAGCCAAAGTGAGCGGGAGTGGGCTTCTTTTGTTGCACCACTGCTGCGCGCGGCTGGACCGCGCCTGTCCCGATCTCTCGCTCTCCTGTGCGCCTGCCACCACGGACACCCCCGCCCTCCCTGCCCCCTTGCGCCAATGGCAGCGGCGCCCGGCCTTACGTTGAAGTACGTCATGACAAAGATGGTGGTGCACAGGCCGAGCACATAGCCGAAGAAGCACGACTGGAAGTACTTGGTGCGGAACCCGTTCTGCGGGAGAGCGTGTGTGTGTGCGTGCGTGTGGACACGTGCGCGAGTGGTGGCGCACGCAGCACAGGCCGCTTGGCCAGTGTGTGCACACACACGTACACACACACGCACACATCAACACACACACACACACACGCACGTGCACGCCCCCACCCAGCCGCACCTGCACGTCATAGCGCAGCATGAGCGCGACGAAGATGCCCGGGATCACGATGTCCCCCAGCCCCAGCATCGACATTGGCCGCTTGGCGCCCAACTCAGCGGCCGTGTCCAGCATGCGTGGGAACAGAAGCTTGATCGGCGCGTCGAAGTTCTTCGCGACCGAGACCATGACGGGCGTGCAGAACACCCAGAAGATGTCGTAGAAGAAGAGGCCTACGCGTGGGTGGTGCAGCAGGCGGGAGAAGGGGTTTGGCATCGCATGGCATGCATCGCAAAGCTGCACGACATGCTGGCGCGGCCTGCAGGCAGTGTGCCCGTGCAGCTATGCGACAAGCAGCGGCCCTCATGCTGCAGCGCATGCAGCCCATGTGCTTGCGCCACGAGGCCATGCGCATGCACGCATGCATGCATGGCACGCACCGACGAGCAGGATCCCTCCCGTCTGCACGGATCCTAGGCTCAGGTGCTCGATGCCCTCCAGGCTGAAGGCAATGCCCAGGATGTTGTTTGCGAACCAGTACTTGGTGGTGAGGTACCAGGCACAGAAGCAGGCGGACAGCACGCCCAGCACCAACTCGGGCACGGTCGCAGATAGAGGCTCCTCGGTGGCGTCCATCACGTACGGGATCTTGAAGGGCGGCGCCTTGAACTCCTTTTCGCGCAGGTGCTCAGGGAAGAAGGGCCGCACGTAAGGCACGCTGGCGCTGGTGAGCACCAGCACGCCGATCGCGCCAATATACCCCGCGATCAGCGTGTTCACGAGCACCGCGGGCAGGAACTTGAACGCGAGGAACAGGGAGAGCAGGACGCAGGATCCGACGAGGGGGAAGCGCATCGCATCGTGGCTCGTCATCGACTCCGTCGGGGCGGTCGCCTTGACAAAAACAGGAGGGGGTGACGGCTGAGCGAGGGGGCCCGGGAGGAGCGCAGCCATGCCGCTGCATGTTGTGTGCATGCATGGGAACACGACCATGCATGCGAGCGCATGGGACCACCCCCACATAGGCAAGGCAAGCCTCACGCACCCCCCCCCCATCCCCCCTAAAGCAGGTCTGGAGACCTGCCAAAGGTCAAAATGGGGGGCCTACCCCAGGTAGACCAGCGTGTACCAGCACGCACCTTGACACTCCGCCAGCACCCGCAGTAAACCGTCAGCGACGCCGTCAGGATAATGTTTACGTTGGTGGGTACGTTCATCAGGACTGGCAGCACGATCAGAGCAGCAAGGAGCATGTGGGGCCTTGGGGCTGCCCTACCGTCTGGAGCTGCCCATGCGGCCTGGTGACACAGCGCGGCCTGCCGCGCTGTGTCCTTGGCCGCCTTCGACGACGCGGTCATGGCGGTGGTGGACGCCATGGTCTCACACAACAGCGCCAACTTGGGCCGAATTGGACACCTCCACACTGCCTCCACACCCAGATCTGGGCCAGATTTTAAAATAAAATGATCAGGTAAAGCACTCACTGCACCAGCATAGCACTGCACCAGCATAGCAAAGCCACTGCACCAGCACTGACGCCCGCGCACGCCTGCCCCCCCCCTTTTCCTCTGTGCTACCCCCCCTCCTTCCAGATCCTCGCCGACCCCGCTCTCTTCAACGTCAAAATGCTCGATCCATTGTTGCCATGCGTTCCCTGCTGCTGCTGATGCAGTGGTGAAATTGTCGACCTCCCAGAATAGAGATGCCAACAGCAGCGTCGTCCCCCACCGAAACACGATTCACCGCGCAACGCTCACGCAGTGTCTGCTTGTGCCGTCAAGCCGACTACAACTCCTTCGGCACGTCCTTTGGCGAGTCCGCCGCCAGGTCTTTGCTCTCGCCCTTGTAGATGACGAAGCGGTGCTCGAACTTGCGGCCGAAGCGGTCGTCGCGGGGATACACGTCCGAGAAGAAGTCGTACCTTTGGGCGAGAGGGGGGGGGGCAGGAGGCGGGAGGGGCGCGAGTGCGTGTGAGCGCGTGCGTGTGTGTATATATGGGTGCGTGTGGGTGCTGGGGCTGGCTGGCGGCAGATAAGCGGGCACAGGCACGGACGTCCGGCGCGCACACGTGCGAGTCCAGTTGTCGCACTAAAGGCCCGGCACGGCGGTGATGCGTACCTACCTCTAAGAGATTGGCCGTTTCTTCTTCTTCCAGGAACCCAGTATAACGAGGAGCCGTGGGGGTGTGATCCCATGTGTTGACTTACAATTTGCCCCATCTCCTCCCAGGTAGGGTGAGCAGGTAAGCCCCCCCCACACACACACCACACAGACAAACACACACTTCCGCTCCCCCCCGGCCACTCACCACACCCATCCCGGCTGCTCGTCCAGGCAGCAGTTGACAGACACGTAGTGGTTGAGCCGGCGTCTGAACTGCGAGAGCTGCTCGCCCGGAAGGCCCTTCCACGCGTCGTGCAGCGCGTCGAGCGCGTCTGGCCGCAGCTCAAGGATCTGGAGAATGTGTGCGTGGTGTGTGTGTGTGTGTGTGTGTGTGTGTGTGTGTGTGTGCGCGCATGCGTGTGTGTGCGTGTGTCGGGCAGCCACGTCCAAGCGTCATGTAGCGCGTCAAGCGCGTCTGGCCGCAGCTCCAGGATCTGGAGAGTGCGTGTGCGTGGGGGTGCGTGTGTGTGTGTGTGTGTGTGCGCGTGCGTGTGTGTGCGTGTGTCGGGCAGCCACTTCCAAGCGTCATGCAGCGCGTCGAGCGCGTCTGGCCGCAGCTCCAGGATCTGGAGGGTGCGCGCGTGGGGTTTGCGTGCGTGCGTGTGTGTGTGTGTGTGTGTGCGTGTGTGTGTTTGTGTTTGTGTGTGTGTATACATGTATGTATGTATGTGTTTATGTGTGTCACATGCTGCTATGTGTGTGTGTGTGTGTGTGTGTGTGTGTTTGTGTGTGGTGGTGTTCGTGCTGTGTGTGACAGCTCATCAGATCCCCACCGGCGTCCTACCATCGTGTCGGTGACAGAATTGGACGCCCCAGGCTCAGCTAACCCCCTGTAAAACATCATCACCGTCACCCCCTTAAAACACACACACACATACCTACACACGCACACACACACACACCTCGTCTCCCCAAGGACGCGCATGGCGCCCTTGGCCTCGCCACTCGGGTCCGCAACCTTGGCGCCCCTCCCCACCACAAACAGGGAGAGAGAGACACACTCAGAGAGACGGAGAGAAACGGACAGAGAGGGAGAGACAGAGCGAGAGAGAGACAGAGAGAGAGAGAGACAAAGAGACATAGACACAGAGAGACAGAGAGAGAGACACACACATGCATAGGTAGGTAACTCCTACACGCACCTTGTATCCCTTGGTCTCCCCGAGCGCCAACGTCAGTGCAGCCACCGGCACGCCCGGCGCGACGCGCATGGCACCCTTGGCTTCGCCACTTGGGCCCGCAACCTTGGAAACCCCTCCCCACCACACACAGACAAGAGGGCGATATACACACAGAGAGAGAGAGAGAGAGAGAGGGCGAGACACCGAGAGAAAGAGAGAGAGACACCGAGAGAGAGAGAGAGAGAGAGAGAGAGAGAGAGAGAGAGACAGAGAGAGACAGACACACGCGCACGCGCGCACACACGCACCTTGAACCCCTTTGTCTCCCCAAGGACGTGCATGTCGCCCTTGGCCTCACCACTTGGGCCCGCAACCGTGGCGCCCCTCCCCACCACACACAGAGAGAGAGAGAGAGAGAGAGAGAGAGACACACACAGAGAGAGGGCGAGGCACACACACAGAGGGAGAGAGACAGAGAAACAGAGAGAGACACACGCGCGCACGCGCGCGCACACACACACACACACCTTGTATCCCTTCGTCTCCCCAAGGATACGCATGGCGCCCTTGGCATCGCCACTCAAGCCCGCAAACCTGGAAACCCCTCGCCACCACAAACAGAGAGAGGGCGAGATATAGACACACAGAGAGAGAGAGAGACAGAGAGAGAGAGAGACAGACAGAGAAACAGAGACAGAGAGATAGAGACAGAGAGAGAGACACACACACACGCACCTTGTACCCCTTGATCTCCCCGAGTGCCGCCGTCAGCGCGGCCACCGTCACGCCCGGCGCGACGCGCATGGCGCCCTTGGCCTCGCTACTCGGGCCCGCAACCTTTGTGTCACCAGGGCAGCCGTCGGCGCCGCATGCGGAGACGACGAGACGCGACGCGTTAACGGTGGCGTTCATGCGTGGGTTTTCGAGGAAGGAGTACTCGCGCCACCTGTGCGTGTGTGTGTGATGATGATGATGTTTTTTACAGTCGTGGGTGATGCACCTATGTGTGTGTGTGCGTGTGTGCGTGCGTGTGTGTTTGTGTGTGTGTGTGTGTCTTCAGGCGGTCAAGACGAGGCGCGACGCGTTGACATCAGCGTTCATGCGCGGGTTTTCGAGGAAGGAGTACTCGCGCCACCTGTGTGTGTGTGTGTGTGCGCGTGTGTGCGTGTGTGTGTGCGTTGCCAGTACTTTAGTACGGGTAGTGCTGCTGCAGTCGTTGTGTTACACTTTGGCAAGGAATGGAATGTGTGTGCGTGTCAATCTATTGCACAAACAAACGAGAACAAAAACCAGGTATGGCCCGAAGTCCGGTGTGAGATACTTGGTCCACCCAAACACGTGAATAGCAGTGTTTAGGCAGGCCTTAGTCCAGGGCTCAAACCGAATTCAGACCTAACCCTAAAACCCTTCAAAAAAACCTAGACAACTCACTCAAGGTCTGGCCCAAAGTCCGGTGTCAGCTTCTTGGCCCACCACCCTTCGATGTCAAACACGTGGTCCATCGGGCACACAAACGGCTTCTTGAACATCGAGTCGCCGATGTTGCCTGGGGTGCGTGTGTGCGTGTGTGTGTGTGTGTGTGTGTGCGTGTAAGTGTGCAAGTGGTTGTGGGTGGGTGGGGGCAACGTGTGTGGAGGAGGAAGGGGTGGGGTGTGTGTGTGCGTGTGAGTGTGCAGTCAACCGTGGAGCCGCAGTGGCAGTGGCAGTGGCAGCGGGCACTGGGCATTGGGCACCTGCACTGGGCAGTGGGCAGTTGTCTCTGGCGGCGCATGATCTGTGTGCTGAACCAGTTTCCATGGGCACAGACTGAACGTGGTGGATGGGGGGCTGCCTTCCCCAGCAAAAAACACCACGCCCGCGCACCGTTCACTGCGGGCCCCAGTACTTGTCGCGAGCTCGCACCAAACCGGGGGCGGGGTGGTGACTAACTGGCTTCACATCACCTCACTTCACATGGAGACCGCCCACCGTAATTGTGGAAGGAGAAAGAGGAGGCGATGGTGGATTGGGGTCCTACCAGTGGTGGATTGGGTAAGCGGAAAACAGCACTCTACCCAGAACACGCGCACCGTTCCGAAGCGGGCCCAAGTACTTGTCGAGCTCGCACCAAACCGGTGGGGTGAAGACTGACTGGCTTCACTTCACCTCACTTCACACGGAGACCGCCCACCGTAATTGTGGAAGGAGAATGAGGAGGCGACAGTGGTGAATTGGGTAGGCGGAAAACAGCACTCCACTCAGGAACCCACGCACCGTTCCACAGCGGCCCCAGTACTTGTCGAGCTCGTACCAAACCAGAGGGTGGTAGACTGACTGGCTTCACATGGAGACCGCCCAACAGCATTGTGGGTGGAGAATGAGGAGGCGTCGGTGGTGGATTGGGGTGTTGAGATACAGTGCAAAGTGCCCGTGTATCTATCGGACAGCCGTGTGTGAAGCAGTAGTAGCAACAGGCAGTAAGGCGTGACCGTACGCTGTCACTACAGCTCAACACTGGGTCCCATCAGTGGTGGATTTTAAGTATTCGGAAATACCCCCCCCACACACACAAACCCACCCACCGTTCCACAGCGGCCCCCAGTACTTGTCGAGCTCGCACCAAATCGGCGAGGTGGTGACTGACTGACTTCACATGGAGACCGCCCACCGTGATTGTGGAAGGAGATTTGAGGAGGCGACGGCGGCGGATTGAGGTCCCACCAGTGGTGGATTGGGTAAATTTGGGCGAAATTACCACTCCACCCACAAACCCACCCACCGTTCCACAACGGCCCCCAGTACTTGTCGAGCTCGCACCAAATCGGCGGCATGATGATCACGCGGCCGGTGAGCGTGGCGACGAGCAGCGCGGTGCGCAGACGCAGGAGCTGGTAGTGCACCTGTGTGTGTGCGCGCGCGCGTGTGGCCGCTTTTACAGGCAGTTGTGTGAGCGTATTATAGTGTGTGTGTGTGTGTGTGTGTGAGGGTGGCGACGAGCAGCGCTGTGCGCAGACACAGGAGCTGGTAGTGCACCTGTGTGTGTGTGCGTGTATGTGTGTGTATGTATGTATGTATGTGTGTGTGTGTGTGTGTGTGTGTGTGTCTGTGTGAGCGGGCGTGAGGGTGGCGACAAGGAGGGCGGTGCGCAGACGCAGGAGCTGGTAGTGCACCAGTGTGTGTGTGCGTGTGTGTGTGTGTGTGTGCGTATGCATGTATGTGTATGTGTGTGTGTGTGTGTGTGTGTGTTTGTGTGTGTGTGGGGGGGGGACGAGCAGCGCAGTGCGCAGACGCAGAAGCTGGTAGTGTACCTGTGTGTGTGTGTGTGTGTGGCCGATTTTACAGGCAGTAGTGTTGGCGTACTATAGTTTGTGGAAATGTGTGTGTGTGTGTGTGTGTCCCCATGGCTGTTGCACAGAGCAGACGGCATGCATGCTCTGTGCGCCGCCTGCACAGCGTCAAGGACTACATCCTGGTCGCGCGCCGCTGCCTGCATGCGGTGACAGACTGTAGGGTGCGTAGGAGCCCAACCTGGGACAGCGATCACCGCATGGTGGTACTGTCCATGCGCCTCCGCATGCGAGCCTCCCGCCATGCAGGCGGCTCTCAGCGGCGCGCATGGGACTCTTCACAACTGCGGCGCCCGGCTGTCCGTCGTGAGTTCAACCTCCAGCTGTCCGATCGCTTTGGGCTGCTGGAGGCCGTGCCGCCCGAGGGCGCTGATGCCCAGGCGGAGTACGACGCGATGGCTGCTGCCATTCGCGAGGTGGCCACCAACCACCTCGCTCCACGCGGCAGCCGCCGGCGGCGCGGCTGGCAGTTCACTCTGTCGCAGCGCACCCTCCGGCTCATGGACGCCCGGCAGCGCGCGCACACGGCATGGCTCAGGAGCAAGTCTGCTGCTGCCAAACGAGAGCGCAACCGCGCCAACCGCGCGGCCGACGCAGCTGTGCAGAGAGACAGGGAGAGGTGGATCGGCCAGCAGGTGGCGGAGGCGCAAGACATGCTACGGAAGAAGAATCTGCGCCAGTTTGCGCGCGCGTGCGACAGGCTGGCGGGCCGCAGCCGCAGCCATCAGATCCCACCTGCCATGCGGGACGTCTCGGGCGCGCTGCACAGCGGTCCAGACGGGGTGCTAAAGGCCATGACAGAGTCATTCGACAAGCTATATGGCGGGGAGACCAAGCTCAGCAACGAGACCCTGAACCAGCTGGAGAACGATGTAGCGGCGTTTGAGCTCACACGCGCCACAGAGGTGGACGAGGCGCACGGGCGCTCCCCCTGACCTGGCTGAGACGGAGGCGTGTGTGCGAGCGTTGCGCTTGGCCGCCGCTCCGGGCGGTGACCAGCTGGACACCATGCTGTTGCGGTGCCCACCTGCCATCGCATGGCTCCACCGGGTCATCTTCGCCGTGTGGCGGTCGGGGAGATTTCCGAGGGAATGGAAAACTGCTATTATCACACCGTTATATAAGGGGAAGGGTCCGCGTGACTCCCCTGGTAACTACCGCGGTATAAGCGCCGGGAAAGTGTACGCTGCCATACTTCTGCACCGCGTCTCCACGCAGGTTGATGGTCAGTTGCATGAGGCTCAGTGTGGTTTCAGAAAAAGCAGAGGCACTGTTGATGCGATTTTTACTCTGCGCTCGCTGAGCGTGGCACATGCCGATTACAAACAATGCATGGCTGTGGGATTTGTCGACTATTCTAAAGCTTACGATTGCACAAACCGTGCGGCACTGTGGAGAGTCCTTATATTATACAGTGTTCATCCGCACATTTTTGATCTGTTGGAGGATCTTCACACCAACACCGCAGCTGCCGTGCGACTGGCTGGGAAAATCGGGCACGAATTCCCCGTGTCGTCTGGTGTGCGACAGGGGTGCGTCATTGCTCCTGTGTTGTTCAATGTTTTTATTGACCACATAGTGAAAAAGGCGCTAGACATGATGCCAGAGGGGGCTGGCGTGTCAGTCGTGACCCGAGCCGGCGGCTCTGTGTTGTCGTCGTCGGTTGAGCGCATAGTAATGCTGATGTATGCCGACGATTTATGTTTGTTCTCGCATTACCCAGCTCAGTTGGCGCTTATGCTGAAAATCCTTGACAAAGTGTCCTCTAGCTTTGGCATGCAAATCAACGCCGCCAAGACAGAAGTGATGATTTTGCCAGCAGATTTTGACGCGGATCTGCCCACGTTTGCGCTGACTGGTGGTGAAGTGAAGACCGTCTCTGCATTTAAGTATCTAGGGAGTTGGATAACCCAGAGTGGTGGTGTGGAAAAGGAGATCGGTGTGCGTGTCGGTCGCGCGCTGGGCGTGTTTGCGTCTTTTGATAAGATTTGGGCCAGCAAGAAGATGCAAGTGCAGTCTAAGATGCGGGTTTACAACACTTTCGTGCTGCCCCACTTTCTGTACGGCTGCGAAACATGGGCCCCTACTAAAACACAACTGACTCGATTGGAGGTTGCCCACTCTAACTGCCTTCGTCGCATTCTGGGTGTGCGCCTGGTCGACCGGCACAGATTAACTTATATTCGGCAGGCTTGCGACACTGAGCCAATTGAGAGCCTTGTGGCAAAGCGATCAATGCAGTGGCTAGGCCATGTGATGCGCATGCCGGCTTCTCGTCTTCCTCGTACGACTTTTGACTGCACAATGGATGTGGCTCGGCAGCAAGGCCGGCCTCCAGCCTCCTCCCGACACTATTTTCTTAAGCTACTGATTCAGCAGCTAGGCGAAACTAGTGGCACTCGTTCTGATTGGAAGACTTTTTCGGACACGGCGTTTGAG
>VFSX01000030.1:7500-80000 GCA_016618255.1 Chlamydomonas sp. UWO 241 | reverse complement strand
ATTTGCCCAGCTGAAGTCCAGAAGGGGGACGTCGGGCGCACAGCCAATCAGCAGGGAGCCGCTCTCCAATACCAGCGTGTGCTAGTTTGCCTTCTCCTAGGAGCCTGAAAAGGCTTAATTTCCACCACAGGTTCGTTTTGTCGCTGTCGGCTGACGTGTGGCCAGGTGGTTGCTTAAAGGTTGTGGGGAGAGAGAGAGAGAGATACAAACAGATAGAGACAGAACGAGATGGAGAGAGAGAGAGATAGAGATAGGGAGAGACAGAGAGAGAGCCCGTACAAACCGTGTGGCCAGGCAGGTAGTTTAGGGTAAGGAGCACAGAGACACAGAGAGAGATCAACAGAGTTAGAGAGACGGGGAGAGAGTGATAGGGACAGAGGGAGGGAGATGGAGAGACCAACAGAGACAGACCGAGACCGTGCAAACCTTCCAGAGGTTCTTGTTGTTGCTGTCCGACGACGTGTGGCCGAGGCGCGCGAGGTCGTTGAACGCTGACTGGTCCCACACACTCGGGTCCTCCAGCTTCTTGACCCAGTCGGCTGAAGGATGTGTGTGTGTGTGTGATGGTCACAATGCAGCATTGGGGCAAGCAGCACGGTGTGTGGCGTGTCGGTAAGCAGGTGGGGGGGGGGAGGAGAGGGAGCTGGGTGTGCGTGCGCCATGCAGGCAACGAATCTGCAGGCTTTCCTCTGCTCTCTCTCTTTCTCCTTCTCTCTCTCCCTCTGTCTCTATGTGTCTCTCTCTCTCCCTCTCTCTCTCTCCTCTTCTCCCTGTCTCTCTGTCTCACACACACGCGCGCACTCACTGGCAAACGCGACTTGGGCCTGCACATCATTTCAAGGGGGGGGGCAGGGGGGGGGGGCACAAAGGCAAAGGCGAAAGGCAAAAGTTTACGGTTTGATGGATTGTGCAGGTGCTGTGGCGTCTGACCTAGGAGACCTCCTAGACCCTTACGCCTAGACCCTTGAGCCTATACTTTCTCTCTCTCCCTCTCTCTCTCTCCTTCTCTCTCTCCCTCTCTCTCTCTCCTTCTCTCTCTCCCTCTCTCTCTCTCCCTCTCTCTCTCTCTTCCTCTCTCTCTCCCTCCCCCTCTCTCTCCCTCCCTCTCTCTCTCCTGCTCATCGACAAATGCCAGCGACTTGCCTCATCATGATGCCGATGTTCTCTCTCTGTTTCTCTGTTTCTCTGTTTCCCTCTCTTTCTCTCTCTTTCTTTCTCTCTCTTTCTCTCTCTTTCTCTCTCTCTTTCTCTCTCTCTCCCTCTCCTCCACTCTCCTCCTCACCAACAAACGCCAGCGACTTGTGCCTAAACATCATGATGCCGATGCTCTCTCTTTCTCTCTTTCTCTCTCTCTCTTTCTCTCTTTCTCTCTTTCTCTCTTTCTCCCTTTCTCTCTTTCTCTCTTTCTCTCTTTCTCTCTTTCTCTCTTTCTCTCTTTCTCTCTTTCTCTCTTTCTCTCTTTCTCTCTTTCTCTCTTTCTCTCTTTCTCTCCCCCTCTCCTGCTCACCGACAAACGCCAGCGACTTGGGCCTCAACATCATGATGCTGATGTTCCCTCTGTCTTTCTCTCTTTCTCCCTCTCTCTCTCTCTGTTCTTTCTCCCCCCCTCCCTCTCTCATCTCTCTCTCCCTCTCCCCCTCTACAGCTCACCAACAAAAGCGAGCGACTTGGGCCTGAACATCATGATGCCGATATTGAACGACGAGCCCGCCTCGGGGAACCTCTCGAGTGAGTCGTCAACGACAGTCGGGCGCAGCTGGTCTGCGTGGCGCGCGTGTGTGTGTGTGCGTGTGCGCGCGTGTTGTGGGTAGTGGGACAAAGCTGGTCTGCGTGGCGTGTGTGTGTGTGTGTGTGTGTATGCACGTGTGTGTGTGCGTGTGTGTGTGTGTGTGTGCGCGCGCCTGTTGTGGGTAGTGGGACGAAGCTGGTCTGCGTGGCGTGTGTGTGTGTGCGCGTGTGTGTGCGTGCGTGTGTTCGTGTGTGTGTGTGTGTGGCGTGGGTAGTGGGACGAAGCTGTCTGCGTGGCGTGTGTGTGTGTGCGTGTGTGTGTAGTGTGTAGTGGAGCGAAGCTGGTCTGCGCAGCGTGTGTGCGCGTGTGTGTATGTGTGTGTGTGTGTGTGTGTTTGCGTGTGTCTGTCTGTGCAGGTCTATGTGTGTGTGTGTGTGTGTGCGTGTCGTGGGTAGTGGGGCGAAGCTGGTCTGCGTGGCGTGTGTGTTTGTGCAGGTCTGTGTGTGTGTGTGTGTGTGTGCAGGTGAGGATGTCTGCCTCTGGGAATCGGTTGAAGTCGGGCAGCGGGTTCTTGACTTTCCACGCGGTGTCGATGTCATGCCACAACACAAACACACAACCCCACACTCCCCCACACCTCCCACACCCCACACCTGTACTCGTGAGGATGTCTGCCTCGGGGAATTGGTTGAAGTAGGGCAGCGGGTTCTTGACCCACGCGGTGCCCATCCATGCGAGGGAGAGAAGCACTCCCCCCCACACACCCACATGCCCACACTCCCCCACACCCCACACCACCTCACATCCACACCTGTGCTCGTGAGGATGTCTGCCTCTGAGAACCGGTTGAAGTAGGGCAACGGGTTCTTGACCCACGCGGTGTCTATCCATGCCACAACACAAACTCCCCTACACCTCCCCCTCATCACATGCACACACTGCCCCACACCTCCCACACTTCCCACACCCACACCTGTGCTCGTGAGGATGTCTGCCTCAGGGAATCGGTTGAAGTGGGGCAGCGGGTTCTTGACCCACGCGGTGCCCATCCATGTGAGGGAGATAAGCACTCCCACACACACACACACATGCCCACACTCCCCCACACCCCACACCTCCCACACCCACACCTGTGCTCGTGAGGACGTCTGCCTCCAGGGTAAGCGGTCGAAGTAGGGCAGTGGGTTCTTGACTACCCACGCGGTGTCGAGACATCATGTGAGAACACAAACACACAACCCCACACTCCCCCCCCACCCACATGCCCACGCCCCACACCTCCCACACCCACACCTGTGCTCGTGAGGATGTTGGCCTCTGGGAATCGGTAGAAGTAGGGCAGCGTGTTCTTGAACCACGCGGTGCACATCCATGCGAGGGAGATCATCACTCCCTCACACAACCCTGAACTCCCCCACACCCTGCAACTTCCACACTTCCCACACCTCCCACATTCATACCTGTGCTTGTGAGGATGTCCGCTTCCGGGGTGAGCGGTTGAAGTAGGGCAGCGAGCTTGTGACTACCCACGCAGTGTCGATGTCATGCCAGAACACAAATACACAACCCCCCACCCCCCACACCTCCCACACCCCACACCTGTGCATCGTGAGGATGTCGGCCTCTGGGAACCGGTTTAAGTAGGGCAGCGGGTTCTTGAATACCCACACGGTGTCGATGTCATGCCACAACACACACACACACACACACACACACACACACACACACACGCACACACACCTCCCACCCACCTGATGCGGGTGCGCGAGCACAAGTCCAATACGCCACTCAAGGCGACCGACGGGCTGTGAAATCGGCCACACACCTGTGCTTGTGAGGATGTCTGCCTCCGGGAACCGGTTGAAGTAGGGCAGCGGGTTCTTGACCCACGCGTTGCCTATCCATGCCACGACACAAACTGCCCTACACCTCCCCCACATCACATGCACACACTGCCCCACACCTCCCATACCTCACATTCATACCTGTGCTTGTGAGGATGTCGTCCTCTGGGAATCGGTTGAAGTAGGGCAGCGGGTTCTTGACCCACGCTGTGTCGATGTCATGCCAGAACACACACGCACAATCCCACACTCCCCCACACTTCTCACCCCCCACACCTCCCACACTTCCCACACCTGTGCTCGTGAGGATGACGTCCTCTGGGAATCGGTTCAAGTAGGGCAGCGGGTTCTTGACCCACGCGGTGCCCATCCATGCGAGGGAGATAAGCACTCCCCCCCACACCCCCATATGTCCACTCCCCCACACCCCACACCACCTCACATCCACACCTGTGCTCGTGAGGATGTCTGCCTCTGGGAACCGGTCGAAGTAGGGCAGCGGATTCTTGACCCACGCGGTGTCGATGTCGGAGATCACGACCGACACAACCCCACACTCCCCCACACTTCCCACACTCCACACCTCCCACACCCACACCTGTGCTCGTGAGGATGTCTGCCTCTGGGAACTGGTTGAAGTAGGACAGCGGGTTCTTGACCCACGCGGTGTCGATGTCGGAGATCACGACCGACACGTCGAGCTGAAGGAACTGCTGGATGAGGTCGATCTTTGCGCGACCCACTGCGCGCATTAGCATTGGTGGTAGAGTCAACATTTCACTCCTGGCGGTCACACGTATGGAAGCAAAGACGACACTGACCACTGCACTGGGAAGGATTAGTGCTCGGGCGGTACTCGCCGAGCAAGGTCGAATACGCTGCCTGTTGGGCGCATCACACACGACTGTAAAATCCATCATCGGGAAATGCCGGAGGAACTGCTGGATGAGGTCGATCTTGGGCCGGCGCAATGTGTGCAAGCATGCATGATGGTGACACTGAGCACTCGAAGGGTGGTTATGACGAAGTTGAAAATCAACCGCCGGTGGTCAACCACACGCACGGTCCCGACGACGGCACTGAGCACTGAACTATCTAAGAAATGCCGGAGGAACTGCTGGATGAGGTCGATCTTGGCGCGGCCCACTGCGCACATAAGCATTGGTGGTTAACGGTTTAGGGTTTTAGGTTAACAATTCACTCCTGGCGGACACACGTATGGAGCCAACGACGGCAATTAGGACTGCACTCGGAAATGCCAGAGGAACTGCTGGATGAGGTCGATCTTTGCGCGGCCCACTGCGCGTTAGCATTGGTGTAGGGTAAGTAATTGTTAGGGCCAGAGCTGGACTTGGGTCTAGGCGGTAAAACTAGGACTAGAAGGTAATCTTCGCTGGAAAGCCGATGTAACTGGTGGGGTTAACACTCCACTTCTGGCGGTCACAATTACGGCTCCAGAGACGACACTGATCACAACCGACACGTCGAGCTGGAGGAACTGCTGGATGAGGTCGATCTTTGCGCGGCCCACTGCGTGCATTAGCATTGGTGGTAGAGTCAACATTTCACCCCTGGCGATCACAAGTATGGAGCCAACGACGGCACTGGGGACTGCACTAGGAAATGCCGGAGGAACTGCTGGATGAGGTCAATCTTTGTGCGGCCCACTGCGTGCGAGCATTGGTGGTCGAGTTGACAATCTATTTCTTGCGGTCAAAATTACGGCTCCAAAACTGCAGCATGACTTGGAGAGAGCAGGGGAAGGTGGATCTGGGGGCCGAGTGCCCTGTCTAGGTCCAGCCCCGACCCACTAGCCCCACACCACCAGTAGCCAGCCACCCGTCTGCAGCGCCCGCGCGCTTTACATGCCGAGCAAGGTCGAATACGCTGCCTGTGGGTGCGTCACACACGACTGTAAAGCCCATCATCACCTGGCATTCACCCATTCTCAGCGGAGAGCACGGGCCCTCAAAGACTCACTCTTGTGGAAGTTGGGCGAGCCCCACCCCATGTCGCCCTTTGTGTTGCCGCTGTCCATGTGCCACGTGTTCACGCCATCGCCGACGAGCGCCTGCGCTTGTGTGTGTGTGCGCGCGTGTGTGTGTGCGCGTGTGTGTGTTTGTGCGTGTGTGTGTGTGCGTGTGTCTATGTGCCACGTGTTCACGCCATCGCCGACGAGCGCCTGCGCACGTGTGTGTGTGTGTGTCTATGTGCCACGTGTTCACGCCATCGCCCACGAGCGCCTGCGCGCGCGCGCGTGTGTGTGTGTGTGTGTGACCATGTGCCACGTGTTCACGCCATCGCCCACGAGCGCGTGCGCGCGCGTGTGTGTGTGTGTGTGTGTATGTGTGTGTGTGTGTCCATGTGCCACGTGTTCACGCCATCGCCGACGAGCGCCTGTGCGTGTGTGTGTGTGTGTGTGTGTGTGTGTGTGTGTGTGTGTGCGTGTGTGTGTGTGACCATGTGCCACGTGTTAAAGCCGTTGCCGACGAGCGCCTGTGCGTGTATGTGTGTGTGTGTGTTTGTGTTTCCATGTGCCACGTGTTCACGCCATCGCCCACGAGCGCCTGCGCGCGCGTGTGTGTGGGGGGGGGGTGCGTGCGTGTGTGTGGAGGGATGCGTGTGTGTATGTGTGTCCATGTGCCACGTGTTCACGCCATCGCCGACGAGCGCCTGTGCGCGCGTGTGTGTGTGTGTGTGTGTGTGTGACCATGTGCCACGTGTTCACGCCATCCCCGACGAGCGCCTGCGCGAGCGTGTGTGTGTGTGTGTTTCCATGTGCCACGCGTTCACGCCATCGCCCACGAGCGCCTGCGTGTGCCGTTGCGTCTAAGGGTTCAGGGTTAAGTGCTTGGCACAAAGCCGGCAGTGACTTCTACTCCTACACTACCCCCCTCTCCCCCTCCCCCTCCCCTCCCCTCCCCTCTCCCCTCTCCCCCCCTCTCCCTCTCCCCTCTCCCTCTCCCCCTCTCCCCTCTCCCTCCCTCCCCTTCTCTCCCTCCCCCTCTCCCCCTGCCCTGCCGACGCACGCGCTCATCCGCAGCATGCCATCGTCTAATGAGCCGATCATGCCGCCCCCCCCCAATGACGCCCCCGCAAACGCTTAGGGTTGGGGTTTAGGTTGGGGGTTCAGGGTTGTGGGGGTTACGGTGAAGGGGCTAATGGTAACCGGGCTTTCGCGTTTTAGGGTCAAGCCTTGAAGGGTTAAGGGTGTAAACCCTAGGTAGCTTACCCGCAGCATGTCGTCGTGCATTGAGAGAGAGAGTAGGTTCAGGGTTCGGGGCGATGAAGTGTTTAGGGTTTAACGTTTACGGGTTTAGGCTTTTGCCGGGCTTTTGTGCTTTGGGGTATATGGTTTCAACCTTGGCTCACCCTCAGCATGTCGTCGTCCATCGAGCCCACCATATACCCGGTGATACCAGCCTCGACCACGTGGTACACCCACGTCCTTGCAAAGTCCAGGTAGTGGTGGTTTGCCCACGTGACGGTGATATAGCCGTCCTGAATGAGCGCGTGAACGCGCTCCCTGCGGGCATGGAGTGGCCGGGGCGGGGCAGGGGCAGAGTGGGCGCGTGCGTGGGCGGTTGGGGCGGGGATCTGCGCAAAGTCCAGGTGGTGGTGATTTGCCCACGTGGCGGTGATAAAGCTGTCCTGAATGAGCGCGTGAACGCGCTCCCTGCGGGCACGGAGCGGGCGGGTGCCGGGTGACGCGGGCAGAGTGGGCGGGTGGGCGGCGGGTGGGGCGGGGCGGGGACGTCTGCGCAAAGTCCAGGTAGTGGTGGTTTGCCCATGTGACGGGGATGCAGCCGTCCTGAATGCGCGCGTGCACACGCTCCCTGAGGGCACGGGGCGAGCGGATGCGGGGAGACGTGGTCAGAGTGGGCAGCGGGTGGGGCGGGGCGGGTGTCTTGGAAAAATCCATGTAGTGGTGGTTTGCCCACGTGACGGTGATGTAGCCGTACTGAATGCGCGCGTGCACGCGCTCTCTGAGGGCACGGAGCGGGCGGGTGCCGGGTGACGTGGGCAGAGTGGGCGCGTGTGTGAGCGGTTGGGGCGGGGGTCTGCGCAAAGTCCAGGTAGTGGTGGTTTGTAAAGACAGTGATGTAGCCGTCCTTAATGCGCGTGCTCCCTGAGGGCACGGAGTGGCCAGGTACGGGGCGTGGGCAGAGTGGGCGCGTGTATGGGCGGGTGGGCGGATGGGGCGGGGCGGACGTCTTTGCAAAGTCCAGGTAGTGGTGGTTTGCCCACGTGACGGGCATGTAGCCGTCCTGAATGCGCGCGTGCACGCACTCCCTGAGGGTACAGAGCGGGCGGGGCGGGGCGGGGGCAGAGTGGGCGCGTTTGTGGGCGGTTGGGCGGGTGGGGTGGGGTGTGGACATCCTTGCAAAGTCCAGGTTGTGGTGGTTTGCCCACGTGACGGGGATCATAGGCGTCCGGCCGCGCTGCAGAACCGGCCACGCCCCACAGCGCCACACCCACGACGCACTTGGTGAGCGGGTACGCGTCCGGGTCGAATGCAGCAGCGGCCGCTGTCGGCTGGGCGGCCACCGCCGCCGCCGCCGCGGGTGTGACCGTGGTGGCAGGCTGTTTCTGCGCCTGCCGCTCCTCGCGCTCCTTGCGCGCCGCTTCCAACGAGTCGTACGCGTCGAGCACCTGTTTGTGAGGTAGGCAGTGGTTTCCTTTGGGGCTCTGCACAGTCATTTGGCTGTATTCCGGCTGTACTTTGACCTTGCACACAGGTCCACCCATCCAATGGACTGTTAGTCTTACAAGCCTGCCAGACAGAGCACGCCAACAGCTTGCGAATGACCGATGTATGAGGACAAACGGTCAACGGGAGGTCAACGGTCAACGCGGTCAAAGAAAAATCCGGCTGTGGAATAATGAATTTAAATTCCTGAAAAGGAAATCACTGTGAGTAAGGTCGTGTGTGTGTATGGTTCGTGTGAGGAGGGTGGGTGAGAGAGGGTTGTCCAACACCGCTCAAGGGACGGTTTAATCCAGCAGCAGGAGCGGCAGCGGCAACGACAGCGGTACACCATGACGATGGCAAGGTACGCGTCGAGCACCTGTTCGACGTGGTCAGGCAGCGTTCGACGTGGTAAGGCAGCCTTCGATGTGGTCGGCGCCCTCCCGCTCGCCCGCCCCCTCCCCCGCCCGCCCGCACCTGGTCAATGTGGTCAGACAGCGGATCAGACAGCGCGGCGCCCGCCCGCCCCTGCCCCCGCCCCCGCCCGCCCGCCCGCCTGCCTGCCCCCGCCCATCGGACAGCGCGTTCCCCGCCCCCGCCCCCCGCCGCCCGCACCTGGTCAACGTGGTGAGACAGCGGCCCGGGCCCCCGCCCCGCCCGCCCGCCCCCGCCTGCCTGGCCGGACAGCGCGGCCCCGCCCCGCCCCCCGCCCGCCCGTCAGACAGCGCGCCACCCGCTCGCCCGTCCCCGCCCGCCCCGCCCGCCGAGCGGGAGCGCGAGCGCGAACAGGAGCGCGCGAGCGCGAGCGGGAAACATGCCCGCACGCACCCAGCACTCACTTGAACGCGCCAAACGGCACCGTGACCTTGAACCACCCTGCCCCCGCCCATCGGACAGCGCGCCGCCCGCCCGCACCTGGTCAATGTGGTGAGACAGCGGGTCGGACAGCGCGCCGCTCGCCTGCCCGCCGCTGAACGGGTTGACGACCGTCGCGTACACATGCCACCACAGCGGGCGCGCGCCGAGGTAGAGCAGCGTGAGCGCGCAGAGGCTCAGCAGCCCCACGGCCGTGCGCGCCATTAGGCGGTCCGTCTTGCTCTTGGTCATGGTGAGCAGCCCCGCCTCGGCACGTCGGCGCGCTCACGAGAGTGCCCCGCTGTGCGATCGGCCGGCTGGCTGACTGCACGCGTGCTGCCGGTGCGTCGACGCCGCTGTGTGCGCGTGCACAGGATGGGTGTGTGTACACATGTATCTCACATGATGTGTGTGTGTGTGTGTTTGTGTGTGTGTGTGTGTGTGTGTGTGTGCATGTGTATGTGTTGGTGCGTGTACTCGCCATGCACGCATGCCCATGCATGGTGGGCGAGCTTTGGGCTGCCTTATTGCATATGCGCTGATCCGTGATCGAGCACGGATCTCATCGGTCTATGCACGCAATGTTACCTCTCAGCTGTTAGTAGTGAACGAGCCGCAGCTGGCGCCCGCACTCCAAGTGGCCCACGCCGACAACCTTCTCCTTCGCCTCCTTCGGGATCAGGATCTCAATCGCACGCACATCAACAGGACAAGCTAATCGTGCGAGGGTGTTGTGGATACCTAAAATGACAGCCACCTTTTTTAGCCACCTGTGATCTGTCAGTGATCTTTGATCAGATGAGGTTTAAAACACGCATTGTACTGCTCCCTCAGGGCGCCTGGTGATCGTCGGAGATGGGGAAACGTCCGGAAAAAACACGGCGCACGCCCGCACGCCATACTCTGATGAGTGCCACCAGTGTGTGAGCCGTGCGTCTGAGGTCTGAAGTGATTACAAGACCACGCGGCAGCAACGCGGCAGGATGCCATCAATGTGCCACGGAGAGAGCGCAATTTCAATTGTGTGTGTGTGTGTGTTATGTGTGTGTGTGTGTATGTGTTGGTGTGTGTGTGTGAATGTGTGTGTGTGCGTGCGTGCGTGTGAGCGTTTGCGTGTGGGGTTTTGCGCATTCTCGCGCACACCCTTGCGCTCTGCCACCTCCAGCATACATCGATCACCTTGCGGCCCTTAGCGTACGGATCCGGGCTTGACCACCTTGAACCTAACCCCACAGCATTAGGACCCAGGTAACTAATAAACTAGGCAACTGCTGGAGTTTGCATACATTTGAGACGTTGACACATGTATATGTTGCCAATATGTTGCTTTACTCACCGATGCTTGATGTGAGGCAATGAGCGTTCTACCCTGATTTGTGCTGCTACCCACTTGAACTGCCTGTGTGACTGGAATCGTTCGAGCAACAGTGAAGGGGGCTCCAACAATGTGCCGAGAAGAGCACAAATACAACCATGTGTGTGTGTGTGCACTCGCCCCTGCACGAGTGCCCCCCTCCATCATTTAAGAGCTTGTGAACGTGTCGTTCCATGGCACGACATTTTATTAGACCTCTTGGTTGCACCGTCTCCCTGCTTCCCTCATCATTGCCATTGCCCTGCTTAGTCGGACCCCATCTTGACGTACACGCCAGCTGCCCTCAGCGCAAGGACGTTGGGCCCAGGCTGCATGTGGCCGCCCGTCCTGGTGTACGCCGTGGCCGTCAGGTCCACGTAATCCAGGCTGCACACGCCATCAAGGTTGTCCTCCTCTTCCTCGTCGTGGTCGTCCTCCTCGCCTTCCTCGATTGCCTGGGCCCTGTTGAGGCGGGCCACCAGCCCGTCCAGGAAGCTGTCTCGCCAGGGGCCGCAGAGCTAACAGCCCTGCCACTCAGACATGTCCAGGTACGACAGGAAGGCCAGCTTGCCCAGGTGCCACAGCCCAGCGGGGCTCAGGCAGTCGCAGAAGGAGATCGTGAGGCGCTCCAGACCGGGGCAGCCCTCAACGATGCGCTGCAGACCGGAGTCATCCACGCCCGACTGCTTGAGGTCCAGGTCCACCAGGTAGTCCAGGCGCGCTGGGTGCGTGAAGATCTTGTTCCACTTGTGAGTGCTGACGCCCGACGTTGGACCGACGCTCCTGAGCAGAAGGCTGCAGAGCAACGAATGCGGGTGGTAGGTGGATGGCAGCCATTGTCAGAGGCATGTCATACTTCGCACTTTGCACTCACTCCTAGGTAGACTCAACCCAGCAAGACTCAACCCAGCAACCCAGCAAGACTCAACCCAGCAAGACCAACGCACCTGGTCAGGTTTGGGAACTGGTCTGCAATGAGCTCGAACGTCTGCGCGTCCTCCCAGCACGAGCTGCTTGAGTGCGCCCATCCGCGACAGTAGGCGACGATCAGCAGGCACGTGAGGGTGGGGCACATGCCCATGGCCTCGAGGCCGCGCTTGTCGACTGCCGTGCCCTCGCAGTCCAGCCTCAGAGTGTGCAGGTTCTTGAGCTGACCGATGGCAGACATGCAGGAGTTGCCAACCAGCG
The DNA here is from genome assembly GCA_016618255.1 of Chlamydomonas sp. UWO 241. Classification (NCBI taxonomy): domain Eukaryota; kingdom Viridiplantae; phylum Chlorophyta; class Chlorophyceae; order Chlamydomonadales; family Chlamydomonadaceae; genus Chlamydomonas; species Chlamydomonas priscui. The sequence continues at coordinate 68,340 of VFSX01000030.1, read as the reverse complement.
GCAGTCTGAGCAGGGCGACCTCGCTGATGTTGGGGCACGCCTCAACAATGCGCTGCACGGTGGCGCTGGTGACGGAGGACAAGTTGCTGAGCTCCAGGGTGCGCAGATCAGTCAGGTGTGCCAGGCCGGAGACGTGCTCGTCGGTCCAGTTGTACCCCACCTTCACCTCGTGCATGCGGCAGAGGGAGGTTGCCCAGCGGGCAGACACCCACGCCGGGGGCACACGCTCCATCCACGCAGGGTAGCACGGCCTCCACGGCATCTGGCCAGCCTCCCTCCAGCTGACAGCCACCGCCTCGCAGCGCACAATGTCGCGCGGCTGCATGAACTGGTAAATGGCGGCGACACAGTTCGGCGGCAGTTCAGGAGGCACGGCGTGCTCCTCCACCTGGACAGGCGCCTGCAGCTTGGGGACCTTGTTGGCCTGCGGTTCGGCGCAGACACAGCAGATGCTGGGTGTCAGCGGCGGCCATAGGCCACCGATTGTGCGTACATGCATGTACGCACAAGCACTTGCACTTGCGCACGCACGCACTTGCGCACGCACGCACGCACACACCCACGCACGCACCTGCGTCTTGCCCTCAGCCTGGCCCTTGGGCTGCTTGCCCTTGGCCTTCCGTGGCTTGGTCATGATCTCGGATGCTCTGCGTCGAAGGGCAACCGGGCATGCGGCAGTGCATAGGGCAGTGCATGGGCAGTGATGCGGCATGCAATGAACAGTGCCCCATGCACGCGCTGGCGCTATGCGTGCGAGCTGTAGTCGCTGCATCCGGTTCGCTGTCGAGTCCGTGCAAATTCTCGCGTCAGGGCCGGAACGAGGCGTGTTTCATCGGAGGGGCCGATTTTGCACGATTGCCTGATTGCACGAAGCTTTCTCTGTCATGGCACAACGTCGGCGTTCGTGGGGTTTGGCGATTAGCCCGCGAAGCTTAGCCCGCGCCTGCTCACCTTCTTGATGGGAGCCGCAGTCTCTGATCCAGCTCAAACGCGGGTGCGTACTCGCACCGTGGAGCAACGCACACGGCGGGGCAATGCGCACGCGGAAGGGGAGGGGAGGGGGTGGACTCCACCCGGTGGAGGTTGAAGTATGAAGACACACTCGTCAAACAAGCAGCGCGGCACCCTAACACGCCAGCGGGAGAATCAGCAAGTCAGTCAGTGTATTTGTACACGCCTTTTATGACGCCTCATCATGGTTTTTACAAGGCCGTCGCCACTCTACGCCCCCCCCCCCCCCGCTCGCACTTCAGCCCGCAGGCGAGCCAACGCAAGCTGCTGTCACCCGCTGGCAGACCGGCCTGCTGCGTCGGCATCGAGATCCACGTTGTTAGCATAAGGTGCCGCCGCCGCCGCAGGCCCAGCGGCAGCCTCACTAGCGCCGACGTCCATCGCAGTGGCCACTGGTGCAGCACCAGCATAAGTCTGTACGGCTTCGCCCGGGAAGTTGAGCCTCGCGCGCTGTCCACGCAGCTCCAGAGCCTTGGCATCGTGCGCGTGCGCCGCCACCTCGGGCGTGGCAAAGCTGCCGATGTAGATTTGTCGTCCGTCGTTGTAGATTGTGGCTCGCCATGCACCTCCCTTGACGGCACCGACCCCCCGGAATGCACGCTGTTGCGCGCCAGGCCCGCACCGGCCAGAGCCCCCTTCCTCACAATCAGAGGCGCCACCCGCATCGCCCCCCTCCTCGCCATCAGAGGCGCATGCGTCTGCGCCATCACTGTTAGGCCTTCCAACAGGCGCCGTCGGCTCCTGAGCTGTCGGAGCGTCTCCGGGGAAGTTGAGGTAGGTGCCAGGCCCACGCAGCTCCAGTGCCTTGGCGTCCCATGCGCGCGCCGCCGCCTCGGGAGTGGCAAAGCTGCCGAGGTGGATTTGCCGCTTGTCGTGGCAAATCTGAGCCCTCCAATTTCCTCCATGTGCGGCAGCGACCCCACGGAATGGGCTCTGCTGTGCGCCAGGCTCGCGCCGGCCAGAGTCCCCCTCCTCACCATCAGAGGCACCACCGGCATCGCTGCCAGGGCCGTCTGCGCCATCACTGTGCGTAGACCTGCCGACAGGCGCCGGCGACTGCTGAGCGGCCGGGGCATCTCTGGGGAAGTTGATGTGGGTGCCAGGCCCGCGCAGCTCCATTGCCTTGGCGTCCCATGCGTGCGCCGCTTGCTCTGGCGTGGCAAAGCTGCCGATGTAGAGTTGCCGTTTGGCGTGGACTATCTGAGCAGTCCACCTGTGCCCTCCCTTAGCGGCATAGACCCCACGGAACTGGCTGCCGGGCGCTGCGCCCTCACCAGCGGAGGGCTGACGAGGCGTTGCCCGGGTCTCCGCAGCCACAGCAGCCACACGCGCGCCGCTGCCCTCTGCTGCCCGTGAAGCGCCTCCTCCTCCGCCCCTACCACCAGCAGCGGCGGCAGCAGCAGCAGGCGCAGCGACGCCAGCGCCACTTGAGCATGCTCCTGCAGCGGGAGCGGCTGCGCACGCAGCAGACGCTGTGCCGGGCATGGGCTGCACCCCTGCCGCGGCGCCGCTGCTGCCCTGCCTGCCTGCGGCTACGAGCGTGACCTCAGGCGCAAATGCCACAGGGCTGCCGCCTCCGCCGCCTGCGGCACCACCTCCAACACCTCCAACACCACCGCTGCCGCCACCTCCACTACCACCGCTATGCTCTTTTGTGCTGCCAGCCCCTCCCGTGCCAGCGATTTCAGCCGAGGACAGCAGCAGACCCGCGGCGTGCTGCTGCAGCAGCATGCCAGCAAGTGCGGCGCGCAGCGCCAACTCGCACCTGGCCCACGACTTGACGTGACCGCGCCAAAACATCTGTACGCGCGAGAAACAAAAGAGGGGCAAACGTCGGTCGGTCACACCTTTTTGCGCGCGCAGGCTCTCTAGTGCTTTGCCACTTGCATCTGTCCCGCACCTTCCCGTAATCATACCGACAGTCGTCGCCGTCAAAAACGTCGCGTTTTGCAATCATGAAGGGAAACGCCCAGCCGCCCACCGGATCGCTGAGCTCTGCGGCCTGGTCGGGGCGCGGCCGCTTGGCAGGCCGCGCGGTGCCCCAGCCGTCGCGCTTGCGCCGCTCCAAAAACTCTGTAAGCGAGCGTGCATGTGTGGGGAGTCAGTCGTGAGAGGCAGCGCCAGCAGCAGCGGCAGGGGGAGGAGATGTGTGGGGAGTCGGTCGTGAGGCGCAGCGGAAGCAGCAGCAGAGGTAGAGGCAGTGGCAGCAGAGACATCAAGTAGGCAGCGGCAGCTGCAGCAGAGGCAGAGGCAGCAGCAGCAGCAGCAGCAGCAGCAGCAGCAGCAGCAGCAGCAATAGAGCAGCAGCGGCAGCGGCAGCAGCATCAGAGGCAGAGGCAGTGCCAGTGTCGTTTGCGTCAGCGACAGCCGCATCAGAGACAGCAGGAGCAGCAGCAGAGGCAGAGGCAGTGTCGGTTGCGTCAGTGACAGCCGCATTAGAGACAGCAGCAGCAGCAGCAGCAGCAGCAGCAGCAGCAGAGGCAGGGGCAGGGGCAGTAGCAGAGGCAGTGCCAGTTTCAGAAGCAGCAGCGTCAACAACTGGTAGGCTGGCGCACTGTGAGGCCTTGCGGGCTCTCCTAGTAGAGTTCCCGTAGTCCGCGTAGTCTAGGCTTTAACTCACGACCCGGGTTCCTCCGGGCGCGTACGTGTAAAACGTGTAAAACCAGTGTCAGCAGCAGCGGCGGTGAATGCAGCGGCTTTGGCGGGCATTGGCAGCAGCCACGGAGAAGCAGCAATCAGCGTCGTCGGCAGCAGCAGCAGCAGCAGCAGCGGCAGTGGCAGCAGCAGCAGCAGCAGCGGCAGCAGCGGCGCAGCATGCACCTGTTCCTCTGCGTCATGATGACTCACCCATCGGCACGGCAGCAGCAGCAGCAGCAGCAGCAGCGTCGGCAGCAGCAGCAGCAGCGGCAGCAGCGGCACGGCATGCACCTGCTCCTCTGCGTCATGACGACTCACCCATCGGCACGGCATGCACCTGATCCTCTGCTTCATGACGACTCACCCATCGGCACGGCATGCACCTGATCTTCTGCTTCATGATGACTCACCCATCGGCACGGCATGCATCTGATCCCCTGCTTCATGACGACTCACCCATCGGCACGGCGAGCGCGCGCACATTCACGATGCTCACGTTGGCGCGGCTGAGCTTGCGGGCCCTCCCTCCGATACCTGCGCCAGGCGCCGCGTCGCCACCGCTCGCCGGGAGCAGGCGGTCGTTGACCCCGCACATGAGGTTGCCGTAGCGACCGGGGGGGAACGCTGACACGACGGCTTGGTGCTCCCCGTCGGCCACATTTGGGTCCTTGACGCTGTCACAGAAACGGTACCGCACCGCGGGCACGGTGCCCCACAGCTCGCCCGCCTGCGTTCAGGCGGGCAGCGTGCGTGCATTCAGGGCAAGTGACAAGTAACTGTGACCCTGAGGAAGGTCCTCTCCTATATGCTCCTTGCCAGACATGTCTCTCAGAGACCGCTGTTTGGGGTGTTCTAGCCGGCGGGAGCGGTAGTCTATCGGCCGGGAGCCGGCGGTACTCTAGTACTTAAGTGTGCTGGAGTATTGGCGGGTGTCTCTAGTAGAAGAGTAGCCTGCTTAGCTGGAAACCCCGTGTTACTTGTTACTTGACAAGTAACAAGTAACAAGTAACAAGTTGCAAGTAACACGGGGTTTCCAGCTAAGCAGGCTAAGCAGGCATTCAGGGCACCAGTCGGAACGCGCCCGCCTCGTCAGGCCAGGAGGTGCACGGTTTACAGTCTACCGTACGCACCCTCGGGGGCGTGGGGTTCAGGGAGCTGCCTCGTGAGCCGGGCTTGAAGCACAGTCGGGAGGACCGAAGCCCCCCCCCCCCCCCTGTGCTCAGTTCCACAACCAAGATCTCAACCACAGGAGAGGGAGAGCGGGGGAGCGGGGGAGGGAGAGGGGGAGGGAGAGTGAGAGAGTGAGAGAGAGGATAGAGAGAGAATGAGGAGGAGAGGAAAGACCCACCTTGCAGCGTGGGTTGAACTCGCCCAAAGGGATGTCCGCGGCGTACCGCTCGAGGTCAAACTCAAAGAACGCTGCGCGCACGGTCGGGTCGCGTGCGAGCTGAGGCGGTGTGCCTGACGGCAGCTTCGGCGTGTACCTTTGAGGCACGTGTGTGTGTGTGTGCATGCATGTGGGCCAATATGCCGTGCAGCAATATGCACCAAGGAAGAGCACAGTCAAAGAACGGTCGTGTATGCCTTTTACCCCGGCTGTGCCCCCACGGGGAGGAGTCAGATCTGGGGGCTGCGTGCCCTGTCTAGGTCCAGCCCCAACTCACTAGCCCTCCACCACCAGTAGCCAGCCACCCGTCTGTAGCGCTCCCACCCGTCTGTAGCGCTCGGGCGTTACACGTCGAGCAAGGTCGAATACGCTGCCGGTAGTAGGTGTGTCACACACGACTGCAAAATCCATCATCATCCCCTGGAAGCAGTTAGGATATATTTTGGAGGCGTCGCATTGATCGTGTACGAGCCCTCTTTTTTGCTCAAGTAGTAGGACTACGCGTTGGCAGGCAGTCGGCTGGTGGCTACAGCCGCTCGCAAGTGATTGCTGGGGCCAGAACTGGAATTGGGTCTGGGCGGTTGGTACTTGGACTGGAAGGTGTGTTAACTGGGAAGCCGATGTAACTGTTGACTGTCACAATGACACTGTATGATCATATATGTTACAGCTAGGGGTACAACCCCGGTACCCCCACCTGCAGGGGGCAGGCTGTACGACAAAGAGACCATGCCTGTAAAAAAAACGTTTCTGCCCCCTTCCCTCCCCCCGTGACTGTCACAATGAGCAGTCCCTGGAAAACATGGATGATTGTGCACTGGGAGCCCCCCTTCTATGTACGCACCAGCTGGGCGGTGCCGACTGTAGAGCCTCGTACCGGTAGGTGAACAGGCTCAGACCCTGAGAGGGGGTGGGTGGTGGTGGTTGATTTTACAGTCCGTCGGACGCCTTTGATGGCGCATTAGACCCTAGGGAAGAGGCCGGCAGCTGTCAATATAAGACGCCCTGGCACGCCATCTGCCATCATGATTTGGTGGTGTGTGTGTGTGTGTGTGTGTGTGAGAGACATGCCAAATAAGCGCGGAATTGGGGCCGCCACACGTAACACAGCAAGCGGCCGCGAACCACCACCACCACCACCACTACACCAGTGCTTAATCTATTGATCACCCCTCTCCCTGCCCCCCCCCCCCCCCGCCCCGCCTACCTGGTATGTATGCTGTGACTGGCCTGGCTCGGCATGTCACATGTCTCTCAAGAGTCCCCTGATCCACACTGCGTGTCCACACTACCTGATCTCACTTACATGAACTGTGAGAGGACAATCCAATGCTACAGCATCGTCGTCACGTGTGGCTCCTATGCATCGCACACGTGGCTGTAACACGTGTGACTGGCCTGGCTCGGCCTGTCACATATGCGCCTAGTATGCTGCCAAGCACAGCAAGCGGACTACCACCACCAAAACCACCACCACCAACACCACCAACACTACACCAGTGCTTAATCTTCTCTACTGCCCCCCCCCCCCCCGCCGACCTGTGTGCGTCGAGCATGCTGCCAAGCACAGCAAGCGGCCGCGGACCACCACCACCACCACCAGTAACAGTAACAGTAACACGGGGTTTCCAGCTAAGCAGGCTACTCTTCTACTAGAGACACCCCCCGATACTCCAGCACACCTAAGTACTAGAGTACCGCCAGCTCCCGGCCGATAGACTACCGCTACTAGCGCTTAATCTTCTCTACTACCCCCCCCCCTCCCCGTCAACCTGTATGCGTCGAGCATGCTGCCAAGCACAGCAAGCGTCCACGCACCGTCAGCACCGCCACCAGCACCACCACACCAGCGCTCCAGCTCCCTTATACACACCTGGTATGCTCCCACCATGCCGCCACGCATGCGGAGCGCCTCTGCCTGCGCACCCCCGCCTCCGACCGCCACCCGCTGCGCCGCCGAGAAGCGCACGCCGCCCTCGCCATGCAGCAGTGTGCGCGGGTCGTCGGGGCCAACGGTGTACGCGCGTGCGGCCGGGTGGCTGGGCAGCTTGGGGGGGAGGTTGAGGACGACCTGTGTGAGGTTTGGAGTGTGGAGTGTGGAGTGTGGAGTGTGTGTGCGTGCGTGCGTGTGTGTGTGTGTGTGTGTGTGTGTTGCGTGCGTGGGCCGTCGGGGCCGACGGTGTACGCGCGTGCGGCCGGGTGGCTGGGCAGCTTGGGGGGGAGGTTGAGGACGACCTGTGTGGGGTTTGCAGTGTGGAGTGTGGAGTGTGGAGTGTGGAGTGTGTGCGTGCGTGCGTGTGTGTGTGTGTGTGTGTGTTGCGTGCGTGGGTCGTCGGGGCCGACGGTGTATGCGCGTGCGGCCGGGTGGCTGGGCAGCTTGGGGGGGAGGTTGAGGACGACCTGTGTGGGGTGTGGAGTGTGGAGTGTGGAGTGTGCGTGTGTGTGTGTGTGTTGCGTGCGTGGGTCGTCGGGGGCTGGGCATCTTGGTCGGGGAGAGCCCCGAGGGAATGGAAAACTGCTATTATCACACCGTTATATAAGGGGAAGGGTCCGCGTGACTCCCCTGGTAACTACCGCGGTATAAGCCTTCTCTCTATTGCCGGGAAAGTGTACGCTGCCATACTTCTGCACCGCGTCTCCACGCAGGTTGATGGTCAGTTGCATGAGGCTCAGTGTGGTTTCAGAAAAAGCAGAGGCACTGTTGATGCGATTTTTACTCTGCGCTCGCTGAGCGCGGCACATGCCGAGTACAAACAATGCATGGCTGTGGCATTTGTCGACTATTCTAAAGCTTACGATTGCATAAACCGTGCGGCACTGTGGAGAGTCCTTAGATTATATAGTGTTCATCCGCACATTATTGATCTGTTGGAGGATCTTCACACCAACACCGCAGCTGCCGTGCGGCTGGCTGGGAAAATCGGGCACGAATTCCCCGTGTCGTCTGGTGTGCGACAGGGGTGCGTCATTGCTCCTGTGTTGTTCAATGTTTTTATTGACCACATAGTGAAAAAGGCGCTAGACATGATGCCAGAGGGGGCTGGCGTGTCAGTCGTGACCCGAGCCGGCGGCTCTGTGTTGTCGTCGTCGGTTGAGCGCATAGTAATGCTGATGTATGCCGACGATTTATGTTTGTTCTCGCATGACCCAGCTCAGTTGGCGCTTATGCTGAAAATCCTTGACAAAGTGTCCTCTAGCTTTGGCATGCAAATCAACGCCGCCAAGACAGAAGTGATGATTTTGCCAGCAGATTTTGACGCGGATCTGCCCACGTTTGCGCTGACTGGTGGTGAAGTGAAGACCGTCTCTGCATTTAAGTATCTAGGGAGTTGGATAACCCAGAGTGGTGGTGTGGAAAAGGAGATCGGTGTGCGTGTCGGTCGCGCGCTGGGCGTGTTTGCGTCTTTTGATAAGATTTGGGCCAGCAAGAAGATGCAAGTGCAGTCTAAGATGCGGGTTTACAACACTTTCGTGCTGCCCCACTTTCTGTACGGCTGCGAAACATGGGCCCCTACTAAAACACAACTGACTCGATTGGAGGTTGCCCACTCTAACTGCCTTCGTCGCATTCTGGGTGTGCGCCTGGTCGACCGGCACAGATTAACTTATATACGGCAGGCGTGCGACACTGAGCCAATTGAGAGCCTTGTGGCAAAGCGATCAATGCAGTGGCTAGGCCATGTGATGCGCATGCCGGCTTCTCGTCTTCCTCGTACGACTTTTGACTGCACAATGGATGTGGCTCGGCAGCAAGGCCGGCCTCCAGCCTCCTCCCGACACTATTTTCTTAAGCTACTGATTCAGCAGCTAGGCGAAACTAGTGGCACTCGTTCTGATTGGAAGACTTTTTCGGACACGGCGTTTGAGCGTGCTCAGGATAGGGTCGGGTGGAGAGCCGTGGTGTACGGTCCGGCTGCCCCTCAGGCGCCGGCCCCTCCACCACGGCGGTCAAGTAGATTGGCAAGCGCCACTTGACCCCCTATCCCCTAGAAGCAGTTAGGACCTATTTTGGAGGCGTCGCACAATAGCTCTCCTTTTTGCTCTGGGACTACACGTTGGCAGGCAGCCGGCTGGTGGCTACCGCCCCTCACAAGTAATTGTTAGGGCCAGAACTGGACTTGGGTCTAGGCGGTGGTACTAGGGCTAGAGGTAGTCTTTGCTGGAAAGCCGATGTAACTGTAACTGTGTGGGGAGTGTGGGGTGTGGAGGGAGTAGTGTGGACAGCGTGGGCGGTCAGACGGGCAGCGGCGGCGGTGCTTTTGTGTGTGGGGGGGGGTAGGGGTGCGCGCGCGTGTGGCCCGCATGGGGCTCATATGTACTGAGGGCATCGTGTGATCGGCATGGCCTCTGATCTGGGCCGACTCTGATTCCGAACCTTGGCTCCAGCCGCCGCCACACCCACGCGGTCCACCAGCTCCCTTTACCTCCCTCGGCTACGGTTTTGATTACCAAACCCTAAAACCTAAACCCTAAACCCTATACGCCGAGCAAGGTCAAATACGCTGCCTGTTAGGTGCGTCACGACTGTAAAATCCATCATCATCATCATCATCATCATAAAAAACCACGTCACCCCCAAACCCTACCCACCTCTGTGAGTGTGGGCTCGCGCCCCAGCAGCGTCCACACCCACGCGCCCACCAGCTCCTCCACCTCGTCTAGCAGCGAGATCGGCTGCGGCGCGCTGGCGCCCTGCGGGTCAGGCGCACAGCAGTGGTGTCCTTAAGGAAACCAAGAATGCCATGTTTGCTCCCGCAACATTGTAGGGAACATGCCGAATTGCCCCGCAGACAGGTTTTTTGTGTGGAAAAGTGTGAAAATGCCAATTTTCACACTTTCTGGAGCGAAATTCCCGCGAATTCGCCCCCGCAGTTTCCCCCGAATTCTCTGTTTTGCCCCCGCAGCGGGGGCTGCGGGGGCTGCGGGGGCGCTAAGGACATCATTGGTGCACAGTCAATGTGTGTTCACTCAGTGGACTTGTGCGGGTGCTACATCTGCATGCCTCAGGGATTGAGTGCGCGAGCACAAATTGCATACGCCATCAAAGGCATCCAACACGACTGTGGAATCAACCATGGCAATGTTAACGGCTGGTGTTGGATGCAGTCGACAGCGGCGATGGCAGCGCGAGATCGGCTGTGGCACGCTGGCGCCCGGTGGCCCTACCACATTCACACCGCCGCCGCCTCAGGCGTCCCATTCCATGGCGCGGATCAGGCGGCGCCTCAGGCGCTCCGGCCGCCTGAGGCGCCGCCTGAGGCGCACCCCTGATCGCCTCAGGCGTCGCCTCAGGCGTGATTCAAACCGCCTCAGGTGCCACCCCGACCGCCTCAGGCGCCCACCACCGCCTGAGGCGCACCCCGGACCGTCTCAGGCGTTATGACCGCATTCCATGGCGCGGATCAGACGTTGAGATTTTTTTAGGGTGGGTCAACAGGCAAGTCAGCGGAGTGGGGGCGAGTGATTAGGGTTTCGGCCTGGTTGAGCTGGTTCGAGCCAAGCGGTAGTCTATCGGCCGGGAGCCAGTGGTACTCTAGTACTTCAGTGTGCTGGAGTATCGGCGGGTGTCTCTAGTAGGAGAGTAGCCTGCTTAGCTGGAAATCCCGTGTTACTGTTACTGTTACTGAGCTGGTTGATAGGAGTACTCCTAGCCTTGATCTGGTTGATCTGGTTGGCACGGTTGGCACGGCAGTGTCGTCGGCTGGGCGCATGCCGTCGCCAACCATCGGCGCGCGGCAACGTCGCCAGCCACATGGAGCAGCGCCCTCATCTGCAAATCATGAACCGAGCTCAGGCGGCACAGGTGGCTGTGGTGTGCCAGTGGGGGAGGGGAAAGTTGGTGACTGCTTCTGGGGGTTCAAGCGGTAGCAGAAAGAGCACCAGCGATCACTGACAGACGCAACGGTGACAGACGGGTGCACGGAAATGCCAACCGGCGGTCGTACGGCAACGTAAACCGGCGGGCGCACGGCAACATTTACAGACGGGTGCACAACAACGTCGACGCGTGCCCCACCCAAAATGCATACACGCACGCACAGGAAGCACGGCCTCTCTCCCTAGACCAGGCAGCGGTCGCCAGGCACCCCCACCGCGTGCTGCACTCTTCTCCATCCCGTCCCCCCCTCTCATCCCCCACGCCCCTCGTCCCCACCTTTGCCAAGTAGCTGCGCCCGTTGCCGCACGGCTTGGCGCTGATGCCATTGGCCATCGACAGCATGTGGCGCGCCGGCGTTGTCGCGCGCACGCTCCACAGAGTGTCTTTGCATCATACGAGGGAGGGGGGGGAGGCAGCAGCAGCGTTGAGCGCGCAGAGTTGGCAGCGCTCAGGTGTGCATCGGCAGCAGCATTCCAAGCATGCGGCGGCAGCAGCGTGCAAGTGTGCAGCGGCAACAGATGCGTCCAAGTGTGCATCTGCAGCCTCGGCAGCGAGAGCCGCCAAGGCGATGTGGGCCGCAACTGCGCAAACACGCGCATCCACTCCAAGCGCACCTGCACACCCGACAGAGGTGAGAAAATCCAGGTAGAGCCTGCGCATGTCCCTGCGCGGTCAGCGGGGGTGGGTGGGGGGGGTCAGCTGGGGTTCAGGGGCAAGGCGGCACTCGCGTTGGGTCATGCGTGCTCTGCTGTTCTGGCCTGGCGCTGCTGTGCCGAACTGCAGTACACAGCCTTATCGTGCACCTCATTGATGCACCATTGAGCAGTGCACACATTGAAGAAAGCACGATTGAACAGAGAATACAGTTGATACTTTTGCAAGACTTGCAATGTTCATGCGATGTCCAACTGTCATCTTCTGTCATTTTTACCTCTGTCCTATGCCCGTCCTATCTCCTTCAGTGTGGGGCCTATAACGTTGTTTGATAAGAGCCCCTCCCCTGACACACAGAGCACTCGCAGAACGCTGTCTCTGTCGCTACTGACTCCAGACCGCTGCTCTGCTTGTCTGTCTGGTCAGTCCCTATTCCTCAGCATGCTGCTGTGGAGCAGTGGGTGCTGACTGCTACTGACGACGGCCAGTAACAGTACCATCGGCTTTCCAGCGAAGACTACCTTATAGTCCTAGTTCCACCGCCTAGACCCACATCCAGCTCTGGCCCTAACAATTACTTGTGAGGGGCGGCAGCCACCAGCCGGCTGCCTGCCAACGTGTAATCCCAGAGCAAAAAGGAGAGCTATTATGCACCGCCTCCCAAATAGGTCCTAACTGCCTCCAGGGGAAAGGGGGTCAAGTGGCGCTCACCAATCTACTTGGCCGCCGAGGTGGATTGGCCTGCGCCCGGGGGGCAGCCGGACCGTACACAACGGCTCTCCACCAGACCCTATCCTGACAACGCACAAACGCCGGTGGTGCTGAGTATTGTGATGGTGGGGCGATGCAGGCGCAGATGTACAGGGGCCGTCGACGCACCGGAATAGCTCCGCCTCGTCGCCCCTCAGCTTGCTGCCCAGCACCCACAGCGGGCTCCTGTCGCCAGCAGCGCCGCCGCACCCGTCATCGACATCGCCTGCTGCAAGCGCGCACGCGAGGTGGCCGTTGGGTGCATCTGTCGGGCAGACGGCGTTCCACCACTCCAGCGCCCATGCCTGTGGGCGCCAGCTGCCGCACGGCCCAACGGCGCCGCCAGCGCCAGGCGTCGGTGGTGCACCAGAGGGGCCGGCAGCGGCGGCGGCGGCAGCGGCGGCGGCGGCGGCGGCGGGCGAGGGCTCTGGTGACGCTGTCGCCAGCGCGTCATCCCGGCTGCTAGCGTGCCTCAGAGGGCGCCTGTGCCGGGGTGCGTCACCACCGCCGCCGCCACTGCTGCCGCCACCAGCATGCAGCGCTGACGGCCGTGCCCCGGCACCCGCCCACTCGCGGTCGCGGGACAGAGCCGCCAGCTTGCGACTGGCGCACGGGGGGTGACCGTGGCGGGGCACCTGCACAGTGCGGGGGGAATAAGGCGGGTGAGAGATGTCGGCAGGACTGGGCACACGGGTGCATAGCGTGGGGGCAGGGTCAGGCGTGCGCGCGCGCGCCTGGTGCGGTCCCCACCTTGCACGTTGGGTGGCCGTCGTCCTCGCGACCGTCGTCGCCATCGGCACCACCACCGCCACCGCAGTCGCCACCAGCACGCAGCGTGCGGTCGATGGGCGACGGGCGGTCCTGGATGTCGGCATCGGTGGCGGCCACAGGTGCAGCGATCCCATGCATGGAGGCAACCTCCGTTGGGACAGCTGGCCTGCAATCACCCGGGAAGTTGAGCTGCACCCCAGGCCCGGACGTGAGCTGTTGCTGTTGCGCGCCAGGCCCGCGCCGGCCAGAGTCCCCTTCCTCGCCACCAGAGGCGCCACCCGCATCGCTGCCTGCGCCATCACTGTTAGTAGATGTGCCGACAGGCGCCGGCGACGGCTGAGCGGTCAGAGCGTCTCCGGGGAAGTTAAGGTAAGTGCCAGGCCCGCGCACCTCCAGTGCCTTGGCGTCCCATGCGCGCGCCGCTTGCTCTGGAGTGGCATGGACGCCAAAGTAAAAGGTTTGGCCGCCGTGGTGCAACTGCGCCCCCCACTTGTTGCCTGCCTTCTTGATCCCCCGGAACTTATTTTGTTGCTGTTGCGCGCCAGGCCCGCACTGGCCAGGGCCCCCGTCCTCGTCATCAGAGGCACCACCGGCATGGCTGCCAGAGCCGTCTGCACCGTCACTGTGTGTAAACCTGCCGACAGGCGCCGGCGATTGCTGAGCGGCCGGAGCCTCTCCGGGGAGGTTCAGGTAAGTGTCAGGCCCGCGCAGCTCCAGTGCCTTGGCGTCCCATGCACGCGCAGCCGCCTCCTGAGTGGCGTGGACACCAAGGTACAAGGTTTGGCCACTGTGGTGCAACTGCGTCTCCCACTTGTTGCCTGCCTTCTTGATCCCCCGGAACTTGTGTTGATGCTGTTGCGCGCCAGGCCCGCACTGGCCAAGGCCCCCGTCTTCGTCATCAGAGGCACCACCGGCATGGCTGCCAGAGCCGTCTGCGCCGTCACTGTGCGTAGACCTGCCGACAGGCGCCGATGACGGCTCAGCGGCCGGAGACTCTCCGGGGAAGTTGAGGTAAGTGCCAGGCCCGCGCAGCTCCAACGCCTTGGCATCGAACGCGTGCGCCGCCGCCTCTGGCGTGTCGTATGTGCCGATGTGGAGGCTGTTGATCTGGGCCTTCCACCTGATCTGGGCCTTCCACCTGCCCGAGTTTTGCTTTCGGTAGACCCCACAGAACGTGTGCTGTTGCGTGCCAGGCCCGCACCGGCCAGAGCCCCCCTCCTCGCCATACGAGACGCCACCCGCATCGCTGCCCGGGCCGTCTGCGCCGTCACCACGAGTACACCTGCCGACAGGCGCCGATGACGGCTGAGCGGCCGGAGACTCTCCTGGGAAGTTGAGGTAAGTGCCAGGCCCGCGTAGCTCCAGAGCCTTGGCGTCGTACGCGCGCGCCGCTTGCTCCGGCGTGGAGTAGGTGCCGAGGTAGAGGTTACCGAGGTTGCTGATCTGAGCGATCCACTTCCCTGACTTTGTAGCAGAGATCCCACGGAGCATGTGCTGCTGCTGCTGTGCTGCGCCCTGGCTGCACGCTCTCCCCTGGTCGTGCGCATCAGACGGCCCCGCGTGCCCTTCAGGGCCTCCGCCCGTCTCGCCTGTCGAATCCCTCGGGCCGGATGGGTTCGCGGCGGCGCTCGCAGAGTCGCTGTCAGAGATGTAGATCACCTCGTGGTCCGGCGTGCCACCCGCTGCCTGTTGTGGTGCCTCGTGCATCACCTGTGGTGGGCCAGCCAGGCGCAGGGTGCAGTCAGCGTGGCTGGGCGCATCGGCGCAGCGGGCGTCCACCGCGCACGCGGTGCGTCTGCTTTGCGCGAGCAGCCTACTGTGTCAGCGTGGCAGCGCACCAACCCATCTTTGCAGCAAGTGCGCGCAAGCGGCATATACCTGAGCGACGTCTGGTGACCCTGACACCTGCGCCGGGTCCACACGACGGCTGCGCGGGCAAGGCAGGCGGCAAGCGGCAGGGGGCGCGGAGGTTGCCATCAGCGCAGGGCCACGGCGTTGGTTGAGGTAGGGCAGCCGTGCACAGATGCACTCCAGATGCAGCTTAGTGGTGGTCAGGCAGTGGTGGTCAGGCTGTATGTCCATGTGCATGGTAGATGCTGTGCATGCATCCGATGCATCGGCCGATGGCTACTGCTGGCGTGCACGTCAGCAGAGGTCATGCGTGCATGCGCCTAACCGGCCCACCTGTCGGCCTGCGCAACCGTCTGCATCGAAGCAGGCAAGCGGCGCGTGGGCTGCGCCGTTGATAGATTGGCCAACCAAGAGAAGGAATGCGCCCCTTCCTTCGAGCTCCTCAAACTCCATGAGAATTAATTACGCGACGGGGCAGGGGCAGGGCAGGGGCGCGCGGTCAAGAGACTTGCCGTCTTATTCGATTCATTGTTATTTCCTTGGAAAGTGTGAATCGTCTAAGAAGGCCCAATGTGAATTTGGCTGCGTAGCTCACGCAATTTGGGAAATTCCCTGGGATTTATGCTGAGGAAAAAACGCGTTCGTGTTTTCCGATTCGTCGACGATTTTTGCATGTCGTCTAGCTTCAATTCTTATGTCGGTGTGAGCTTTGCAGCAATTAATTGCTGCAAATCTGGGATTCCCTGCACGCTGCCGTCCTCACTGGCGTCTGGCAGGCGTCTGGGTCTGGTGTTTTACTCAGATATTCAGCACCCCGCTGTGGTATGCTGTCGAGCTTTCGAAGCAGTGGTGAAGAATCAATCGATGAACGTGGTGGAATTCGACAGGGATGCATATGCCGTGAGGGGGTCAAACAGCTGCCAACTTTTCAACAACTTGTGTGTGAGTACGAGAGTGCCCCCCCCCCCAGCAGCTCGTCGTTCCCAGGTGCGGTTAGATAGGTGGTGTCTCGTCACTCCAACACTGTTTTCCACCAATCATCATCACTCCCATCAGGGGGGGGGGGGCGACCAACTGCTGGCTGCTGCGCACAGATGACACGCCCTGCAATTCATCACACCACAGCGGTACAAGAGGGCACGCGCAAGCGGCTGACCGTGCTAACCAGTGAGCCGTCTAGTTGAGAGAGGTGAGATTGGCTCCTCGCCAAGCCGCCCCCAGAGAGAGGGGCAGTGGCTCAGAACGCAGGCTCCGGGTCGCCGTTGTAGTACGGGTCGTTGTAGTACGGGTCGTTGTAGTACGGGTCGTGGTCGTAGTACTCATCACTGTCCTCAGAGAAGTCAACGACCTTGATTGCCGCGTGCGCGATCGCGCCGCGGAGCGCCTCCTCGTCCGTGTGGCTGATCATTGGTCCCACCGTGAGACATGTGAGCTGGGTGAGCGTGGTGAGGAGAAAGGGGGAGAGGAGGGGCTTGTCCGACCTGCTGGTGTATGTGAGGTCGAGCGTGCGCAGCGCCGTGAGCGTGCTGAGGGGTGCGATGCTCGTGACGGCGACACAGTCGTCCATCATCAGCTTCTTCAACAACGTGAGAGTGCTGAGAGGCGCGAGGTCCTGAACTGTGGTGGTGGAGCCCAGGACAAGCTTGGTCACCTGCGTGAGCGTGCTGAGCGGAGTCAGGTCAGTCACCGACGAGCGGCCGAGGTTGAGTGTGTGCAGCTGCGTCAGCCCCGAGAGTGCTGAAACGTCGTTCACACGAGTGGAGCTAATGTCGAGCGTCTGCAGGTGCGTGCACGCCGCGATCGCTGCGACGCACACCAGGAACGTGCAACCGGCCAGGCTCACATGGCGTAGGCGGGCGGCCAGCTGAGGGCTGATGGAGGGCAGGCCCCAGCTGCCTCGTGCCGGCCGCTCCTTCTGCGGACCACAAGAAGGGCAGATGTCACGCGCACCGTCACCCACGGGCACACGGCATGACGGCGGGCGTCCATGCGCCCCCATGCGCGCACTGTTCTAGCACTCACCGTCTTGATGACCACCTTTTCCAGGCGCCCCGACCATGCGCCTGCCATGCCGATGAACATCGTTGTGACTGCATCCAGCGTGGACAGCGTCACGGACGAAGCCGTTGGCCAGCGACGGAGATCAGCAGCGGCCGCGCCGGACTCCGTCTCCTCGACGTCTTCAATTGTATCATCGGCCAGGTCTCGTGCAGCCTTGCTAACGCACCGCAGGTTCTGCTTGTCGGCGCGGGCCAGCTGGGGCCAAATCCAGCTTCGGAATATCAGCGCGTTGAAAAAAACAGCATGGGCGAGTGAGGCCCGCGCCAGCATGGTTTGGCGGCGCGTCTGGTACCGCATACCGGCCGGTTGCTGTGCATATTAGCCCTGTGCGGTGCCTGAGTTTAGTTGTCCACACCCTTGACCCCCCAACTTCCGGGGTCGCAAGTCCGGGGCCGCAAGTCACAGACAAGAGAGCACCATGCGCTGCACCGCTCGGGCAAATGAAACACAACTGAGATCCAATCATGCAACACTTCAAGCCAAGGGGCATTTTGGGCTGTCGCTGTGTGTGGTGGGTGGCCACGTGGGTGAGGGATGTTGCTGTGTGTGTCGCACACGCCGGCATGCCAAACAATTACAGCTGATTAATTTATTGATGTGGGGCAACCGTGTTCAACAGCTGTCATCATCCCGCGTCGCCTCGCAGCACCCAAGTGAGCCGCCGGATGGGCAGGGTCTGCCACCGCCGGATGGGCGGGCCCTACCAGGCCCGACCACCAGCAGCCAGCCATCCCAGTTGGGTGCTCGGGCTCTACGTGCCGAGCACCCATCAGTAACGCCTATATATCAATGCTCTCAGGTGTCCCTAACTGCAGCATCCATCACCATCACTGGTTGGAGTTGCTGCTGCTCGGCCCCTCCTTGTCCTTCATGCGCTGCGCATCCTTGTCGGACACCTCTGCAACACGTGCAGGCGCGTGATCAGTGGGGAGACCGCGACAAGAATCGGTGGCACGCCACCCATCACTTGCTTGGTGAGATGCCTGTGCTCCCGAATATTTGAACGCTCCCTTCGCCTGCTGCGGTGATTTTTCGCACGTCTGCAGTCACCCTCCCCAAAGGGGCTGCACTCACCGAACGAATTGCATGACGACTTCTTGGCTTGCACGACCTGCGCATTGTGGCGTGTGTGGGGTGTGTGTGGGGGGGGGCGGAGGGCAGGGTGACGACACACGCACATACGGGCGCGTGACGATGCGGGGCGGAGCAGGCGCAGGAGGGGGCGGTGCAGCAGCAGCTGCAACGCTAGCGCCTCACGCTCTCCAGGATGAACGCCCGAGCCTCGTGCGCATCGGCAATCCGCTGCGTCACCTCCGCCTCGCCGACTAGCGCCCGGTGCACCTGCTTGGCAGTGGTCGGTGGGGCGCGTGAGCATGCATCGGTGGCAGGCCTGCGCCGTTTCAAGGCAGGGGCACCGCACGCCCACCTCAAACTGGCCCCGTGCCTCTCCGTACATCTTGGACATCGCAAACTTGTCGCCCACGAACGCTGCGCAGGCATGCAGGGCATGGTGCTGGGTGGGTGTGCATGCATGGCGTGCAGCGCATGTGTGCAGGCTATCCTCTCGCTGCGTAGGCACGCAGTGGACGGAGCTGGTGGTGGTGCATATGTCCTCACGGCACGCAGTGGATGGTGCTGGTGGGATGTGTCCCCCCCGCTTGCATGGGGCTCATGCATGCACGCATGCGCTTGGGCCACATGTGTGCATGCCATCCTCAAGAAGACACGCACTCTTGTGAATCGCTCTCAGCAGGCCGCGGTACGCGCCGAGTGCGGCGGGCATGTGGGTCTGGGCCATCGCAACACCGCCTGCTCTGAGCTCTGAGAGACCTAGACACTGTATATCACCCCTGCTGTATATATGTTCCAAAGCGGTGGTCAGTAGTGCTGCTCAGTACTGCGGCAGGCAGGGCTGCAAACTGTCAGCGGCTTCGTGTAACTAAGCAACAGGGGCCCTGCTGGGCAGGTGCACTCGTCCTCCCATCCACACCTGCCCATACAAAAGAACTGATACGCGCGCATTCTAGGGACTACCACCGAAATCCTGCCTGCCGTGGATGTTTTAACGCGCCCAGCTGGCCCAGCTAGCCACCTCTCGACGCACAAAACACAAAAGGCGCGGCCCGCGGCCCCTACAAATGGCGCTGCTTCAAAGGCCGTTCGATGCTCTGTATGGTGCGTGTTGCTCGCATGGTAATTGCATGCTTGCAACGGCACGGTGCTTTCATGGTGCTTGCATGGTGCTTGCATGGTTAAGGTACATGCATGCTCTTACGCCCCCGTGCTGCCACAAAGCGAGCGCGTCCACACATGTGATTTGTAGATGGCTCGGTATACGCTGTGTCGGGGGCGAGAGATCACTACAGACAGCAGTCAGCAGCAGGCGGCTTCCTCGTGGAGCGGGCGACTAACTACCCTGCTATGTTTTCGGTTCTGCCACACCACCCAGCAACCTCTTACAGGTGTGCCTGCACGGGCGTTTGCCGTGCATGTTCCGGGCATGCCCTAGGCTGCGCGTGCCATGGCATGGTGGCGTGTGCCGCGCGGTCAGGGCTGGTCAACGCACGCATACATGCAACAAGCGTACGCATGGTGCGTGTGTGCGTGTGCCTAGGTGCCTAGTGTGTGTGTGTGTGCCTGGGTGCCTAGTGTGTGCGTGTGCCTAGTGTGCGCGTGTGCGCGTGCCTAACGCACACGTGTGTGCGTGCCCAACGCGTGCGCCCGTACGCGCATGCCCCAGGTTTAAGAACTCCGACAAGGTGCCCGGGTTTGTGGACCGCGCGTTTGCCGCGGCAGTGAGCGACCCTGCCGAGCGGGCGGTGCGCTCGACGGCTGCGATGGTCGAGGGAACGCACCGATATAAGCACGCGCGCCGCCCGATGCTCGCTGGCCCGATCCTCATCCGGCAGGCGCGCGCCGCCGCCGCGCCAGCGCCGGCGCCGGCCATGCCCGAACCGTTTTCGAAGGCTGCAGGCACTCAGTCTGACTACCGAGAGAATGAGGCGCAGACGCAGCCGTGGGACCCGGAGGCGGTCGTGCCGCAGCAGGCGTCGGTCAAGCAGGCCGCGCTGAGCGGGAAGCACCACGTCAGCGGCCCCGAGCTGCTCAAACTCAAGGGGATGCACTTTGCAGACGGCCTGCCGCCCGGGCTGGCCGAGGTGCAGCGCATCGAAAAGGTGGGAGGCACCCCCCCCCACCCCTCTGGCGAGCGCGCGTGTGTGCGCCGGCCTGTCACCTGACAGCATCCCACAAACAGGAGCGCACGCCGCACGCCGCAGCACACACACACACACAGTACACACACCTCCGTGCCTGGCGCTGCGCGTGCCGCTCGCTGTGCCCGCCCGCACTCGCAACCAACAGCCACTCGCTCGCACCGCGCCCGCCGCAGATGCGCGAGAAGCGCGCGTTTGAGGTGACGCTGCCGCACATGGACGACGTGTCGCGCCTGCCAGAGCGCCAGCGCATGATCGAGGCGTGGGAGAACAAAGAGTGGGCGGCGCGCGACGTCGAGATCCGCCGCATCCAGGACGAGCGACTGGCGCTGCTCGACCAGGCGCTGCTCGCGCGCGAGGAGGTGGGCATGCGTTTGTTCTGGAACCACTTGATCGCGACCTCCCTGCTCGCCTGCGGGGGTCGTGGTCAGTCATTTTGTTTTGGGCTCCTGGGAGCCATTGGGAGCCGTTTGGCTACTGACGGTCCCATCAGATAGAGCTCGCTAAGAGCTTGAAATCGACCTATGTTTGATGGTCAACGGTCAACACTAAGGCAGCGGTCAAGGCGGTCAATGGGACGTTGGTCCGCACGCCAGCTCCCAGAAAATAAGTGAACAGACTGAAAACAAAATCACTGGCCGTGGTGTATGTGTATGGGGTCGTTTGAGAGGCGTTCCGGCTGATTTAAAACCCAGCTCCTAACCCCTAAATCGATGCCCAACGTTTAAACCTGAGCCCTGATCAACCCGTAGCCCCTCAACAATCTTAAAGCTTAACAACCTGGAAGCTAAACTTAGGTGCCAACCGGCGTTCTGACTAGGGGGGGGGGGGCAGGCGCGGCCAACCGGCGTGCAGGTCCGCCGACCGTGTGTGTGCATGTGTGCACGTGTGTGCATGTGTGTGTGTGCGGGGAAGGGAGTTGCCGCGGGGCCCAGCCGACGGCCGCCTGCCCGCGCCCGCTAGCTAGGCCCGCTCGCTCTCAACCACGACACGCGCCGCCCGCCGCACCCCCCCCACCCACCCCACCCTCTGAACACCACAACCGCCCGCCCGCCCCCGCACGGCCACTTTCTAGGAGTTTGACGACACTGCCAATGCGCGCGTGGACTCGCGTAAGGCCATGCAGCTGTCGCGGGCGGCCGAGAAGTTTGCGGCCATCACAGCCAGCCGCGTCAAGGAAATGCGCCGGCTCGTTGAGTCGCGCAAGTACGTCGAAGTGCCGCGCAAGCTGGCCAAGCCTGGCGTCGTCGAGCGCGCAGCAAATTACGCGAGCGACCTGTACGCGCCGATGGCGCGCGAAGGTCGCGGGCTGGGTGCGTCCGCGTCCGCGCGGCCCGGCATGGGCGGCGCTCGCGGTCTGATCGAGACTGAGGGCTTCCAGCCGGCGACGCTCGCTGGGCTAGCGGAGCTGCAGGCCAGCATGCCCGCCAAGCTGGTGACCGCGCGGATCGGACCGCCCACACGGCCAGGGCGGCTCGACGCCAAGGGCCGCGCGGATGCAAAGGTTCAGGCTGCGCTCACATACATCGCCGACCAGATGGACGAGGCCAAGGCGACCACCGGGCGCGGGCATGCCGCGTGCTGGCCCGAGCCGCTGTTTGAGGCGACCAAGGGGCGGCGCAGCCTGCTGCCGGCGCGCAAGGCCATGCAGCAGGCTGCCGAGGAGACAGTGCTCCCGCCACCCGAGTCGCGGGCGCTGCAGGCGGCCGCCGTGCAGCTGCTGCAGCGCCTGCTGCGAGGGCGCGCGGCGCAGAACGCGATGTTCGACGAAAAGCAGCGCCGAGCGCCGCTCATCGCAGAGCTGCTGCTCGAGGCGCGCGGGCGAGCCTCGCTCTCGCGGCCGGAGCAGCCGGCGCTCGGGCAGGCAGACCTGGACGCGGTTGTGGGCGCGGTGCTGTCATCATTCGTGGTCGCGCTCGCGGCGGGCGACGCCGGCGCGCTCGCCGCTCTAATGGCGGAGGAGCCAGGGGCGCGGCGGCCGGTGCCTAGCGGCACGCGCCTCAAGCCTCTGCCGCCACCCGAGCCGGAGCGCAGCATGGCCGCGGAGGCATCGGGTGCATCACAGAGCGCAGCAGCGGAGCAGCAGCAGCGGAGCGAGCAGCGGAGCGAGCAGCAGCCGAGTGAGCAGCCGAGCACGGAGCCGAGTGCAGGGCATTCGGCTTCTGACGCCTGCGGCGAGCCCAGCGTCGGCGCAATCGTGGATGGGTTGCTGGGCGCGTTGGAGGACGAGCTCTCGTCGTCGAGCATGCCAGGCGGTGCGCGCAGCGAGGAGGGCATCATCGACGCGATGCTGCTGGCGCTGGTGGACGACGCGGCCGGAAGTGAAGAGGGGTTCGTGGCGGGGGCGATCCCCGCGGCGGAGGCGGCGGCCATCAGAGCGGCCATCAGAGCGGCCAAGGCAGTGGCGGCAGGGGTGCAGGCGCAGGCTGCCAGCGCGGCGCCTGGGCACACGGCAGCAGCACGCGCTGAGGCGGCGGCAGCTGAGACTCAGGCGACGGGAGCTGGTGCGGCGGTGGCAGCCAAGGAGCAGCCACTCGCGCCGATGCCGCCGCCGGCACCGCGATCGGGCAGTGGCCGGCCTGGTAGTGGTGCGCGCATGCTGCGACCCGGGTCAGGCCTCTCTGCCCCGGCTGCCGCAGACGCGAGGGCAGCTGCAGCCGAGGCCGAGGCTTCGGTCGGTGCTGCGGAGGCCGCGCCCCCTGCCGATCTGAGCTCGAGAGAGGCGGCGACGGCTAGTGACTCGACAGGCGATGCTGAGCCAGCGCCAGAGGACTCGCGCGCGGGCCAGGGCCCTGCGCGTGAGATAAGCCTGGGCGAGGAGGGAGATGCAGCGGCCAGACCCAGTGGTGAGCCCGAGCCAGCTGATGCTGCGTCACAAGACCCTGGCCCCCAGCTGTCGTTTGACGCCTCTCCCGGCCAACAAGAACATAGAGGGTGGTGATGGTGGTGGTAGCGCGGAGCCGGGCCTCAACGAGCCGTCGTTTGCGTACGAGACTTTGACTGCCCAATCCACAGAGCAACTGCTCGTGGCGGGTGCGTGACTTACACCATTGACTATTGACTGACACATTCCAGACACATTTTTGCAGCACAACAAGTGCGAGCGGCGAGCAGCAGCTGTAACTTACACATGTCAGAGAAGTACTCTGTTGGGAAACGGCAAAGGGTACAAACAAAGAATAGAACAACAGCGAAACCAGTCTTAAGTCTATTCCATCAGGATGCGACCGGGTGGAACTCGTGGCCGTGGGGGAAACGCCTCCATCGACGCTTCACTGCTCGGTCTTTGCCTCGGTGTCCTGAACAAGGTTTCGAGCGTGTGTGGGGGGAGAGGCTCAGAGGCTGTGAGTGGTGTGCAGCGGGTGGGCATACAGGGCTGCAGGGTGGGGGCTGGTGGGGTTGTGTGTGGCTGGGTGGGTGCGTGCACGGGTCGTGCATGCACCGCAGGCTGCTGCAATGAGGATGGACACATGCGGGCAGCAGCTGCGGAGTGAACGTACGTGCAAGAGGGCACAAACACTGTGCGCGAGCAGTGGGTGCCCATGCGTGCGCATGCACGCACGCATGGGGAGCGCGTGCACCATGCAAGCGCGCCGTGCAATGCATGCACACCTTGGCCACGTTGGCACGCTGTCGCGCAGACGTGAGGATGAAGTATGTGCCGCGCGCGGTCTCAAACATGCCATACGCTGCGGCGCCAGCGAGCACCGTGGTGAAGCCCATGTACAGCACGTCGTAAACGCGCGCGCGCCCAGTCGGCAGCTGCTTGATCCACGGGTGGTCGTACTTGCCGGTGGTCCGGGGCACTGCGCGGCGCGGGGGACGCATGTGGCGTGTGTGTGGTGAAGACGAGAAGGTGAGTCATGCCCAGCGCGTGAGTGCAGCGAGTGGATGGACCCACCAAATGGTGCATTTGACGACATGGTGGGGCCTGTTAATGACGGGGGCGCCGGTGCGTTGTTGTCGACACACGACAAAACCCCGAAAACCCCTGTGCCCACACTCCCCTGTGTGCAACCAATAAGCGGAGAGGTGCAGTTGCAGGCCTACGAGGGGCCACAGCTGTGGCCTTGGGGAGGGTCCAGGCGCCTTGGGGAGGGGCGCGGACAGGAGTGCGAATGCGGCACAACAACATGGGCCTGCTCCTGGCAGCCCTTATCGCGGCGCTGCTGGTGTTGGGACCGCCGTCGTACAGCGGCGTGCAGGCGCGGCAGCTACACATCCGGTAGGTGGTGACGTAGGCGTTGAGAGCAGGCACACAGGCACACACGCTGTTTCCTCACGCTCACTCTTTGCCGACGCCGCAGAGACATCCCCGAGGGCTCGACCTGCCGCAACACGGTCCAGGGAGCGTGAGTGGGCCGCGTGGTGCACGGAGCAGCGCCCGGGAACGCAGGACGCAGGCCTGACAAAAACGCCCCCCCTCACAGGCACTTCATCACGGACAGCAACGGGTTTCACTGCCCGCGGGAGCGGTTGGACTACCGTTCGGGGTGCTGTACGGACGGGCAGAAGTACGAGTGCAGCGGGTGAGCGCCATGCAGATGCCGCATGGGCACGCATGGGCGGGCATGTGCCGCAAAATCGTGCAAAATCAGGGGTTGCGATTCGCTTGTGCGCTGTGCGGCGTGCTTGTGATCATGCTCATGCCCATGCCTCGCGGTCGCAACGGCAGGTGCTCCGAGGCGGACCTGTGCTGCTCCGAGTTTGAGCTGTGTGTGTCGTGCTGCATGAACCCCAAGCACGATACCACGTCCCAGGAGGCAGGCTCTGCGAGGTGCGTACGCCCTCCGGGCCTATGGGCGTGGCTCCCGTGGACACGGCGTGAATGCAGAAAGTGGGTAGAGAGAGAGGGCACGGCAGGGCAGCGGAAGCTGCACACACCGCAGTTGCGCGCGCACTCGCCGCAGTTGCGCGTGGAGGGTCCTGGGGCGTCGCGTGGCCGGTGGTCATGGGGGTGGCGGCAGGGATGGAGGGAGCTATGGCCACCAGTGGCCCCCTGGTTTAACCAATGTAGCCTGACCTGATCACGCGAGCTACTGACCCAACCGCCCGCGCGCACGCCCGCACCGCCGGCAGGTCCTCGAGGCGCACGCGCAGCAGTGGCAAGGCCGGCGGCGACGCGTTTGCGTTCTGCACCGGCGTGTGCCGCTCGCACAGCACGTCGACCGTGCACGAGAATGCGTACATCTCGGCGCGCCACCACTGCTTCTCGGAGCTCGGGCGCCCCTTTGTGTCGGACCCGCTCCCGGCCGGCGCGCTCGACGGCGTGTCGCTCGTGGTGTCCAAGCAGGGCGAGTCGTGCGAGGCGGCGTGCCGCGACGGCGGCGGCAAGGCGTGCTCCGAGCGCCACCTGATGCACGCCAACTCATGCGACCGGCTGCGCGAGCACGTCGGGTGCGAGGCGGGGTGCGAGGTCTGCCGCGGTGAGGGGTGCGGGGCCGGTAGCGAGCTGCCGGCATACGTGGAGCC
This sequence comes from Chlamydomonas sp. UWO 241, assembly GCA_016618255.1. Lineage (NCBI taxonomy): Eukaryota > Viridiplantae > Chlorophyta > Chlorophyceae > Chlamydomonadales > Chlamydomonadaceae > Chlamydomonas > Chlamydomonas priscui. Next base: position 42,653 of record VFSX01000030.1, on the reverse strand, counting down.
CAAGTCGCCAAAGCAAAACCACCCGGCGATGTGCTACATCGGGCCGCCCGATGCGGCGCTCATGTGTGCGGGCAAGGACAAGCTGTCGCGCCGGCTGTGCACGTGCACGTGAGGAGGAGCAAAGTGACGAGCACAAGCTGACGGATCGGCGGATTGCCCGCGACGGCATTGCTGCGTAGATACAACCCCCACCACCATCACCCAGAAGAGAGTGCCTAGAGAGCTAAAGTTGTTTTTTAAAGGTTGTGGGGACAGGCCTTGGGGCTGCTGGGCCATGTCTGCGACAGATGTTGAGATCTGTGGCCGTGGCATCGGTGTTGGCCAACATCTCACGGCAGAATCGACTGCGGAGATCTATCTAGATCCTGACCGCTATCGTCTGTTTGGTATTGAAGCTTAGTTGCCCCCCTGTCCCCCCCCTCCCTTGCTGCCCTCCAAAACCCTCAGTCCAAAAGGTTGTCATGATGTTGACTTTAGCATCCACTGGCGGCGATTGCACGTGCGGCTCACAAACTCTAGTGGGACTTAAACCACCTGAAGTTGGGCTGCAGCTGGTAGCACACCCGCCGCAGTACTCTACCCAGCAACCACAACACACCCGCCATCGCACACGTGTGACGCCACCTCCCCGCACCAAACTCCATCCCCTCATCTAAGACGTCTTGTTCAAAATGGTTCCGCTGTTACAACTCCAACAAAGGGGGGGCATATCTACACCCACCCACCGGCGCGGCACCACGCCCACGGTGGGCGGCCCACCTCAGCTTAGAATGCACGCAGGTCCCACAGACACTCAAGTGACGCACGCTCAACCGCCAAAGTGCGAGCAAGGGGCAGCACACCATCACGCAGGCGCGTGGTGCGCCACAGGTGGCGAGGCAGTGGCGAGGCAGTGGCGAGGCAGTGGGCAGCGCCGCGCACACAGCAGGCACGGCACATCCTACTGCGCTGGCGGCGGTGTGCCTGGGGAGAGGGCGCGGCATGCGACTGCACGCCGGGCAACGCCCACGTCGTGTGCGCCGCACGCCAGTGCCGCCGCACGGAGCTGTCCAAGCACAAGCAGCTCGCGCGTCTGGAGACGCGGCAGCCAAGGCCAGCAAGCAGGAGTGGTCGACTTTGCGTGTGCTACGCACCATGTTGACAACAACGAGCGTCACGCCCACAAATCGCACAGGTAGATACGCGACCGTGTGCATGCCAGGGAGCATTGCTCACGTGGACGAGGCCCCGCTGCCCGCCAGCGGGTAGCATTGTCCGTGCTGAAGAAGCGCATGCCCAGCACATCATCAGGGGCCTCACGCCACTTACCCGCCGCGCAAACGGCTTTAGGAGGGGTTTGCAAGCCACTACCGACGATCACACATACGGTTCCAACGGTCCAGCGGGACTCAGAGAAGAGCAGGCCCACTTGGTCTTGAGACCCACCAAGGTCGAGCTTAAAACGTAGCGCCGTCCACTTGGTGGCGGGCGCAAAGCAACCAGCTCCAAGGCTGCAGACTAGTGGACTTCTCCACACACAACTAGTCTTGGTGCGAGAGAGGTTGGGCCCAAGGCATTAATCCATGAAGGACCAATTCTTGCAAGAAGCCCCAAACTGCCGGGCTGGCAGCACACACGCTGCAGCGACAACACTGCATCCGCACCCGCCACCGCACGCGGCTCCCCTCATGCTGCCCACGCCCTTCCCAGCCTCCCAATTCCTCGCAACCCCCCTTAAGAGAGAGTGAGTGAGTGCGTGCACTGCCAGCTGTTGCAGCTGCACGGAACATGAACTGTAATAGGCTTGCAGGCTGCCTGAGGCCCCCCTCTCCCATGATCTCAGCTCCACAACTTGAGTAGGGTGAAGAAGCCGCTCAAGCTGCCAACTGTCAGCAGGCGCGTTTGTAACCGTGGTCCGCGTCGTCGGGGTCACTCGTTGGGGAGGCACGTGGAGATGCCACGTGCCCAGCACATCACATTTGTGCAGGTTCACAATTCATCTGCGCAGGTCATGCGCGCGCGTGCCAAGGTGTGCACCTTACAAGGTGTGCACCTTTGGCGGCGAGTGTGGATACCAAGGGCTCTTTCTATCGTTTATTTAGCCACCCCCTTGCCGATAGAGCATTACAGAAGTGGCCACATCGCACCGCACCACGCCATCAATCCAGCCCGCCACCCAGCAAGCGCCGCTACTAACCCCAGCCAGACTTCAAGGCCAAGACGCTGATGGCCTCTCTGGAGACCGGCAAGCCCACGGGCCACGACACACCCTTCGTGTACAATGTGTAAGTCCACATGCGCTGCTTGCTGCGCTGATCGCGCACGTGCGGACCCACGCACGCATGGACACACGCCACCCCCTGCTGACCCCTTCGCGTCTCTCGCCCCCACCCCTCGCAGCGAGGTCGACTCTGAGTCCAAGGCCAAGAGGGTCAGGCTCTTCTCGGTCGCAGCGCCCCACATGCGTGCATTCCACGTGAGTGAAGATCCGGTTTGGGAGGGCCACTGGGGTGCATGCGGTGGTTTGGGGGGGCAGCACGCCAGCCGCCTGACGGGGACGCCTTCTCTGTGTGCTCTACACTAGTGATCCCTTTGGTGCACTCCAGCTGCGCCCGCTTGCTCATCTGCCCTTGAGAGCGCCGCTGCGCTACGCGCTGCTGCGCCCTACTGGCTTCTCCGCCTTCCACAACGCGCGAACGCTCTCCCTAACCACCCCACCCCCCTCCCCTCCCTGCGCCCTCTGCGCAGCTCTCCTGGATCAACTTCTTCATGACCTTCCTCGCGACGTTCGCGCCGGCCTCGCTCATCCCCATCATCCGTGAGGACCTGTCCCTGACCAAGAACCAGCTCGGCACGGCCGGCACGACCACCGTGGTCGGCGCCATCTTCGCCCGCATCTTCATGGGCGTCACCCTCGACATCATGGGCCCGCGCTTCGGCTCCGCGCTCATCATGTGCATGTTCGCGGCCCCAGTGTTCCTGTTCGCGCTCATCAGCGACGCGTCGGCGTTCGCGGGCATGCGCTTCCTCATCGGCATCTGCCTCGCCAACTTCGTGTGCTGCCAGCAGTGGGTCGGCTCCATGTTCAACGTCAAGATCGTCGGCACCGCCAACGCGATCACCGCCGGCTGGGGCAACGCCGGTGGCGGCGCCACACAGATCATCATGCCTGCCATCTACGAGGGCATCCGCAACGGCGGCGTCCCCGCGTTTGAGGCCTGGCGCTGGGCGTTCTTTGTGCCCGGCGGCATCTTCCTCGTCCTGGGCCTGCTGACGTGGATGACTGGCTGGGACGCGCCCCGCGGCGACTACCGTGTGCTCAAGGCCAACGGCGAGATGGCGACGCTCAAGGGCTCGACGTGGCGCCTGATCAAGGTCGGTCTCTTCAACTACCGCACCTGGGTCATGATGTTCAACTATGGCTACTGCTTCGGCGTCGAGCTCACGGTCGACAACATCATCGTCACGTACCTGTACGACAAGTACAAGATGGACCTGGTGACCGCTGGTGGCCTGGGCGCGCTGTTTGGCCTCATGAACGTGTTCTCCCGCCCGTCCGGCGGCATGATCTCCGACCTCATTGCCATCCCCTTTGGCATGCGCGGCCGCATCTGGGCTCTCTTCATCATCCAGTTCCTCGGCGGCCTGTTCTGCCTGGCGATGGGATTCACCGAGACCCTCGCCGCGACCATTGCCATCATGATCATCTTCTCCATCTTCTGCCAGCAGGCGTGCGGTGCCACATACGGCGTCGTGCCCTTCGTGTCGCGCCGCTCGTACGGCGTTGTCGCCGGCCTCGTCGGCGCTGGAGGAAACCTCGGCGCCGTCATTACGCAGGTCATCTTCTTCTCCGGCTCGCCAGGCTCGCCAGTCCTGTCCAAGGACGACGGCCTCATCTGGATGGGCGTGATGATCATGGGCGTGTCGTGCACGCTCGTCTTTGTCCACTTCCCGATGTGGGGCTCGATGTTCTTCCCGGGCAACGGGTCCAGCGAGGAGGACTACTACCTCAACGAGTGGTCTGCCGAGGAGATTGCGATGGGCCTGCACTCGACGAGCATGAAGTTTGCGATGGAGTCGCGGTCGCAGCGCGGCTTCAAGGCCTCCGAGGCGCTCGCGGTGTCGATGAAGCTGCCCACCGAGGCGCCCACCGACTCTATCAGCGAGAACAGCGCGTCGATCGCACCCGAGGACGTGCAGGTCAAGGGCGCAGTTGACGCCAAGTAAATACGCAGATCCTCGCACGCATTCGCAGCTCCAAACGACCTGCGGACTGCAGCAGGGACTTCCTACACTCAGCACTATGATAATAATCACCAGAACACATGTGATGGCAAGCCACAGTTGCGCAGCAGTGTATCTGACTACCTCTTACAAGCGCCATTTTGTTCATTGCCCCAAAATTGAACCCAACAGCAGCAGCAGAACCGTGTACACAACGATTCACAGTGCGTTTTCGTTGTGTCGGGTTTCCATTTCATGTCTTAGATGATAGATAGAGAGTTTGTGCTGAAGCGGCACTGCGGACCTTGTAAAACAACAAGTGCCACCCCGTCCCTCTCTCATGCGTGGTGCAGCGACGGCCAGCACTTTTGCTGCGATACTGGCACACACGGGTGCCTTCACAGCATCATCACAGCCTGAAAGCACACAGCCTGAAAGCAGACAGGGTGCTGGGAGGGACCTGCTGTGTGTGCGGTGCACGCCCGACCCCCTCTTCGCCGCAGTGACAGTCATGCGTGCGGCGCTGCCCATCGCCTGGTCTGCGGGGTCGGCTGGTGGTGCAGCCCACCAGGCCGCTTCACTAGTTCCAGCTCAAGGCGGGGCGAGCATGCTGCTATAGTGGAGATCCTCCGGTTGTTCGGCTCGGCTGGCAGCTACCGTGTGTTCCATGGCTGGAAGAGCGGGTGCCCAGGCCTCCGCTCGACAACTGCCCAGCCTGGCCCCCCGCCTGCTGGGAATGGCACCGCGAGTGGGCCTCGGTGTGTGAGCCTCGCGCTCGGCCCAGGCGTGGAAGGGCGGCTGACGTGCAGCTGGCGGTGGCGCTTCAGCTGCGGGCGATGGTGCACGGGCGAGTGCGGCAGGCGGCCACGGTGGGAACGGCTTTGGCGCTGGACCTCGGGTCGCGCGGGGCCCACGCGCGATAAACACTCAGGTCTACTTGGGTTCGCCCCGGGGCTGCACGAAATGGGGTCGGTGCTGGGTGGCTGCCGCTCCTGAGCGCTCGCAAGGAGCCCATCTGGCGGCTGTGAGGTAGTGGTTTCCACAAGCAGGCTGTGACATGGGGCAGTTCTGCCACGGGGCTGCACGGAATGGGGTCGGTGCTGGGTGGCTGCCGCTCCTGAGCGCTCGCAAGGAGCAACAGCTGACGTGCAGCTGGCAGTGGCGCTTCAGCTGCGGGCGATTGTTGACGGGTGATTGGGCGGGTGCGGCGGGCGGCCACGGTAGAAACGGCTCGGGCGCTGGACATCGGGTCGCGCGGTTCACCAAGCGCAACCGACACTAACGTCTACTTGGGCCCGCCCCGGGGCTGCACGGAATGGGGTCGGTGCTGTGTGGCTGCCGCTCCTCAGCGCTCGCAAGGAGCCCATCTGGCGGCTGTGGGGCAATGGTTTCCACAAGCAGGCTGTGCTTGCCTGAGTGCCTGTGCAGATGGCCGTGCCATGAGGAGAACGGGCCGCCGGCGACGGAGGGGCGTGTGCGCTGCTTCTGGGGGTGCCCGGTGGCGGAGGTGGTGGCTGGTGGATGCTGCTGCTGCCCTGCCTGCCCTGGGGGTGCCCGGTGGTGGAGGCGGTGGTTGGTGGTTGCTGCTGCTGCCCTGCCTGCCCTGGGGATGCCCGGTGGCGGAGGCGGTGGTGGTGGCTGCTGCTGCTGCCGCCCTCCCTGCTCCTACTCTGGTCGTCGCTGGGGTGCGTGCTGGTGTGTGGGCTGTGGTGGCAGCGCTCATGGTGGACGCCATGGAGCAGTGGCTGGCGGAGGCCGTGGTGGCTGCTGCTGCTGCCCTCCCTGCCCTGGGGGCACCGGTGGCAGAGGCGGTGGCTGGTGGCTGCTGCTGCTGCCCTCCCTGCCCTGGGGGTGCCCGGTGGCAGAGGCGGTGGCTGGTGGCTGCTGCTGCTGCCCTCCCTGCCCTGGGGGTGCCCGGTGGCAGAGGCAGTGGCTGGTGGCTGCTGCTGCTGCACTGCCTGCCCTGGGGGTGCCCGGTGGCGGAGGTGGTGGTGGTCACTGCTGCTCCTGCCCTCCCTGCCCTGGGGGTGCCCGGTGGCGAAGGCGGTGGCTGGTGGCTGCTGCTGCTGCCCTCCCTGCCCTGGGGGTGCCCGGTGGCGGAGGCGGTGGTCGTGGCTGCTGCTGCTGCCCTGCCTGCCGTGGAGGTGCTCGGTGGCGGAGGCGGTGGTGGTGGCTGCTGCTGCTGCTGCCCTCCCTGCTCCTACTCCGGTCATCGCTGGGGTGCGTGCTGGTGTGTGGGCGGTGGTGGCAACGCTCATGGTGGACGCCATGGAGCAGTGGCGAGGGGGGCGGGGAGGAGGGCAATGTCACATACTACTCGCCTTACTTGTATATGCTGTTTACTTGTACTGTCGGAGGGTTGCTGATGCAACTCCCATCCGGGCGGTTAGCCTTTGCGTATAATTATCGATTTTTGCCCCCCCGCGAAGCTAGGAAACATAAATCGTCGGAAATCGCGATGCGGGGCGTCAAACGACGAAAACGCCCCCCACAATCGCATTAAACAACTATAGTTTCGACCCCCCCCTGCGAAGACCAAAAATATGGACGGTAGTTCCTTCCTTCCTTTCTTTGTTTCCCTGGTAGGCTGGCGCGCTGCGTGGCCTTGCGGGCTCTCTAAGTACAGCCCCCCTACACGTGTAGTCTAGGCCTGGACTCACGCCCCGGAGTCCTCCGGACGCGTACGTGTAAAAACTGAAAAAACTCTGGTCGTCGCTGGGGTGCGTGCTGGTGTGTGGGCGGTGGTGGCAGCGCTCATGGTGGACGCCATGGAGCAGTGGCGAGGGGGGGGTGCGGGGGGGGTGGGGTGAGGAGGGCAACCTCCTTTTTTAGTTTGTTCCCCTGGTAGCCTGGCGCTCGGCGTGGCCTTACGGGCTCTCCTAGTAGAGCCCCCCTACACATGTAGTCTAGGCCTGGACTTACACCCCGGGGTCCTCTGAGCGCGTACGTGAAAAACCTGTAAAACCTGTGGAATGCGCTGGCAAGGGAAGGGGGGTGAGGGGGGGGACCTGACCCCAACAACACAGCTTAGTCGGTGAGTCAACGACCCACCCACCCCCGTGCACGGTGGGGCCCACACCTTCGTGCCCAGGAAGTATTACACCCCCAATGCAGGCTCACCAATGGCAATATTGCCACAGCCTTGACAATAGTTAACCTGCTGGTGTGGACGGATCAATGTTTAGGGCATGTCGGGCATGAGGGCCCAAGCATGGTGGGCTGTGGGCTGTGGGCTGTGGGCTGTGGGCTGTGGGCTGTGGGCTGTGGGCTGTGGGCTGTGGGCTGTGGGCTGTGGGCTGTGGGCTGTGGGCTGTGGGCTGTGGGCTGTGGGCTCTAAGCTGTGGGCTCTAAGCTGTGGGCTGTGGGCTGTGGGCTGTGGGCTGTGGGCTAGCGCGCTGTGTGGCCTTGCGGGTTCTCCCGTAGAGCCCAAGGGCTTTAGACTTTTAGTCTAGGCCTTCACCCACGCCCCGGGATCCTCCGGGCGCGTACATGTAAAAACTGTAAAACAAAACGTGAGGTCCAGGCAGACCCACCCCCCACCCACCCACCCACCCACCCACCCACCCACCCACCCACCCACCCACCCACCACCCACCCACCCACCCACCACCCACCCACCGTGTAGGCAGGGCGAATGCCCGGCGGCGCACACACACACACACTACACACACACACACACGCACACACACCACACACACAAACAAGCACACATGCACACGCACGCACACATACGGTGGGGCAGCCTCCAGCAGCAGGTGGCGGGCCGCTGTACAGAGCATGAACAGCACACATGCCGCAGCGGCACATGTGGATTGTGTGTGGCTGGCCGAGGCAGGCCTCTCTCGGACAGCACACCGCCACCCGCCGCCGACCGCCATCTGCTGCGCACACACGGGCATCGTGGCCGCAATCGTCCGCAGCGGATGCCACTGCCCTGCGCCTGACATTTACAGTTACATCGGCTTTCCAGCAAGACTACCTCTAGTCCTAGTACCAACGCCTAGACCCAAGTCCAGTTCTGGCCCTAACACTTACTTTTGAGGGGCGGTAGCCACCAGCCGGCTGCCTGCCAACGTGTAGTCCCAGAGCAAAAGGGAGAGCTATTGTGCGACGCCTCCAAAATAGGTCCTAACTGCTTCCAGGGGATAGGGGGTCAGGTGGCGCTTGCCAATCCACTTGACCGCCAGGTGGAGGGGCCGGCGCCTGACATGCACGCCTAACGTGCCTGGAGCGGTGCTTCTTCAATTGATTTCAGTTAATTAATTCTTACAGCCCGGCCACCAGCGGCCGCAGGCTGCACCCCCGGAAAAAGGGGAAAACTCGGGAAAATACAAAAAATAAAACAAAACGGGCGGTAACCTCAGGGCAACTTGAGGGTAACCCTAAAACTCAATGAATTGCTTCCGCCCAGAAACCGCAATGGGCAGTTAAGCGCCCAATTGAAGAAGCACTGGCCTTGAGTGGCAGTACTGGGCAGGGGTGCCTGCCTCACTCTACCGGTAGGCTGGTGCGCTGCAGCTGCGTGGCCTTGCGGGCTCCCCAAGCTAGTAGAGCCCCCCTAGACGTGTAGTCTAGGCCTTAACTCACGCCCCGGGGTCCTTCGGGCGCATACATGTCAACCCTGTAAAACCAGTGTGTGTGTGCGTGTGTGTGTGCGTGTGTGTGTGTGTGTGTGTGTGTGTGTGTGTTGGGGGGGGGCGTTTAGTAGTCTATGCCTTAACTCACGCCCCGGGTTCCTCCGGGCGCGTACGTGTTAAACCTGCAAAACCTGCCTATCACTCACTCTATTTGGGGGCTGCAGTAGCAGCAGCTGGGACAGGGCTGCGGGGGTGGGGGATTTGAGTACGCGATCTGCAGCCAATCTGCAGTGGGCACTCACAAACTCCCTTCTGGCGCTCTGCGAGGCAGCAGCAGCTCACAGGCACGGTCAATGGGAAGCCGTACCACGCACGGAGCGCGCAAAGGTCGTGCGCACAGGGGGGAGCCTTTTCACACACATCTCTTCACATGCATACACGCACGCACATACACACACACACACACACATACACATGCACATGCACGCACGAAGCTGGGGTGTGTGGGGCGAGTGTGCAGAGATGCCTACCATTTGCAGCAGTGGGGTGGGGAGTGGGTGGGGAGGTGGGGAGTGCACTCCAGTGGCTAAACAGTAACTGCCCGCTGTGGCCTCCTGTACAAATGGGGACCCTTACTCCTAACACCTACTTCAACAAGCGTTTGCTGCCGCTGCGGTAGGGGACCTGGGGGCGCGCCCACGCTCTTTGCAGAGTGGGGGTTCCCTACCACCAGTAGGTAGCCGTCTCAGTAAGGTTCTCAGGCTCTATGCGCCGAGCTTGGTCTTGTACGCCTGAAAGTGTGAAATCTCATTTCCACCCTGCTGGCACTGACAGCAGCAGTGGTAGGCAGCCTCTGGCGTGGGACTGGCGTGGGGCTGCCAGCCCAGACGACGGGGCAGCGGAGGCTGCGCACGCGCTTATGGATCTTACAGGGGTGGCACTCTACTTGAGAGGTGTCCCTGTCTGTAACATCCATCATCATGATCCACTCACACAAGACAGGTGCTCATGAATAGACTGCTCTCGTCCAGGGTAAGCATATAGTGCCACGTCTCAAATGGAGCAGCCAAACAGAACAGACACAACAAAGTCTTTAGGGGACTCCACACACACCCTGCGGGGGTGGTGTATGGATGTGTGTGGCGGGATTGGGCAGCTGGGGGTGTGGTGGGGGGCGGAGGAAATATGCCTTTTGGGGGTTCATTAGCCCAAGGAACATCGGCATGAGAGGGGAGGCTGTATGTGCGCGGCGTGGTGGGTGCGTGTGTAGGTGGGAGGGGGGCCTGAGGCACACAGGCACGGGTAGATCGGATACGCCTTACCAGGGGGCGGTGGCGGCAGGGGTAGATCGGATCGGCCAGCGAGTTTGAAATTTACGTTGAGGCGGTGTCGCACAGGCTGCCCCCACACCCGGACCCCCACACAAGGCAAATGTCAGCCGCTGGTGCGCTAAACCCAACTCTGAGTATGCCGCGTGCAGCTCGCAGGGTGTTGGAGCACCAGGGGGGGGGCAGATGGCAACAGACACACACAAGCATGGGATGGCATGTAGCGTGTGGCTTTCCTGACCCTTCAGCACAGAGAGAGTCCAAACCATTGGAAGCAGGGCTGGTAGGTGAATGCAGGCCAGCGCATACAAACGTGATATCACAGTGCAAAGTGCACAAACGGCACATGCTGCTTGGCGCCTGCCACCGAGTTTGCCTCCCCCCCCCCGCTTCTTGGTATTGGCAGGTTTTCAGGACTGCTCTCACAACTGCGCTGTCTGTCTGTCTGTCTGTCTGTCTGTCTGTCTGTCTGTCTGTCTGTCTGTCTGTCTGTCTGTCTGTCTGTCTGTCTGTCTGTCTGTCTGTCTGTCTGTCTGCATCAGTATCTCGCTCATTCGCCTCTGTTGCTGTAGTGTTGGGTGCCAGGTGCGCAGTTGCAGCCCAACGGCCGCTCAGTTGGAGGTGGAGTTGCAAGTGTCGGATGCACGACACTCTGTCTCTCTCTCTCTCTGTCTCGCACATGTGCATACGGGTGGAGAACCTGGGTAATCGAGAGCCACGCGGCAAAGGCATCAGAGGCACCAGAGGGGCAGCTGCAGAGACTCACTGCACCAGAGGGTTCAGAGGTCTAGGGTGCTTCAGGGCACTCGGACTCGGTACTCGACCTCGCACGAGACCGACGCCGGGGTTCTGCTCGGTTGCCGGAGGACCTCAATGCCCTACGGCGATCACCAACGCCCTCTGTGTGCCCCTTTGAGGCACACTTTGGGGAAGTGTGTCCCAAAAGGTCCCATTCCATTCCATCGTTTATAGGTCCCGTTCTCATTCACCGCTTGTATCGCTCCCTTAGCCATACAGACACTAGGCTTGAACTGCCCCACTAGCGCGCGCCACTACCCTCAGCTAAGACTCCACTCAGGCTCACTCATGGCCTCCCTCGAGTCCGGCAAGCCTGTCGGCCACGACACGCCCTTCGTGTACAATGTGTAAGTGCACACGATTGCTGCTGCTGCTCCTGCTGCTGCGCTGATGCACGCCGCGCACGTGCGGGATGATGCATGCACGCACATGACCCCCCTATGCTCCCCCCCCCCACCCCCATCGCAGCGAGGTCGACTCTGAGTCCAAGGCCAAGAGGGTTCGGCTCTTCTCGGTTGCAGCGCCCCACATGCGAGCGTTCCACGTGAGTGAAAACCCTGATTGGGAGGGCCACTCAGTGTAGAGTGGGTGCATGCGGTGGTCTGTGGGCAGGGCAGCTGTTGACAGCCACCCCTGTGCTCTCTGTGTGTTTAAAACCGGTGGCGGTGACCCCTTTTTGCACTCCAGCTGCGCGCCCGCTTGCACATCTGCCCTTGAGAGCGCCGCTGCGCTACGCGCTGCTGCGCCCTACTGGCTTCTCCGCCTTCCACGCGCGAACGCTCTCCCTGACCACCCCACCCCCCTCCCCTCCCTGCGCCCTCTGCGCAGCTCTCCTGGATCAACTTCTTCATGACCTTCCTCGCGACGTTCGCGCCGGCCTCGCTCATCCCCATCATCCGTGAGGACCTGTCCCTGACCAAGAACCAGCTCGGCACGGCCGGCACGACCACCGTGGTCGGCGCCATCTTCGCCCGCATCTTCATGGGCGTCACCCTCGACATCATGGGCCCGCGCTTCGGCTCCGCGCTCATCATGTGCATGTTCGCGGCCCCAGTGTTCCTGTTCGCGCTCATCAGCGACGCGTCGGCGTTCGCGGGCATGCGCTTCCTCATCGGCATCTGCCTCGCCAACTTCGTGTGCTGCCAGCAGTGGGTCGGCTCCATGTTCAACGTCAAGATCGTCGGCACCGCCAACGCGATCACCGCCGGCTGGGGCAACGCCGGTGGCGGCGCCACACAGATCATCATGCCTGCCATCTACGAGGGCATCCGCAACGGCGGCGTCCCCGCGTTTGAGGCCTGGCGCTGGGCGTTCTTTGTGCCCGGCGGCATCTTCCTCGTCCTGGGCCTGCTGACGTGGATGACTGGCTGGGACGCGCCCCGCGGCGACTACCGTGTGCTCAAGGCCAACGGCGAGATGGCGACGCTCAAGGGCTCGACGTGGCGCCTGATCAAGGTCGGTCTCTTCAACTACCGCACCTGGGTCATGATGTTCAACTATGGCTACTGCTTCGGCGTCGAGCTCACGGTCGACAACATCATCGTCACGTACCTGTACGACAAGTACAAGATGGACCTGGTGACCGCTGGTGGCCTGGGCGCGCTGTTTGGCCTCATGAACGTGTTCTCCCGCCCGTCCGGCGGCATGATCTCCGACCTCATTGCCATCCCCTTTGGCATGCGCGGCCGCATCTGGGCTCTCTTCATCATCCAGTTCCTCGGCGGCCTGTTCTGCCTGGCGATGGGATTCACCGAGACCCTCGCCGCGACCATTGCCATCATGATCATCTTCTCCATCTTCTGCCAGCAGGCGTGCGGTGCCACATACGGCGTCGTGCCCTTCGTGTCGCGCCGCTCGTACGGCGTTGTCGCCGGCCTCGTCGGCGCTGGAGGAAACCTCGGCGCCGTCATTACGCAGGTCATCTTCTTCTCCGGCTCGCCAGGCTCGCCAGTCCTGTCCAAGGACGACGGCCTCATCTGGATGGGCGTGATGATCATGGGCGTGTCGTGCACGCTCGTCTTTGTCCACTTCCCGATGTGGGGCTCGATGTTCTTCCCGGGCAACGGGTCCAGCGAGGAGGACTACTACCTCAACGAGTGGTCTGCCGAGGAGATTGCGATGGGCCTGCACTCGACGAGCATGAAGTTTGCGATGGAGTCGCGGTCGCAGCGCGGCTTCAAGGCCTCCGAGGCGCTCGCGGTGTCGATGAAGCTGCCCACCGAGGCGCCCACCGACTCGGTCAGCTTAGACAGCGAGGTTTCGGTCACGCTTGCGGATATTGACGCCAAGCCTCAAACCGACGCCGCCAAGTAAAGATAGACGGCCCCACCTGTGAACTGCAATGAGCGTTTTCGTTCTGTACTTGATCAACTTAATTGGTTTCAACGTATTACCAATGCTGTGACTGACCGAGCAGGCTGGCTCACAATATATATCTGCATATCTATGTTTTTCACAGCGCCAGACAGCGCATTGTCGTGCTGCCGGGGTTCAATTTGACACGTTTTAGTAGAGGAGGCTTTCATGAAGATAGTAAAAGGTTTCGCGGTTGAGTTCGCACCGCAGTCTGTAAACTAAGGATACCGGCCTGTCTCGTCTGCGTTGCCCTCGCAGCACTGATGGTAGCGACATGCGCACATTCCATCCAGATCGCTGCACAACTAAGTGGGATATAATTCCTGAGGCGTGCACGAGGTCGTCTGTCAAGAGCGGGTTGCCACTCGTTGCTATTGGGGGAGGGAGGGGGGGGGCGCCTTGTGATTCTCACACGTCGAGCGATGATGACACAGCACCACCACGAAAACAAACTGTAACAGACACCGCTTGTTTGTGCTGCTGGCGGCAGGCAGGAGCAGGGCAACAGCTCGCGCGCGCACGGCGACAACAGCATATCCGAAAGGATCCCGTCTCGAGTCCCGATCGATTCCTTTGACTTCTGTCTGCTGCTTGCTAGCTGCCTGTTGCTAGCTGTTATCTGCCTGCTGCCTGCCAGGCGCCTGCTGCTAGATGCTAGAGGCTAGCTGCCTGCTGTGAGCTGCCTACGCATGTTTGCGTGTGCATGCTCATGTGTGTGCGCAACATTCATGTGTGTGCGCGCTGAATGCAAGCATGTGCTGCCTCCTCGCACGCACAACTGCACTGTGCGCTGCGTGTGTCGGCGCATTGCGCTCGTCGTCACTGCATGTACGCTGCATACATGCGTGTTGGCCAATCCCGCTGTGTGGTGAGTGAATGCGATGATGCTGTTGTGCGATGCTTGCTGCGACGATGATGGGCTACAATTAGTGAGCGCTTGAACGCGGCCTTCCCCCATCCTCAACCCCGTGCGCACCGCACGGCCGCTGGAGCACCGAGGTGCTGCGCAGCGGGGATTTTCAAGAATAGGCAGGTGCGGACAGGAGGGGCGGCGCTACCGAAATGTGGAAGTGACTCCCATGATGAGCATACCTACTCGCCAGCTTCCCTGTCCCTGTCGATTTGAAATCGATTGGGGACAGGAGTTCGCCCACCAGCAGCAAGCCAACAATAATGAAGAAAATAGGTTGCAGTTGGTGATTGGCGGTCTCGGAGGTGCAGGAGGCTACCGAGTAGAGGCTGCCTTGAACGGCTGCCAAACGGTCACTCGCGCCAGCTGTGCAACAGGTGGGCTGCAACGCCGGGGCGGCACTAGCCAATCAGTGGTCGATGGTGGGGGTGCCAAATGCTGCTTCGCTGCCTGCTCCCCTGGAGCTCCACGAGTCGTCGTCGTCCACGAGTGGAAGGGTGCTCCCAAATGCAAGGGGCACCCCACACCTGCCTCATTTGGGCTCATTCCCTCGCTTCTAAAATCCAACACTATCAACTAGGCGTTTGGTACTACTGCAACGCACTCCTAACCCGAGCCCTGCACGAGCCATCACATCCCCGGACGGTACCATGTCAGACTCCCAAAAGGCCGCCTTGGCCTCCCTCGAGTCCGGCAAGCCTGTCGGCCATGACACGCCCTTCGTGTACAATGTGTAAGTGCGCTGCGCTGCTGCTGCGCTGGTGCATGCACGTGCGGGATGATGCATGGAGAGCGCATGCATCAACACGCAATGCCCCTGTGCTGACCCCTTTGCGTGCTCTCCCCCCCCTCCCCTCCCCCCCTCGCAGCGAGGTCGACTCTGAGGCCAAGGCCAAGCGGGTCAGGCTCTTCTCGGTCGCAGCGCCCCATATGCGCGCATTCCACGTGAGTGAAGACCCGGTTTGGGAGGGCCACGGGGTGCATGCAGTGATTTTGGGGGGCAGCACACCACGTGGCTGTGCACAGCCGCCGGGGACCCCTGCTCTGTGTGCTCAACACCAGTGATCCCTTTTTGCACTCCAGCTGCGCCCGCTTGCTCATCTGCCCTTGAGAGCGCCGCTGCGCTACGCGCTGCTGCGCCCTACTGGCTTCTCCGCCTTCCACAACGCGCGAACGCTCTCCCTAACCACCCCACCCCCCTCCCCTCCCTGCGCCCTCTGCGCAGCTCTCCTGGATCAACTTCTTCATGACCTTCCTCGCGACGTTCGCGCCGGCCTCGCTCATCCCCATCATCCGTGAGGACCTGTCCCTGACCAAGAACCAGCTCGGCACGGCCGGCACGACCACCGTGGTCGGCGCCATCTTCGCCCGCATCTTCATGGGCGTCACCCTCGACATCATGGGCCCGCGCTTCGGCTCCGCGCTCATCATGTGCATGTTCGCGGCCCCAGTGTTCCTGTTCGCGCTCATCAGCGACGCGTCGGCGTTCGCGGGCATGCGCTTCCTCATCGGCATCTGCCTCGCCAACTTCGTGTGCTGCCAGCAGTGGGTCGGCTCCATGTTCAACGTCAAGATCGTCGGCACCGCCAACGCGATCACCGCCGGCTGGGGCAACGCCGGTGGCGGCGCCACACAGATCATCATGCCTGCCATCTACGAGGGCATCCGCAACGGCGGCGTCCCCGCGTTTGAGGCCTGGCGCTGGGCGTTCTTTGTGCCCGGCGGCATCTTCCTCGTCCTGGGCCTGCTGACGTGGATGACTGGCTGGGACGCGCCCCGCGGCGACTACCGTGTGCTCAAGGCCAACGGCGAGATGGCGACGCTCAAGGGCTCGACGTGGCGCCTGATCAAGGTCGGTCTCTTCAACTACCGCACCTGGGTCATGATGTTCAACTATGGCTACTGCTTCGGCGTCGAGCTCACGGTCGACAACATCATCGTCACGTACCTGTACGACAAGTACAAGATGGACCTGGTGACCGCTGGTGGCCTGGGCGCGCTGTTTGGCCTCATGAACGTGTTCTCCCGCCCGTCCGGCGGCATGATCTCCGACCTCATTGCCATCCCCTTTGGCATGCGCGGCCGCATCTGGGCTCTCTTCATCATCCAGTTCCTCGGCGGCCTGTTCTGCCTGGCGATGGGATTCACCGAGACCCTCGCCGCGACCATTGCCATCATGATCATCTTCTCCATCTTCTGCCAGCAGGCGTGCGGTGCCACATACGGCGTCGTGCCCTTCGTGTCGCGCCGCTCGTACGGCGTTGTCGCCGGCCTCGTCGGCGCTGGAGGAAACCTCGGCGCCGTCATTACGCAGGTCATCTTCTTCTCCGGCTCGCCAGGCTCGCCAGTCCTGTCCAAGGACGACGGCCTCATCTGGATGGGCGTGATGATCATGGGCGTGTCGTGCACGCTCGTCTTTGTCCACTTCCCGATGTGGGGCTCGATGTTCTTCCCGGGCAACGGGTCCAGCGAGGAGGACTACTACCTCAACGAGTGGTCTGCCGAGGAGATTGCGATGGGCCTGCACTCGACGAGCATGAAGTTTGCGATGGAGTCGCGGTCGCAGCGCGGCTTCAAGGCCTCCGAGGCGCTCGCGGTGTCGATGAAGCTGCCCACCGAGGCGCCCACCGACTCGGTCAGCTTAGACAGCGAGGTTTCGGTCACGCTTGCGGATATTGACGCCAAGCCTCAAACCGACGCCGCCAAGTAAAGATAGACGGCCCCACCTGTGAACTGCAATGAGCGTTTTCGTTCTGTACTTGATCAACTTAATTGGTTTCAACGTATTACCAATGCTGTGACTGACCGAGCAGGCTGGCTCACAATATATATCTGCATATCTATGTTTTTCACAGCGCCAGACAGCGCATTGTCGTGCTGCCGGGGTTCAATTTGACACGTTTTAGTAGAGGAGGCTTTCATGAAGATAGTAAAAGGTTTCGCGGTTGAGTTCGCACCGCAGTCTGTAAACTAAGGATACCGGCCTGTCTCGTCTGCGTTGCCCTCGCAGCACTGATGGTAGCGACATGCGCACATTCCATCCAGATCGCTGCACAACTAAGTGGGATATAATTCCTGAGGCGTGCACGAGGTCGTCTGTCAAGAGCGGGTTGCCACTCGTTGCTATTGGGGGAGGGAGGGGGGGGGGCGCCTTGTGATTCTCACACGTCGAGCGATGATGACACAGCACCACCACGAAAACAAACTGTAACAGACACCGCTTGTTTGTGCTGCTGGCGGCAGGCAGGAGCAGGGCAACAGCTCGCGCGCGCACGGCGACAACAGCATATCCGAAAGGATCCCGTCTCGAGTCCCGATCGATTCCTTTGACTTCTGTCTGCTGCTTGCTAGCTGCCTGTTGCTAGCTGTTATCTGCCTGCTGCCTGCCAGGCGCCTGCTGCTAGATGCTAGAGGCTAGCTGCCTGCTGTGAGCTGCCTACGCATGTTTGCGTGTGCATGCTCATGTGTGTGCGCAACATTCATGTGTGTGCGCGCTGAATGCAAGCATGTGCTGCCTCCTCGCACGCACAACTGCACTGTGCGCTGCGTGTGTCGGCGCATTGCGCTCGTCGTCACTGCATGTACGCTGCATACATGCGTGTTGGCCAATCCCGCTGTGTGGTGAGTGAATGCGATGATGCTGTTGTGCGATGCTTGCTGCGACGATGATGGGCTACAATTAGTGAGCGCTTGAACGCGGCCTTCCCCCATCCTCAACCCCGTGCGCACCGCACGGCCGCTGGAGCACCGAGGTGCTGCGCAGCGGGGATTTTCAAGAATAGGCAGGTGCGGACAGGAGGGGCGGCGCTACCGAAATGTGGAAGTGACTCCCATGATGAGCATACCTACTCGCCAGCTTCCCTGTCCCTGTCGATTTGAAATCGATTGGGGACAGGAGTTCGCCCACCAGCAGCAAGCCAACAATAATGAAGAAAATAGGTTGCAGTTGGTGATTGGCGGTCTCGGAGGTGCAGGAGGCTACCGAGTAGAGGCTGCCTTGAACGGCTGCCAAACGGTCACTCGCGCCAGCTGTGCAACAGGTGGGCTGCAACGCCGGGGCGGCACTAGCCAATCAGTGGTCGATGGTGGGGGTGCCAAATGCTGCTTCGCTGCCTGCTCCCCTGGAGCTCCACGAGTCGTCGTCGTCCACGAGTGGAAGGGTGCTCCCAAATGCAAGGGGCACCCCACACCTGCCTCATTTGGGCTCATTCCCTCGCTTCTAAAATCCAACACTATCAACTAGGCGTTTGGTACTACTGCAACGCACTCCTAACCCGAGCCCTGCACGAGCCATCACATCCCCGGACGGTACCATGTCAGACTCCCAAAAGGCCGCCTTGGCCTCCCTCGAGTCCGGCAAGCCTGTCGGCCATGACACGCCCTTCGTGTACAATGTGTAAGTGCGCTGCGCTGCTGCTGCGCTGGTGCATGCACGTGCGGGATGATGCATGGAGAGCGCATGCATCAACACGCAATGCCCCTGTGCTGACCCCTTTGCGTGCTCTCCCCCCCCTCCCCTCCCCCCCTCGCAGCGAGGTCGACTCTGAGGCCAAGGCCAAGCGGGTCAGGCTCTTCTCGGTCGCAGCGCCCCATATGCGCGCATTCCACGTGAGTGAAGACCCGGTTTGGGAGGGCCACGGGGTGCATGCAGTGATTTTGGGGGGCAGCACACCACGTGGCTGTGCACAGCCGCCGGGGACCCCTGCTCTGTGTGCTCAACACCAGTGATCCCTTTTTGCACTCCAGCTGCGCCCGCTTGCTCATCTGCCCTTGAGAGCGCCGCTGCGCTACGCGCTGCTGCGCCCTACTGGCTTCTCCGCCTTCCACAACGCGCGAACGCTCTCCCTAACCACCCCACCCCCCTCCCCTCCCTGCGCCCTCTGCGCAGCTCTCCTGGATCAACTTCTTCATGACCTTCCTCGCGACGTTCGCGCCGGCCTCGCTCATCCCCATCATCCGTGAGGACCTGTCCCTGACCAAGAACCAGCTCGGCACGGCCGGCACGACCACCGTGGTCGGCGCCATCTTCGCCCGCATCTTCATGGGCGTCACCCTCGACATCATGGGCCCGCGCTTCGGCTCCGCGCTCATCATGTGCATGTTCGCGGCCCCAGTGTTCCTGTTCGCGCTCATCAGCGACGCGTCGGCGTTCGCGGGCATGCGCTTCCTCATCGGCATCTGCCTCGCCAACTTCGTGTGCTGCCAGCAGTGGGTCGGCTCCATGTTCAACGTCAAGATCGTCGGCACCGCCAACGCGATCACCGCCGGCTGGGGCAACGCCGGTGGCGGCGCCACACAGATCATCATGCCTGCCATCTACGAGGGCATCCGCAACGGCGGCGTCCCCGCGTTTGAGGCCTGGCGCTGGGCGTTCTTTGTGCCCGGCGGCATCTTCCTCGTCCTGGGCCTGCTGACGTGGATGACTGGCTGGGACGCGCCCCGCGGCGACTACCGTGTGCTCAAGGCCAACGGCGAGATGGCGACGCTCAAGGGCTCGACGTGGCGCCTGATCAAGGTCGGTCTCTTCAACTACCGCACCTGGGTCATGATGTTCAACTATGGCTACTGCTTCGGCGTCGAGCTCACGGTCGACAACATCATCGTCACGTACCTGTACGACAAGTACAAGATGGACCTGGTGACCGCTGGTGGCCTGGGCGCGCTGTTTGGCCTCATGAACGTGTTCTCCCGCCCGTCCGGCGGCATGATCTCCGACCTCATTGCCATCCCCTTTGGCATGCGCGGCCGCATCTGGGCTCTCTTCATCATCCAGTTCCTCGGCGGCCTGTTCTGCCTGGCGATGGGATTCACCGAGACCCTCGCCGCGACCATTGCCATCATGATCATCTTCTCCATCTTCTGCCAGCAGGCGTGCGGTGCCACATACGGCGTCGTGCCCTTCGTGTCGCGCCGCTCGTACGGCGTTGTCGCCGGCCTCGTCGGCGCTGGAGGAAACCTCGGCGCCGTCATTACGCAGGTCATCTTCTTCTCCGGCTCGCCAGGCTCGCCAGTCCTGTCCAAGGACGACGGCCTCATCTGGATGGGCGTGATGATCATGGGCGTGTCGTGCACGCTCGTCTTTGTCCACTTCCCGATGTGGGGCTCGATGTTCTTCCCGGGCAACGGGTCCAGCGAGGAGGACTACTACCTCAACGAGTGGTCTGCCGAGGAGATTGCGATGGGCCTGCACTCGACGAGCATGAAGTTTGCGATGGAGTCGCGGTCGCAGCGCGGCTTCAAGGCCTCCGAGGCGCTCACGGCGTCGATGAAGCTGCCCATGGAGGTGGACTCGGTCAGCCAGAACACGTCGATCTCGCCCGAGGACGTGGCTATTCCAGCAGTTGACGCCAAGTAAGATAGAGCTCTGTTCACAGCTTCAAGCTCCACACGAGTTGCTCATTTCAGAACCCCCATTCAATAAAATCACGTTTTGCTGTGAACGGCCAAGCACGCAGGCCACAGGTGCACTCCAACTGTCTCCCCACAGCTCAAAACTCCACAAAATAATACGACAGTTTGATTGATCTTATGATTTATAATACAACAGTTTGATTATTCATGCCTTTGCGCTGTTTCGTGCAATGCAACTCGTACACGGCGCCTAGCAGTGTGTTGACGTGGTGTCGGGTTTCCGATGATACTATGTTTTTAGAAAACGCGAGTGCGAGAACACTGCTCACTGTAAACTACCCCAAGCCCCTGATCCTTCGTCCCCGTTGCATTTGACGATGCCCCTGCGGCGCCACAACGACGACAACAGCAACAGCAACGACGCTCACCAGCCCCAACGGTGTCCCAATTCGCCTCTGCACCAAAAAAAATCACACACCACGTGTGGGCTGTTTGAATCAAACAGAGTAAATCGCAGCAGCTGCTGCATTGTGGCGAGTGTTGACATTCACTGCCCGCGATCAAGGAGCCAGCGGGACACACAACAAAACAGGTGCGAGGCCCACCTCCAAAGAACAGAGCTGCAAAAAGCAGCCCGCTGGTGCCCTGCAGGGCCGCCACCACCAGAACCGGCCGCCAGGTAGCACCACTCCGATCAGCATCTGGGCCAGCACCACCAACCAACGATATTTCACCACGTGTTGCATTTCAAACTGCTGTTTCCTGAGGAAGAGCCCTAGCTAGGGCCCCACATGCAACACCTGTCCCCAAAAAACTAAGCCTGCAGGCAAATACTAGTAACGTAACAAGCGCCGTTGCTGCTTAGTAGCCTGCAGAGGTTCTTAGCGCCTTAACTAGGTGCACCCTGGACCTCTGGGGACTGGGTGTGGACCGGAAAAGGCCCTCAGCACCCTTTACGCCAGGTCCTCTCATCGCCCCCTTCCAAACGCGTTCCATCTCTGGAACACTATCACCACTACATTTGCACACGCAACGATCCAGTAGCAACAGCAGCAGCAACGCAGTGACATGGGCCCTGCAGCAGAGGTTGCATGCGACGGCGGGGGCATGGTGGTACCCAGCCTCGCGCACACGATGATGGGCGCGCCCTACGAGGCGCCCCTGGCATCCACCGACCCTGACTACGTGCTGCATGTGCCGGCGACAGACATCGACAAGAAGGACGCAGACACACCGGATGCATGGGTGCCGCGAGACCCCCGCATCCAGCGCCTCACCGGGCGTCACCCGCTCAACTGCGAGCCGCCCATGGACGTGCTCATGGCTGCTGGCTTCATCACGCCGCCCAGCCTGCACTACGTGCGCAACCACGGCCCAGCTCCGCGCGGGAACTGGGGGTCACACCGCGTGAACATCGGCGGACCTGGCGTGCGCACGCCTCTGGCTCTTACGATGGACGAGATCGTGGCGATGCCGTCGGTGCGCATCCCGGTAACGCTCGTGTGCGCGGGCAACAGGCGCAAGGAGGAGAACATGATCAAGAAGTCCATTGGCTTCAACTGGGTGGGTCAACTGCCCGCCCACCCACCCACCCAGTAGCAGTAGCCAGTAGCAAAACAACCCCCGACCGCGACACCACTCGCCGGTGTGCATTCGCAGGGGCCGTGCGCAGTGTCCACGTCGTACTGGACCGGCGTGCGCCTGCGCGACCTGCTGCTTGCTGCTGGTGTCAAGGTGGGTGATGGGGTGTGTGGTGGATGGGGGGGGGGAGGGGGGGCTGGGGGAGGCTTGCAGGCGCACGTGCAACACGCGCACGCGCACAGCCCGACTGATGACCCGCCCACACACGACGTGCCCCGTGTGCGCAGACGCCCGAGGAGGGCGCGCACCACGTGTGCTTCCGCGGGCCAAAGGGCGAACTGCCCAAGGGGTCGGATGGCTCGTACGGCACGAGCGTCACGCTGCAGAAGGTGCGTGGGGGTGACAGAGTGGGGCGCCTCGTGTGGTCAGGCAGGCACTCGCTGTCTGCGTTTCCTTGATGCAGCGAGCCTTGCATGACAAAAGCGAGTGACAAGGGAGGGGCGGGTGGATACGAGGGAGCGCCTGCGCCGTCGGTGTCTCTCCCCCTAACTTGGGGAGAGGCCTCGCCATCGTTGGGGCCCCTCTGCCTTCACACGCACACGCTAACAAGCGACACAACCCCTCCTCTCCCCCCCCCTCCCCCTGCCCTCCCGATGCACCCAGGCGATGGACCCCGCGTCCGACGTCATCGTCGTGTACAAACAGAATGACCGGTGGCTCACGCCCGACCACGGCTTCCCCGTGCGCATCATCATCCCAGGCTTCATCGGCGGGCGTATGATCAAGTGGCTCGAGGACATCACTGTCACCGAGGTCGAGTCTGACAACTTCTACCACTTCATGGACAACCGCGTGCTGCCGAGCCACGTGGACGAGGAAATTGCGAACAAGGAGGGCTGGTGGTTTAAGCCCGACTTCATCATCAACAACCTCAACATCAACTCGGCCGTCGCGAAGCCGTGGCACGACGAGGTCGTCTCGCTCGCGTCCAACGCGCCGTACACCGTCAAGGGCTACGCGTACGCTGGCGGCGGCGCGCGCATCATCCGCGTGGAGATATCCCTCGACGACGGCGTGTCGTGGCGCCTCGCGGACATCAAGCGCTTCGAGAAGCCCAACGCGTACGGTGGGTGACGTAGTGGTGCCGAGACCAACAAACTACTTCTCTGCCTCCCCACCTGCATGCCCACTTGCCCACCTCCCCACCTGCATTCCCACTCGCCCACCATTCCACCAGCATCCCCACTCGCCCACCCCCCCACCTGCATCCCCACGCACGCCCACCTCCCCGCCTGCACCAACCGCCCTTGTACTCACGCGACCCCCCTTCCCCCCTCCCTCTCCCCCCCCCCCTGCACAGGCAAGCACTGGTGCTGGGTGCACTGGGACATCGAGGTCAAGACGTTTGACTTCCTGGGCCCGAAGGAGCTGCTGCTGCGCGCGTGGGACGAGGACATGAACACGCAGCCCGCGGTGATCACGTGGAACGTGATGGGCATGATGAACAACTCGTACTTCAGGTGCGTGTGTGTGTATGCATGCGTGCTTT
The DNA here is from genome assembly GCA_016618255.1 of Chlamydomonas sp. UWO 241. Lineage (NCBI taxonomy): Eukaryota > Viridiplantae > Chlorophyta > Chlorophyceae > Chlamydomonadales > Chlamydomonadaceae > Chlamydomonas > Chlamydomonas priscui. The sequence continues at coordinate 19,001 of VFSX01000030.1, read as the reverse complement.
CATTTTTTAACACGCTTAAAAAAAAACGCGCGACAGCCGTGCTGCTCTACAGGCGCAACGTCAGATGCTCAGCCGTGGCACCGGCGGCGTGCCAGCCGGTGGCACATGAACTCGCCCCCCTCCCCTCCATGCGCGCTCTACAGCAGCAGCACACACCGCCACACCGTGCTAAGACTGCCAACGCCTCGCTGACATGCCCCCCTCCCCATGCGCGCTCCACAGCAGCAGTTCACACCGCCATACCGTGCTGCGACTGCCAACGCCACGCTGACATGCCGCCCCCCCCCTCCTCCCCACGCCCGCCGCGCACCCAGGATCAAGATCCACCCGTTCCGCGACGAGGTGACTCAGCAGATCGGGCTGCGCTTCCAGCACCCCGCGCCGCTACAGGAGGGGCAGCACGGCGGCATTGGGTGGCGCGAGGAGGAGAACCTGCGCCAGGTACACTGGGGTGACGCTCACACACACGTGTGCACATGCACACGCGCGCGGACACACACACACACACCAGGGATGCACTTTGTTTTGGCGTGATGGCGGTCTTGTGACGCGGATCCAGTCCCGCAGGGCCGCTGTGCAGCGATCGGGGGTGCACTTGTGACCGCCGACGTTCACACTTTTCACACATAAACCGCGTCGCGCTCCGCGCTCCGGCGTGACGTCCCGACAAACGAACCTCCCGTGTGACACAGGCATCAGCGCCATGCGTCCACGTCACGCCTTTCTGCACCACTGACACACGCACACAGGCTGCGCTGAAGGCGGCGGGCCTCGTGCCCGGCTTCGCCGCCGCGCCCGTCGTTGCCGCGGTCGCGGCGCCCGTGGCCGGCGAGCGCACTTTCACAATGGACGAGGTCGAGAAGCACAGCTCGGAGGAGTCGGCATGGTTTGTGCACGAGGTGAGGCTAGTGGCTGCTGGTGGGGGCTGGTGCGGCTAGTGGCTTGCTGGTGGTGGCTGGTGTTGATGGGTCTCTTCCAGCCGTGGGGCGTAGTGAACTCTGCTCGGCGTACCAAGCGCCCTAGCACGAGGTGGCTGGTGGTGGTGTGGGGGCGGGTGGCCTAGCTATCTCGGGGACGTGGGAGTCTACTTTACAAGGCGCTTGCCGCATGCATGCAGATACCCTCGGAGCAAGCCTCCCCCCTTGGGTCGCGGCGGCTGAAGTCACAACCTCTGCCCGGCACCCCATCATGCTCCCGCCCCTCTGCCTACCAATAACCCCCCGCGCACCCTCTGTACCCCACAGGGCGCCGTCTACGACGCCACCCCCTTCCTGGGCGACCACCCCGGAGGCGCCGACTCCATCCTGATTGTGGCCGGCATGGACGCGACAGAGGACTTCAATGCGATCCACTCATCCAAGGCCAAGGCGATGCTCAAGGTGGGCACGAATCCCTGGTTTAGGGTCCTAGGTTGCGTTTTCAAATAAATGGGGCTTTAGTCGGGCTCGTTTCTTGCAGTTGGGTGCATCAGTGGTCCCTGGGAAGGATTTTAGTAATTATTTTTTTGCCGGCTCCAGCAACTTTGACTGCTCACACCAGGCACAATACACAGCGGGTATTCATGCAACGCATGCCGTTGTGCTGTTCTCGGCACGAGCTTTCCAAGGCACCGCTCCACGCCCTCTCCCACTTCTTGTGGGGTGTTTTGGGGGGAAATGGGAAATCCGGCTCGGGGCGGTATACGGCTCGCAGGGGAATCACTGGGGTGCATGGACGCCACAAAGGACTTCAACACTCGAGGGGATGCTACTCCAAGCCTCGGGCGGGTTGCCTTTCAAGCCATAAATCCTACACCCTAAACAACCCTGAAACACAGGACCTCCACTTCGGGCGGCTCATCGATTCCCAAGCCAGAAACCCTGAAGCCTAATCTAAGCCCTAAAACACAACAAAACACGACCTTAAACACAGGACTACTACCTCGGGCGGCTCGTCGACTCCAAGCCGGCCGAGGAAGCGAGCGCTGCAACCGCGTCTGCATCGGCGGTGCCGGGGGAGCCTGTCAGCACGAGCACCAGTGGAGGTGAGGGCATCGGGACTTGGGTTTCAGGGCCCGGGTTTCAGGGCCCGAGTTTCAGGGCCCAGGGTTTCAGGGCCCAAGGTTTCAGGACCCAGGGTTTATGGTTTCAGGGCCCAAGGCTCAGGGCCCAGGGTTCAGTGTTTGCACGCACTTGCGGCAGCGCACATCAGCGGTCTTATCCGGGTCGGGCGTTGCCTAACGTGCTGACGGGCGCGGTGCCAGGGGAGCCCGTCAGCACCAGCACCAGCGGAGGTGTGGGAATCGGGACCCTGCTCGCATGCATGCGCACGCCTAAACGCGCGCACACCAGGGGTCTTGTCCGGGTCGGGCGTTGCCTGGCGCGCACGTCAGCACCAGCGGCACGTGACTGACCCCCGTGCCCCCCTGAGCCCTACCTCCGCGCCCGCCGCAGTCGAGCTCGTCACTCTCTCACGAGAGAAGGTCGCCCTCAAGCACGCGCAGCACACCGACGTCTCGCACAACGCGCACTGACGCACACACACACACACACACACACACCAAAACACATGACTGATCCCCTCCCACCCGACCTCCCTGCCCCCACACAGTTGAGGTCATCATGCCATCGCCAGAGGAGGTCACGCTCAAGCGCGCACAGCTCACCAACGTCTCGCACAACACGCATTCACGCACTCTCACACACACACAAACAAGCTAGTGACTGACCTCCTCCCCCCCCTACCTCCCTGCCCCCACACAGTCGAGCTCGTCACTCTCTCGCGAGAGAAGGTCACGCTGAAGCTTGCGCAGCGCACCGACGTGTCGCACAACACGCGCCTCTTCCGCTTCGCGCTACCGACCGACGCGCACCGGCTGGGCCTGCCGGTCGGGAAGCACGTGTTTGTGTACGCGAGCATGGAGGGGGAGAGCGTGATGCGCGCGTACACGCCGACGAGCAGCGACTCCGACCTCGGACACATGGACCTGCTCGTCAAGGTGGGCTTGGCCTTAGCATAGGGGCCAAGGTGGGCTTGGCCTTAGCCTAGATTAGGGCTTGTCCGAGATTCGGGTTTGGCCGAGATTAAGGCTTGGCCTAGATTAGAAGCTGGGGCGTTGTCTCTTCTTAATTGAGTTTTACTTACATACTTGCTTCGACACCCACTACGAGGAGGAGGGATGGAGGAGGTACGCTTTTGGTCTGCACGGCAGAGTGCACACACGGCGCAGCTCTAGATACATGGTTGCTACCTGGGTGGTATAGGGTGCATCTGTGGGCCTGTGGTAGTCTTTGCTGGAAAGCCGATGTAACTGTAACTGTAACTGTGGGCCTAGTGCCCTGACTAGGTCCAGGGCGTGCGCGCACGAGGGGGTTCACTCTCGCCCCTACCAGGTAGCCAGCCAGTGCCAACCTGAAACTGAGTTTAGGCATTGGGCGCTGGCGCCGACACGGGTTTCATACATCGTTACTGGTGTCACACAGACTGTAAAATCCATAAGTGGTCACTGCGCTGCTCGACACTAATCCCATCTCCCTCTTCTCACCCCACCCCCCACCCCCCACCCCGGTCTACTTCCCGGGCACCCTCACCAACGGCCTCGTCCAACACCCTCGTCCAACACCCACCCAACACCCTCGCCAACACCCTCATCCACCCCCCACCCCCCCCAGGTATACTTCCCGGGCACCCTCGCCAACGGTAAGGCCAACCCTGGCGGCAAGATGTCGCAGCACCTAGAGTCCCTCAAGGTCGGCGACACAATCCAGGTCAAGGGGCCGGTCGGGCACTTCCACTACAAGGGGCGCGGAGAGGTGCGCGCGCGGCCGGCTTGCGTGCAACGTCCGTGCGCATGCCTGGTGACTCAGTGGCGTGCGGCCGGCTGTGCGCGACTTCCCACGTGCCTGCCTGGCAGCTGGCTACCGGGCTCCATACACGCATGCTGTTTGCTGTGCTGCATGCTCCCCCTCCCCCTCCGTGGCAGTCAACTCTGATGATGGAACACCTCCCGAACAGACACGTGCATGCAACACGTCCTCCCTCCCCTGTTGTTCACTCTGCTGGACACCTGTTAACTCTGCTGGACACCTGTAGAACACCTCCCTGACTGACACATGCCTTGCAACACGATCCTCCCCGCCCTGCAGTACATGATGGGCAAGACGGCGGGCGTCGCGAAGCACCTCTCTATGGTCGCGGGCGGCACGGGCATCACGCCGGTGTACGCAGTCATGAAGGTGCGCTCGGCTCGGCATGAGGGTGTATTTGGCAGTCCATGTGACACCGTGGTGTGATGCATGAGACCTGCTGTGGGCTCAGCAGTCAGTGTCATGCCCCTTGTATTGACACCTGTATTGACCTCTGTATTGACACCTGTATTGGCACCTGTGTCGGCTGTGTCGGCTGCTGAGCCGTGATGCCCCCTCCCTCCCTCGACCTTCCCCCCTCACCCGTCCCGCTGAGCCATAACGTCTCCCTCCCACCCCCCAGGCCATCCTGTCCGACGCCGGGGACCCCACCTCCCATGTCCCTCATCTTTGCCATCCCATGATGCCATGTCGCCTCATCATCTCCCCCTCGCCCCCTCACCCTCACCCGTCTCCCTCTCACCCCCCTCCCCAGGCCATCCTGTCCGACGCCGAGGACCCCACCACCATGTCGCTCATCTTCGCCAACCAGACAGCCGATGACATGCTCATGCGCGCCGAGCTTGACTCGCTGGCGGCAGCAAACCCCGACCGCCTCAAGGTGTACTACGTTCTGTCACAGGTGCGAACATGGTCGGGGTGCACTCAAGTTCGAACATCCTAGCTAGTGGGGCTACCTAGCCAGTAAAGCTCTTGCTGGAAAGCCCTGCTTCTTCGACGAACTCCACCTCAGCCATCTTGAGCTCCTTGGAGGTCTCAGCCATCTTGAGCTAGCTAGGGGGTAACTATCTATGGACCTATCTACGGGTCTCTCTAGGGGGGTCTCCTAGTCTTAGTCTAGCTATGTTTTTCTCTTACTAGTGATCCAAGCACGGGTGTGGGTGTGGTGGGCTCTTGCCCCCAGGGTTTCCAGGGTGCTGTCCTTCTCCCTCAGCTGCCGCCCCCACGCTGTGCACCGCCCATCTGGAAACCCAATCTTTCGGGACTGAACCAGCCGCCCCCGACCCCGACCCCACCACCTGTGCACTGTAAGCTGTAACAGTGACATCGGCCTTCCAGCAAATAGACCTGCGCACTGTCAATCTGAACCCCTGATGACTAGGAACGTCCCACCCGTTGCTGTCACTACCTGGGTGGTAAAGGGTGGATCTGGGGGCCCAGTGTCCTGTCTAGGTCCAGTGCGTGCGCGCGTGTGGGGGTTTACCCTCACCCCTACCAGGTAGCCAGCCAGTTTCCCACTGAAACTGAGTTTAAGGTGTCAGGCGCTAGCGCCGACACCGGTCTTATACATCATTACTGGTGTCACACAGACTGTAATATCCATCAGCAGCAGCAGGAACGTCCCACCCGCCCGACTGACCGACGGACTGACGCCCCCACCCGACCGACCGACACCCCGACCCGGCCGACTGCCTGACTGACCCCCCGTCCCCCCTCCCTCTCTCTGCGCACAGGCTCACGCCGGCTGGGAGGGTGGCTCCGGCTACGTGACGCTCGACATGATGAAGGAGCGCCTGTTCCCCGCGCAGCCCGACACGCTCGCGCTCATGTGCGGGCCGCCCGGCCTGCTCGACAATGTGTGCGTGCCATTCTTCGAGGCGATGGGATACACCAAGGAGACGCGCGTGCTGTTCTGAGGGCCTCGTCTCCTTTCAAGCACGAGCGCTCCTCGCCCGCCCCGCCCTGCTGCCCCCCCTGGGCGCGGGCGCACGCGCGGGCGGTGCGCTACTCCAAGGAGACGTGCGTGCTGTTCTGAGGACCTCGTCCCCTCCCAAGCACGAGCGCTCCTCGCCCGCCCCGCCCTGCTGCCCCCCTCCCCGCCCTGCGGGCGCGCGGTCGGGCAATGGGCTACACCAAGGAGACGCGCATGCTGTTCTGAGGACCTCTCCTCTTCTGCACGCAAGAGCATCTCCCCTGCCCCGCCCTGCTGCCCCCCCTCGGCGCGCGGGCAGTGGGCTGCGCGCAGGACGCGCGCTGTTGTGAGGCTCTCTTCAACTGAGCGCGAGTGCTTCCCCTGCCGCTCTCATCCCTGCCCCGCCCTGCTGCTCTGCTGAGCGCGGGCGCACGTGGGCGACGAGCTGCGCACGTATGCATGCCGAGGCTCGAGGTGACGCGCCACGCGTCGCTGTCGTCTCTGGGCATGCGAGCGGCGCCCCTGCTGCTCATGTGAGCGTGGGCGCGCATGCACTGCCTCGGCTGCCGCTGCCTCGCCTGCTAGACGAACGCGGAGCTTTCTCGTTCCATCTGAGCATGCGCACTGTGCCTGTTGCCGTGGCGATGGCGGCCTGATGCTGCACGCACGCGCCTGGTCCTGGGCTCCTGCTTTTCCTGACCCAGCGCTTCTGTGGGGGCCGCCACCACACGCGCACCCACGCACGCTGCCACCACCACTACCTTCTCCGCCAGCCAGTGATAGATCTCAACAGTCAATGCACAGTCAGTATACGTTTTAGTAAAGACTCGAGAGAGACTCACGCGGGGACGCACATGGAGGCCACACTGTACGTTTAATACATAATAGATGGTGATGCACATCTACGTTTATTGTTGATAATGATGCACACTGTGGGTTCGGAGGAGAGGAAGGACGAGTTGATTGGAGTGATGGAAAGCCCACCCCTCTCTGCCAGAGAGGTGAATGAGTGAGTCGTCGTCGGGGCACTATGCCCTTGTTGTGAAGTGGTCTTGTGCCTCGCGCCTTTATGCCCTGCAGCCAAGCCCCCCGCATTCCCGCCTCACTTCCAACCCACTGGCTTGCCCAGTTGGCCTGGGTTCCGTGTCAGCCACGCGGTGAGTTTTGTGTGCGGATAGGAACCAACACCTGTCCCACTTCCATTCGTGCATGCTCATAAGTTTGAACTTTAAATGTCCCTCATCAAACATGCGTCCCTTGTTTGATTTCCTTGTTTGATTACCTCCTTGCGCTGTACAGGCAAATTGTATGGATGGATGGACAAAAGCGAGTGGCCACGCAAAAAAAAACGTTACCTTTCGACGACGACGACGTGCACTCCGATGCTCGCAGCCCGCAACACCTCGTTGCGCTTTGGCGATGGAAGAGGCAGGGAGCGCTTTGCAGTGAGGGGCGCAGCAACAGGCGTTGCTCTGCGTCCCGATGGAGGATCTTCCTCGCCCGCAGCCCAGACCATCCGCGTAAAACAAGTCACCAACGTGGGCAAGATACCCCCCGAGATGTTGTTGCGCATTGGGAGGCTCCTTGGAGACGTATTTTATACTGGGGAAGAGCCACCGCTGATGCGCCCGCTCTTTGCTGCCGTGTACGGCGCCAAGGTGCTGTGGACCATCTACGTCACCTTCTGGCTGTGTGGCAAGGACCGAGGGGGGTTCACGCTCGCTACGGTGGAGCCACAAGAGGTGCGCACGCCATGCGTGCCATGCGTGCCATGCGTGTGCGCGTGCATAGCCACACACGTCCAAACATCGCATGTGTGCGTGCAATAGGAGGTCTTTAAACACGTGTGCCCCTTGGCAACGCGTGTGCTGGACTCACGCGCCCACGCGCATCCCCTCGCGCACCACGCACACGCCCTGTTGCTCTCTGCCTCCCCCCAGGCTGAGCACGAGCGGCTCGCGGCGCAAGGCGGTGACAGCGGCGGCGACGCATCGACGAGCTCCTCCTCCCTCACCGGAGATGAGATCCTTTCGGGCATGGTCACTGTGCACTGTATACGCCTGGTCGGAAGGTGAGCGCGCGGGTGCGCGAGTGCGTGTCGGGGCGAAGGCTGTGGAGGTGCCTCCCTCGAGCGGCTGTGTGTGCCAACCCCGCACCTCACGCAGCGACTCGCATCAAGCACGCAACCGACCCCTGCGATGCCCACACACACACGCACGCGCGCACACACACACACTCACACACCAGTGGTGTCATTAGCGCCCCCGCAGCCCCCGCAGCTCGGGCTGCGGGGGCAAACCGGGAAATGTGGGGGGAAACTGCGGGGGTGAGTCGCGGGACTTCGCTCCTTTTCACACTTTTCCACAAGAAACGTCTCGTGCGGGGCAATTCGGCATGTTCCCTCCTATGTTGCGGGGAAAAACAGGAAACTCTTGGTTTCCCTAATGACACACACACTGCGGATTCATCAGAGTCCGATCGGCGGGCAAGACTGTGACTGGCCTGGCCTCTCATCCCCGCACTCAACGTGGCGTCATCCAGGCGTCTGCCGGGAATTACTTGAATCAATTTCATGGTCACACAGCGCTTGCCGACTACGCCCACTCACTGCTATGGTCAACGTGCACCGTTGCGTGCACCGTTGACCCACTTACAGTCTCATTGGCTTTCCAGCGAATTCTACCTTTTTAGTCCTAGTACCACCGCCTAGACCCAAGTCCGGTTCTGGCCCTAACAATTACGTGTTACCGTTGACCCACCCGGCTGTAACAAAGACCCCGACGCGCACGCACGCACGCCGCGTGCAGTATGGCGACCGCGCTCGTGCCGCACGGGTCGCAGCCCGGCGCGTCCTTCGCGCTCGTCGCCAACATGGCGGTGAGCCCCAAGTTCCGTCGGAGGGGGCTCGCGACAGCGATGCTGACCGCGGCAGAGGAGCAGGCGCGGGACCGGTTCCGCGGGCCGCGCCCGACCACGCTCCTCCTCCTCGTGTACCGGGACAACGCGGTCGCGATCGAGATGTACAAGTCGCTCGGGTGGGCGGAGTGCACAGGGTGAGTCGGTGATATCCTTTGCAGGATTTTATTCACGGGGGGGGGCAGAAAAAACAGAAAATACAGGCATGCTGAATATCATTCTTCTTCACATGTACATTCCAAATCAAGCATTTTTTTTTAAATCGGACACCTGGAGGCCGAGATATGAGGGCTCAAAGTGGACGGGGAGGGGTAGGGGGGGGTGCGCAGAAACATATAAATATGGGGGGAACTTCCGTTCAGAACTTTCTTTCCAGTGGGCTGTTTTTGATGTGAAGACCACCATTGGAACCGCCTTGATGAGAGGAGCACGAAGCCACTCTCAGAGGTGACCCTGGGGTAATAGGGTGGGGGTCCCCACCTTCTCAATGCCCCACCCCCCCGCGTGCTCCCTACGATGCACGAAGTGCCACATAGGGGTTTGAGCAACCTTCATGGATTGAGATGGGACCGACGCCATCTGAATCTCCTTGGAGTTAACAGCCAAACACCTCAGGTGAGTCAACCCTGAATTTGCCTGGAAAGTGTGAACTGAAGGGTCCACACTCCTTGGTGCCCTCCGTCTAAGCCATGGTATGGCTAGATAGATTTTGGGGGTGATTTGGGCCATCTGCCGGCGAGTTAGACATTGCGATGGACAGCCCTTACTGTAAGGGAGCCATGTGCCTTGGTCCTGGCTCCATGCACGGTGTATTCAGCGAGTGGGGGGTGGGTGGGGGACCCCCCCAAAAATATGTACCATGCCTGCAGGAAATAAGTTTCTTGCCCCCCCCCCCCCGATTTGATTGATTAATTATTCCGCAGTCGGATGTTGCTTTGACCGCGTTGACCGTTGACCTCCCGTTGACCGTTTGTCCTCATACATAGGTCATTTGAAAGCTGTTGACGTGCTCTATCTGGCGGGCCTGTCAGGCTAACCATCCACTGCATTGGCTGAGCTGTGTGCAAGGTAAAAAAACAGCCGGAATACAGCCAAATGGCTGTGTAGAGCCGAAAAGGAAATCACTGGGGTGAGTGCGCGTGCCGACGAGGGCGTCGGGGGCCGCCGGGGCGGTTGGGTGCTGCGGGTGCAGTTAGGCAGTTACAGTTACATCGGCTTTCCAGCAAAGACTACCTCCAGTCCTAGTACCACCGCCTAGACCCAAGTCCAGACCTGGCCCTAACAATTACTTTTGAGGGGCGGTAGCCACCAGCCGGCTGCCCGCCAACGTGTAGTCCCAAAGCAAAAAGGAGAGCTATTGTGCGACGCCTCCAGAACAGGTCCTAACTGCTTCTAGGGGATAGGGGGTCAAGTGGCGCTTGCCAATCTACTTGACCGCCGTGGTGGAGGGGCCGGCGCCTGAGGGGCAGCCGGACCGTACACCACGGCTCTCCACCCGACCCTATCCTGAGCACGCACAAACGCCGTGTCCGAAAAAGTCTTCCAATCAGAACGATTGCCACTAGTTTTGCCTAGCTGCTGGGTCAGTAGCTTAAGAATATAGTGTCGGGAGGAGGCTGGAGGCCGGCCTTGCTGCCGAGCCACATCCATTGTGCAGTCAAAAGTCGTATGAGGAAGACGAGAAGCCGGCATGCGCATCACATGGCAGTTAGGCAGCTCCCCTCAATCCCACGCCCCGAGGGCGCGTACTGGTTACTGTTAACTGTTAACTGCTGCGGTTGCCCGCGCGCGCACACGTTTCGTCCCCATTGAGGCTCTGTCCACCGTATCGTTTTTTTTTACATTTTTTACATGTACGCGCCCGGACCCCGGGGCGTGAGTTAAGGCCTATACTGCACGCCTAGGGGAGCTCTACAAGTAGAGCCCGCAAGGCCACGCAGCGCGCCAGCCTACCAGGTCCACCGTATCGATGCTGACCTCTGCCGCCTCCCCCCCCCCCCCCCCACACACACACCCCACACACACACCGTGCAGCTGGGTCGACCCCGCATGGGTGGACGTCCCCATCGAGGCTCTGTCCACCGTAACGATGCTGACCCCTGCCGCCTCCCCACACACCCCACACACCCCACACACACACACACACACACACACACACCACACACCACACCCCCACACACCACACACCACACCGTGCAGCTGGGTCGACCCCGCATGGGTGGACGTCTCCATCGAGGCTTTGTCCACCGTAACGATGCTGACCCCTGCCGCCTCCCCACACCCCCACACCCCACACACCCACACCCCCACACACCACACGCCCCACCGTGCAGCTGGGTCGACCCCGCGTGGGTGGACGACGCGGAGCGCGGGCGGATGAGCCGCACGAGGCGCCTGCTCTTCATTAAGCCCCTGCTGGTCGAGGGCCCGACGGCGGTCAAGGGGGCAGAGGGACTGCCGACGGTCGAGGGGGCAGCAGCTGCAGCTGCAGCGGGAGGGGCAGGGGGAGGGCAGCAGTGCCCAGATGCAGGCGGGCCACCACCATCGGCTGCGGCGTCATGACATGTGTCACGGGACGTCGGCTCCAGCACCAGTGTAACAGCCACGCGCATGTCAAGTAAGGAGTTAGCACATAGGGTGCTTATGTCAAACCAGAGCGTGGTTTGACATCTCGAGATCCGACCCTTTTGGAGCGGGAACCCACACCCAGCTCTCCGACAGATGAAGGCCCAGTGGCTAAGCTTTCAAATTTGGTTTCGGTGACAGGCCGCGCTAGGCCAGTCACAACCAGGTACGCCGTCTCGTTCCCCTCACCCACTAGAAGTCGA
>VFSX01000030.1:0-2500 GCA_016618255.1 Chlamydomonas sp. UWO 241 | reverse complement strand
TGTGTGTGTGTGTGTGTGTGTGTATGTGTGTGTGTGTGCGTGTGTGTATGTGTGTGTGCTCATGCGTGCCGGATGGACCCTCGCCCGCTGGAGAGGACAGAGATTGCGTTCATTTGTTGCGGGACCCAGACGCATGCACGCACACACAGACATACACACACACACACACACACACTCCGCAGCGACCGCGATCCCCTCGCACCATGCTGGGTGCACGATATCGCCGCGACCGACAACTACCTTGTCATCGTTGAGACACCCACGTTCATCAGCATGGCGGCGCTGATTACGGGCGCAAACGTGTGTGCGTGTGTTGTCGTTTTCACAATATACAGTTGGACACAGGTCTTTGTTGTGGGGTTTTTTACCTGTGCGCGCGCAGAAATAAGGCTGGCGGCTGTCAAAACTAGGCCCCTGTTTGTGTGTGTTTGTGTGTGTGTGCGTGTGTGTGTGCGTGGAGCCACCCACGTTCACCAGCATGGCCGCACTGATTTCGGGTGAAAAGGTGTGTGTGTGTGTGTGTGTGCATGTGTGTGCGTGTGTGTGCGCATGTGTGTGTGTATGTATGTGTTGAAGATGCTGAGGCAACGTGTACACACGTAGACTGTCTTTCCCTCTCTCTCTCTCTCTCTCTCTCTCTCTCCCTCTCTCTCAATCACTTTATATCTCTCCTCTTTCTCTCTCCCGTTCTCTCTCCCTCCCTACCTCTCTTCCCCTCTCTCACTCTCGCCCTCACACAATCAACACAGGCCGACCACGCGTTCATGAACTGGCGCCCCGACCAGCTCACGCACGTGCACGTCGTGCCGCTCCGCCCGAACGGCGGCCCCCCCCGCACGTACACGGCACCCGCGCTCTTCAGCTTCCACACGGCAAACGCGTTTGAGGAGGGCGGCGCACTGCACGTGGACCTGTCGGTGTATGCCGACGGGGCCATTCTTGACGAGCTGTACCTGAAGCCGCTGACACAGTTCCCTGGGCGAGAAGTGTCGCGGTGGGTTCAGGCTCTAGCATTTAGGGTCTAGAGGTCTAGGGTTTAGGGTTTTCGGGCGAGAAGTGTCGCGGTGGGTTCAGGCTCTAGCATTTAGGGTCTGGGGTTTAGGGTTTTAGGGCGAGAAGGGTCGCGGTGGGTTCAGGCTCTAGCATTTAGGGTCTAGGGGTCTAGGGTTTAGGGTTTTAGGGCGAGAAGGGTCGCGGTGGGTTCAGGCTCTAGCATTTAGGGTCTAGAGGTCTAGGGTTTAGGGTTTTAGGGCGAGAAGGGTCGCGGTGGGTTCAGGCTCTAGCATTTAGGGTCTAGGGGTCTAGGGTATGAGGGCGAGAAGGGTCGCGGTGGGTTCAGGCTCTAGCATTTAGGGTCTAGGGGTCTAGGGGTTAGGGTTTTAGGGCGAGAAGGGTCGCGGTGGGTTAAGGCTCTAGCATTTAGGGTCTTAGGGGTCTAGGATTTAGGGTTTTAGGGCGAGAAGGGTCGCGGTGGGTTCAGGCTCTAGCATTTAGGGTCTAGGGGTCTAGGGTTTAGGGTTTTATGGCGAGAAGGGTCGCGGTGGGTTCAGGCTCTAGCATTTAGGGTCTAGGGGTCTAGGGTTTAGGGTTTTAGGGCGAGAAGGGTCGCGGTGGGTTCAGGCTCTAGCACTTAGGGTCTAGAGGTCTAGGGTTTAGGGTTTTAGGCCGAGAAGGTTCGCGGTGGGTTCAGGCTCTAGCATTTAGGGTCTAGGGGTCTAGGGTTTAGGGTTAAGGGCGAGAAGGGTCGCGGTGGGTTCAGGCTCTAGCATTTAGGGTCTAGGGGTCTAGGGTTTAGGGTTTTAGGGCGAGAAGTGTCGCGGTGGGTTCAGGCTCTAGCATTTAGGGTCTGGGGTTCAAGGTTTTAGGGCGAGAAGGGTCGCGGTGGGTTCAGGCTCTAGCATTTAGGGTCTAGGGGTCTGGGGTTTAGGGTTTTAGGGCGAGAAGGGTCGCGGTGGGTTCAGGCTCTAGCATTTAGGGTCTAGAGGTCTAGGGTTTAGGGTTTTATGGCGAGAAGGGTCGCGGTGGGTTCAGGCTCTAGATTATCCTAGCCAGGCTCACTAGAGGGAAAGCTGTGGCTACTTATTGTGTGTTGTGTGTTCGGGTAATACTCTTCGCCAGGAGGAGTGACCCCCGCCTGGCGCCGCTCGATGGGCGGAAACCGGGAACAACTGGACTTGGGTACTAGGTGTGGCGGCTCTAAACGAGACACTGAGATATTATCCTGACCGGCCTCTGGAGGGCCCACAGCGCAAGCAGCAGCAAAACTTGGTGGAACTTGGCTGCTGATGGCGCCGAGGCTAGTGGCAGATGGGGCAGCGGTACGATGGAGAGCACGAAGCACGATGGCGAGAATTGCGGCGAGCATGCACCCCCTCTCACAACGATCGGAACTCAAGCAGATTGCGGCTCCTAATGGTTTACTGTGCCTGGATGAAGAGAGAGACGGATGGCGAGAAATTGAGAAACATGGGAAGCGAGGCACATGGGGCTAGGCTTTGTG
>VFSX01000060.1:650000-651707 GCA_016618255.1 Chlamydomonas sp. UWO 241 | reverse complement strand
TGTGTGTGTGTGTGTGCACGTGTGTGTGGGTGTGCGTGCGCGTGTGTGCATGTGTGTGTGAGTGTGTGTGCGTGTGTTGGTGTAGAAGAGCGCGTAGCCGGTGCCCATGAGGAGGTTGGTCGAGTCGCGCACGTGCGCGAGGGCTGCGTGTGTTTGTGTGTGTGTGTGTGCACGTGAGTGTGGGTGCGCGTGCGCGTGTGAGCATGTGTGTGTGTGTGTGTGCGTGTGTTGGTGAAGAAGAGCGCGTATCCGGTGCCCATGAGGAGCTTGGTCGAATCGCGCACGTGCGCGAGGCGCTGCGTGTGTGAGCGTGTGTTTGTGTGTGTGTGTGTGTGCGCGTGTGTGTGGGTGTGCGTGCGCGTGTGTGCATGCATGTGTGTGTGTGTGTGCGTGTGTTGGTGAAGAAGAGCGCGTGTCCGGTGCCTATGAGCAGCTTGGACGAGTCGCGCACGTGCGCGAGGCGCTGCGTGTGTGTGCGTGTGTTTGTGTGTGTGTGTGTGTGTGCACATGTGTGTGGGTGTGTGTGCGCGTGTGTGCATGTGTGTGTGTGTGTGTGTGTGTTGGTGAAGAAGAGAGCGTATTCGGTGTCCATGAGCAGCTTGGACGAGTCGCGCACGTGCGCTTGGCGCTGCGTGTGTGTGCGTGTGTTTGTGTGTGTGTGTGTGTGTGTGTGCACGTGTGTGCTGGTGTGCGTGCGCGTGTGAGCATGTGTGTGTGTGTGTGTGTTTGTGCGTGTGTTGGTGAAGAAGAGCGCGTATCCGGTGCCCATGAGCAGCTTGGACGATTCGCGCACGTGCGCGAGGCGCTGCTTGTGTGTGCGTGTGTTTGTGCGTGTGTGTGTGTGTGTGTGTGTGTGCACGTATGTGTGGGTGTGCGTGCGCGTGCATGTGTGTGTGTGTGTGTGCGTGTGTTGGTGAAGAAGAGCGCGTATCCGGTGCCCATGAGCAGCTTGGACGAGTCGCGCACGTGCGCGAGGCGCTGCGTGTGTGAGCGTGTGTGCGTGTGTTTGTGTGTGTGTGTGTGCACGTGTGTGTGGGTGTGCGTGCGCGTGTGTGCATGCATGTGTGTGTGTGTGTGTGCGTGTGTTGGTGAAGAAGAGCGCGTGTCCGGTGCCTATGAGCAGCTTGGACGAGTCGCGCACGTGCGCGAGGCGCTGCGTGTGTGTGCGTGTGTTTGTGTGTGTGTGTGTGTGTGCACATGTGTGTGGGTGTGTGTGCGCGTGTGTGCATGTGTGTGTGTGTGTGTGTGTTGGTGAAGAAGAGAGCGTATTCGGTGCCCATGAGCAGCTTGGACGAGTCGCGCACGTGCGCTTGGCGCTGCGTGTGTGTGCGTGTGTTTGTGTGTGTGTGTGTGTGTGTGTGCACGTGTGTGCTGGTGTGCGTGCGCGTGTGAGCATGTGTGTGTGTGTGTGTGTGTTGTGTGCGTGTGTTGGTGAAGAAGAGCGCGTATCCGGTGCCCATGAGCAGCTTGGACGATTCGCGCACGTGCGCGAGGCGCTGCTTGTGTGTGCGTGTGTTTGTGCGTGTGTGTGTGTGTGTGTGTGTGCACGTATGTGTGGGTGTGCGTGCGCGTGTGTACATGCATGTGTGTGTGTATGTGTGTGTGCGTGTGTTGGTGAAGAAGAGCGCGTATCCGGTGCCCATGAGGAGCTTGGACGAGTCGCGCCCGTGCGCGAGGCGCTGCTTGTGTGTGCGTGTGTTTGTGTGT
>VFSX01000060.1:627500-647500 GCA_016618255.1 Chlamydomonas sp. UWO 241 | reverse complement strand
ATCCGGTGCCCATGAGGAGCTTGGACGAGTCGCGCACGTGCGCGAGGCGCTGCGTGTGTGCGCGTGTGTGCGTGTGTTTGTGTGTGTGTGTGTGCACGTGTGTGCGGGTGTGTGTGCGCGTGTGTGCATGTGAGCATGTGTGTGTGCGTTTGTTGGTGAAGAAGAGCGCGTATCCGGTGCCCATGAGAAGCTTGGACGAGTCGCGCACGTGCGCGAGGCGCTGCGTGTGTGTGCGTGTGTGCGTGTGTGTGTGTGCACGTGTGTGTGGGTGGGTGTGCGCGTGTGTGCATGTGTGCGTGTGTGTGTGTGTGCTTGTGTGTGTGTGTGTGTTGGTGTAGAAGAGAGCGTATCCGGTGCCCATGAGCAGCTTGGACGAGTCGCGCACGTGCGCGAGGCGCTGCGTGTGTGAGCGTGTGTTTGTGTGTGTGTGTGTGTGTGTGCACGTGCGTGTGTGTGTGCGCGCGTGCGTGTGTGTGCGTGTGTGTGTGTGTGTGTGTGTGTGTGTGTGTGTTGGTGAGGAAGAGCGCGTATCTGGTTCTCATGAGAAGCTTAGACGAGCCATGCACGTGCGCGAGGCGCGCGTGTGTGAACGTGTGTGTGTGTGTGCGTGCATGCATCGTGTGCGTGCGTGCATACGTGACACGCACACCCACCCATGTGTGAGTGTTCTCTGCCAAGCCGTTGGTCGGTGCTTGTGTGTGCGTGTGCGTGTGCACGCATGTATAGACGCACGCGCACTCACCCCCGTGTGCGCGTCCTGTGCGAATCCGTGGAAGCGCGGCAGCGGCAGCACCGAGAGGTTGGCCGCCCCAAACCCAAAGTGGCCCCACGTCACAAGCTCATTGCACAGAAAGCCCTCCTGGTCCTCGTCCACACAAACGACCACGCGCGTGTGTGCAAGCGCGTCGGCGCCATACCTACAGAGAGAGGGAGAGGGAGAGAGAAAATGATAGTTGGTGTGTGTGCATGTGAATGCGGGGGGGGGGGAGGGGTCATCATCCACACAAACGACCACGCGCGTGTGTCCGAGCTCGTTGACGCCGTACCTTCAGAGAGGGAGAGTTTGTGTGTGCGTGTGTGTGTGCGTGTATGTGTGTGTTTGTGTGCGTGTGTGTATGCATGCTAATGTATGCGTGTGTGCGTGTGTGTATGCCAACGCAAACGACCACACGCGTGTGTGCGAGCGCGTCGGCGCCGTGCATACAGAGAGGGAGAGAGTGTGTTGTGTGCGTGCACGCTTGTGTGTTTGTGTGTGCGTGTGTGTGTGTGTGTTTGAGTGTGTGTGTGTGTGAGTGTGTGTGCGTGCGTGTGTTGCAGAAGGAGCTCTCCTGTAGCACAGGGTCAGAGGTGTGGGGTTCGCAGAGCTAAGGACACAGTTTAGCACTACCCACCACATTTCAAGGCTCACAGCCGCATGCAGCAGTTGTCGCCCAACGACCGACAGTGGTTGTGTGAGTGTGTGTGTGTGTGTCTCTCTCTCTCTGTGTGTGTGTGTGTGTGCATGCATGTGCACGTGTGTAGGCAGGATAGCGCACCCACCACATTTCAAGGCTCACAGCCGCATGCAGCAGTTGTCGCCCAACGACCAACAGTGGTTGTGTGTGTGTGTGTGTGTGCATGCATGTCTCTCTCTCTCTCTCTGTGTGTGTGTGTGCGTGTGTGTGCATGCATGTGCATGTGTGTAGGCAGGATAGCACACCCACCACATCTCCAGGCACACAGCTGCATGCAGCAGTTGTCGCCCAACGACCGACAGTGGTTGTGTGTGTGTGTGTGTGTGCATGCATGTCTCTCTCTCTCTCTCTGTGTGTGTGTGCGTGTGTGTGCATGCATGTGCAAGTGTGTAGGCAGGATTGCGCACCCACCACATCTCGAGGCTCACAGCCGCATGTAGCAGTTGTCGCCCAATGACCGACAGTGGTTGTGTGTGTGTGTGTGTGCATGCATGTCTCTCTCTCTCTCTCTCTCTCTCTGTGACTGTGTGCTGGCAAGTGTGTAGGCAGGATCGCGCACCCACCACATCTCGAGGCTCACAGCTGCATGCAGCAGTTGTCGCCCAACGACCGACAGCCGCTCGAGCCGCTGCGTGGACGGGACCTTGTTCGGCGCGAGCTCCTTGACTGCTTGCCAGAGGTCGGTGGAGAGCAGGGGGGAGAGGGAGGGGCCGTCTGCGCCTGCGCGCGCGCGCGTGTTTGTGTTTGTGTGTGTGTTGTGTGTGTGTGTGTGACACTTTGCGTGTGCGTGTGTGTGTATGTGTTGTGTGCGTGTGTGCGTGTGTGTGTATGTGTGTGTGTGCGTGTGCGTGCGTGTGCGTGGACGGGACCTTACACCCGTTTAATTGGGTGTTGGTAATTTGGGCATGATCGATATCCCCTTGAGTAAAATCAGAATTAATAATAATAGCTTCAGCTAAATATGGCACCGACCTCCGCGCTCGCACAGCCGTCCGTCGTCCACAAACATGAGCGCGATGTTGCCCTTGGCGAAGGCACGGTCGACCTGTGTGTGTGTGTGTGTGTGTGCACCACGGCACTTGTCCCGCACGGTGCGCATGTCAACCCCGACTATGTGTGTGTGTGTGTGAGTGTTTGTGGCTGACTCCACTTGTGGCTGACTTGTGGCTGACTTAGTGTGTGTTGGCTGACTTGTGGCTGACTCAGTGTGTGTACACGGTGGCAGGCAGCCGGCTGGTGGCTACCGCCCCTCAGCTGTAATTGTTAGGGCCAGAACTGGACTTGGGTCTAGGCGGTGGTACTAGGACTAGAGGTAGTCTTTGCTGGAAAGCCGATGTAACTGTAACAGTGTGTGTGTTTCAGCGTGGGCACTTGGAGTGTGGAGTGTGTGTGGGAAACACATGAGCGCGATGTTGCCCTTTGACGAAGGCATGGTCGATCTGGGTGTGGGGGTGGTATGTATGTGTGTGTGCGCGTGTGTGTGTGTGTATGTGTGTGTGTATGGCAGCGTGGGCACACACATGAACGCAATGTTGCCCTTGGCGAAGGCGCGGTCGACCTGGTTGTGTGTGTGTGTGTGTGTGGCAGCGTGAGAACTTGGGTGTGGAGTGTGGCAGTGTGAGTACACACATGAGCACGATGTTCCTCTTGGCCAACGCACGGTCAACCTGCGTGTGGGGATGGTGTGTATGTGTGTGTGTGCGTGTGTGTGTGTGCGTGTGTGTGTGTGCGTGTGTGTGTGGGCAGTGTGTGTGTGTGTGTGTGTGTGTGTCAGTGTGGGCACTTGGGTGTGGAGCGTGGAACGTGGTGTGTGGAAGTGTGGGCTCAAACACGAGCACAATTTGGGCATCCCCCCCCCTGTAAAAATAACCCTGTCGTGCCCGCGACCGAGACCGCCTCGACGACCGTCAAGGAGGATGTAGAAAGTTTCAATATGTTCATTTAAACAAGGGAGCCCTCCTAGGGGAGAGGACAGAGCACCGACAGGGGAGAGAGAGGGAGAGAGAGACAGACAGACAGACAGACAGACAGACAGACAGAGAGAGAGAGAGAGAGAGACAGAGAAAGAGAGAGAGAGGAGAAAGAGAGGAAGAGACAGAGAGAGAGAGAGAGAGGGACAGACACAGAGAGAGAGAGAGGGATAGACAGAGAGAGAGAGAGAAAGAGGTGCAACAAGGACAAGACCCACCTGAGAAGAAAACCCCGTCGCGCCCGCGACCGAGGCTGCCTCGACAACCGTCGGCGGGCCCCACGTCTCAGCCTCGATCCAGCTGCTGTTGCTCCGGTTTGCGTACACTTGGAGCACCTGCGCCCCGCCGCGACATGCCGTCGGGGGGGGGGGGGGGTCTTGGGGTCAGTGTGGGCTCTCGCTGGGTTTGGCGGGGTGGGGTGGGGTTGGTGGGTGTTCGGGGGGGGGGGCACTTCTCCTCCTCGATGCAGCTGCTGTTGCTCCGGTTGGCATGCCCGTGGTGCACCTGTACGCCCTCCGCCGCGACACCGGACGTTGGGGTCAGTGTGGGCTCTTGCTGGCTCTGGGAGCGGTGTGTGGTGTATGGGTGGGTGTTTGGGGGGGGGCAGGGGGGGGGGCACGTTTTCGCTTTGATCCAGCTGCCATTGCTTCGGTTGGCATTGGCGTACAACTGGAGCACCTGCGATCCGCCACGAGGGGGGGAGGGTAGTTTGGGCTCTTGCTGGCATTCGGGGCCCACAGCCCGCAAGCCTGCAACACCGGGTTGAGATTGGCCGCTTCGGGCCGGCGTTGGGGGTTGAAATTGCGAGAACTTGGGCCTGAGCAGCGTGAAAATCGACGTTCCCGCAAATAAACCGCCTCTGGCGGGTTGAGATCGAGGAGGAGGCCGTCACGCCCGGGTTGAGCCATAATTTCCCCAAGATCTTTTGCTGAACCACTGCGGAACATGCCCCCCCCCACAAACACACACACACACACACACACACGGAAACACACACGCACCTGCTCCGCCGCGACCCTGATCGACGCCCACTCGTCGAACATCGTGAGCGCTCATGAATGCTCCTTGCCAAACAGTTGTTTTTAGGGCTTAGTTGGGGTTTTAAGGGTCGAGGGTTTAGGGTCTACCGTCCACCACCACCACCACCTACCACCTGCTCCGCCGCGACCCTGATCGACGCCCACGTGTCGTACGTCGTGAGCGCTCATGCTCCTTGCCAAACAGTTGTTTTTAGCTTAACCACTGCGGAACATGTCCCCCCCGTACGCACACACACACACACACACACACACAAACACGCACGCACCTGCTCCGCCGCGACCCTGATCGACGCCCACTTGTCGTACGTCGTCAACTGGCGCTCATGCTCCTCGTCGAAGAGGAAGCCGTCGAGCATGGTGTCATTGAGGCCTGTGGTGCCCATGGTGCAGCGTGTGTGTGTGTGTGTGTGTGTGTGCGAGGGCTGGGGGAGAAAGAGTGAGATAGCAGGCAGATCTGCATTACATGCAGATCCCACCCCCCCTGCTTTTCTTAGCCAGCAGCGGCGCTCGCCTGCCCGCGCTGCAGGCCCGGCCACAAGGATCCACCCACCCAAGGCATCATATCATGGTGCAGCGTGTGCGCATGTGCGTGTGTGTGTGTGCGAGGGCTGGGGGAGAAAGAGGGAGATAGCAGGCAGATCTGCACTGAAGGCGGATCCAAACCCCCCTGGGTGCCCGCAACCCGCGCTGCAGGCCCGGCCACAAGGATCCACCCACCCCAGCGCATCGTGTCATGGTGCAGCGTGTGCGCGTGTGCGTGTGTGTGTGTGCGAGGGCCGAGGGAGAGAGAGAGGGATAGCAGATCTGCACTGCATGCAGATCCCAAACCCACTTTTCTTAGCCAGCAGCGGCGCTCGCCTGCCCGCGCGGCAGACCTGCCCACAAAGACCTGTTGAGCTGTAGTGACAGAGTACGGTCACGCCTTGTGCTGCCTGTTGCTACTTCTGCTTGACACAACGGCTATCTGATTGACCCACTGACCCCTGCCCCCTGCCAGCGCCACTGCATCTCAACTAGACCCACCCGAGCGCATCATGTCGTGGTGCAGTGTGTGCGCGTGTGCTTGTGTGTGTGTGTGTGTGTGTGCGAGGGCTGAGGGAGAAAGAGAGAGATAGGAGGCCTCCTAGCAGGCAGATCTGCACTGAAGTCGGATCAAAACCCCTTGGGTGCTCGCAGCCCGCGCTGCAGGCCCAGCCACAAAGATCCACCCACCCGATTGCATCATGTCATGGTGCAGCTTGTGCGCGTGTGCATGCATGTGTGTGTGTGCGCGAGGGCTGGAGGAAGAGAGAGGTAGCAGATCTGCATTACATGCAGATCCCCAACCCACGGGCCTTTTTCAGTCAGCAGCGGCGCTCGCATGCCCACGCTGCAGGCCTGCCCACAAAGAACTGTTGCGCTGTAGTGACAGCGCACGGTCACGCCTTGTGCTGCCTGTTGCTACTACTGCTTGACACCACGGCTACCCGATTGACCCACTGACCCCTGCCCCCTGCCAGCGCCACTGCATCTCAACAAGACCCACCCACCCGAGCGCATCATGTCGTGGTGCAGTGTGTGCGCGTGTGCGTGTGTGTGTGTGTGTGTGTGTGTTTGCGAGGGCTGGGAGAGACAGAAAGAGATAGGAGGCCTCCTAGCAGGCAGGTCTGCACTGACGGCGGATCCCCCCCCCCCCCCCGGGTGCCCGCAGCCCGCGCTGCAGGCCCGCCCACAAAGATATGTTGAGCTGTCGTGACAGCGTATGGCCACGCCTTGTGCTGCCTTGTTGTTGCTACAACTGCTTGACACCACGAAGCCCTATCCGATTGACCCTTGCCAGCACCACTGTATCTCAACAAGACCCACCCACCCGATCGCATCATGTCGTGGATGGTCCCCTGGTACGATGCAAACGTGCCCAGGTCGGGCCCCAGGCTGTCCTCCACCTTGCTCGACACGCGGGCCTGGTCCATGGGCTCGAGGAACGCCTGCGGGCGTCGGGCGTGCAGTGAGAGAGAGTAGTGTTACAAATCCACAGTGAGGACTGTGCGTCGGGTGCTTGGAGAGAGTCGTCCATGGGCTCGAGGAGCGGCTACGGGCGGCGGGTATATGATGATAAGACTTTTAAAATCCACTGCCGGCGGGCACACTTTCGGTTCAAAGGCTTCAGCGGGACTTAAGAGAGCAGGCACGAGGCCCACCGAAAAGGTAAAGCCACAAAAGTAGCCCACGGTGGCGCCAACCACGTAGTGGCAGGCACCAAGCAAGCAGCACCACAGTGCAGGCTCCATACCCATACCCCTCCAGCGGCCGAATGGTGGTGGTACAGTGATGAGTGTGTGTCAGGTGCTTGGGGAGAGTCGTCCATCGGCTTGAGGAACGCCTACGGGCGGCGGGCGTGCAGTGAGAGAGAGTAGTGTGACAGATCCACAGTGAGGAGTGTGCGTCAGGTGCTTGGAGAAAGTCGTCCATGACCTCGAGGAACGACTTCGGGTGGTGGTGGTGAAGTGAGGATTGGTCGATGGTACAGACTGTCGGACGCGTTGGATGGCGCATAAGACCGTAGGGGAGAGGCCGGCAGCTGTCAAAGTTAGACCCCTAGCATGCCACCTGCCATCATGATTGCTGTGCACGCGGTGCGTGTCTCGAGGAGGTCTCAGGAGTGTGTGTCAGGTGCTTGGAGGGAGTCGACCCGGATCAAACGGAGTGTACAGAACCGTGTGAGGGGGCGCGATGAGCCGACGGGGTACCAACATCACGTACGACCTCACCTCCCCTGCCAGGTTCTCGTTGATTGTCGCGAGCGCGTCGACGCGCGAGAGCGACACGCGCTCGCCCCACAGCTCCGTCGCCGCCGCGTCCGACGGACGACACGGGAGCGACTGCAGGAGCGACACGGGCTGAGTAGCTGAGCTGCTGCTGCCGCCGCCGGTGCCGCTGCTGACCATGGCCGAGAGCTTTTTGACCAGCTCCTGCGGGCGTGGGTGCGCACGGTACATGCACGGTGGGCATGCGTCAGGTCAGGGCGGAACTGGGAAGGGGGGGTTGTTGGCCTGCATGGTGTTGTGGTGTTGCGCCATGCATGTGTGCATGCCATGTGTGCATGGCATGGCATGGCGGTGTGCACCAACCTGCTTCTTGACCTCCCGCCTCGCCCCCTCCTCCGTCGGCGTATGAGGCCCCGCGGGCTCCTCCTGCGCACGCTTTAGCCCGTGCTTCGTTGGTGGTGAAATCGCCTTGCCAAAAGCCATTTGGGTGCTTTTAGCAGACACGGTACTGGGTGATGCACGCGTCTTCACAGCAGCAGGTGCTCCACCAGGCTTCTTGTCATTCTGCTCGTCCTTGCTGGATGCGACCCATGGACCGCGTGGTGTGTTCACCCTCGATGGAGCCAGCGGGCCTTCCACTGAAGGGGCTTGAGCTGTAGTGGGGCGGACACCACCTTGTTTGGAGGTTTCCGCGCCCATGACTATGGAACACACACAACACACGCTCCGATCCCCTGCTCCGATCAACTTCGATTTAGCGTCGATGCACGAGCACCGCGCTGCCCAACTACAAATCACTACAGGACGTGGCGCGTGGGGGGTTTGGTGAGGTGCCCAGGCAGCACCTGGATAAGCTGGTGATATAAGTGTGGACACAGACACAGACACACTATATGAATCCGGTGAAAGCGGTGCCAGCGCCAATACCACCGCCACCGCGATGGAAGACGACGAAGACCTTGCGGCCCTGGTGGAGGTTGATCAAGCCTATACGCTAACCAAGGTGCGTCACCAATGCCATGCGTGGCGGCCGAGCAGCACACGCGCACACACACACACACGCACGCACACGCACACGTACTCGTGCGACCCTGTTGGAACGTCTCAATCGCAGAACCAAGAGTTGCGGGTGGAGTGCAATGGGAGCGGCGACGTCACTGTGCAGGTGCGCATGGCGCTGCATGGCGCTGCATGGCGGGAGGGACCCCCCCTCGCATCGCGCGCGCAGGGCACGCGTGTGTGTGTATGCATGCACACCCTGCATGGCGCTTTTCTGAGCACACACACACACACACACACACACTCCTCGCACCGTGCCCCCTTCTCCTCCTCCTGCACGAGCAGCTAGAGGATGGCATTGCGGAGGTCTTTGGCGCAGAGCTGCAGCTGGGAGTGCCAATCAACATCAACGGCCAGAGGGTCGCGGTGTTCACATGGACGGGGTGCACCGTGCACATCAGGGGCGTGCCGGCAGACATGATCATGTGAGAGAGCCGAAAGGGGTGTGGGGGCCGCAGGGGGGGCATGGCGTGTGTGCACGCGTGTGCAACGGTGTGTGTGTTTGTCAGGGTTGGTTTCCTTGGAATCAGTAGTCCTTTCGTTTTTTTTCCAATGAGGGTTTCCCGCTTTCGTAGGGATTTCGGGCTGCTGCCAGAAGAATCGCTGGGAAAAGTGTGAAAATCGACGATTTCACACCTTGCCCCGAAAATCGCCTCCGCACGTCGTTTTTCCCCAATGCACCCTCCCCATAAACCAACGGGGGCGTGCCGAAGGCGGTCATAACGGATGAGGCCTGAGGCGGTCGGGGTGCGCCTCAGGCGGTGGTGGGCTCATAAGGCGGTCGGGGTGGCGCCTGAGGCGATCGGGGGTGATGCCTGAGACGGAGCCTGTGGCGGTCGGGGGGGGGGGGGGGGCGCCACAGGCGGTCTCTCCGCCTGGTCAGCGCAAGTAGGGACGCCGCCTGAGGCGCCGCCTGGGGCTTTGCGGATGTGCTAGGGCTCATGCCGGCGCAGACAACACCGCAGACGCCGCGTCGATGAGGGCGCACGTAAGCACGCACACGGTCCTCGATAACAACAGCCCGCCAACGGCGCTCTGCCCTCGCGCGCGTGCACCGCTGCATTGTGCAGCTAGGCGCTATGCCCTCGCATTTGCGCACTGCTGCGTTGCGCAGTTACACAGCGAACGACACGCCGAAGGCGCCATTCCTTTACGCACACGGTCCTAAAAAAAGAAAACATCCGCCAACGGCCTCCTGCCCTCTCACTTGCGCACCGCTGCATTGCGCAGTTACACAGCGGACGACACCCCGATGACGTCACACATGAACACGCACACGGTCCTGGATAACAACCGCTCCCCAACGGCCTCCTGCCCTCGCGCGCGTGCACATATGAATCGCGCAGCTACACCGCGGATGACACGCCGATGACGTCATACATGAACACGCACACGATCCTCAACAACAAGCGGGCGGAGGCGCTCAAGGCGGGCGGGCGCGGGCCAAACGTGATCATCCTCGGGCCGACAGACTCTGGCGAGTACCTGCCGCTCTGCCGCTGCTGCTGCTGCTGCTGCTGCTGTGCATCTGCTGCAGTTTCTGTTTTTTCATGGTGCTGTGCTGGTGCTGTGTCTTGCTGCTGCTGTGCCTCTGCTGCTGCTGCTGCTGCTGCTTCTGCTGCTGTGCATCTGCTGCAGTTTCTGGGTTTCTCATGGTTCTGTGCTGGTGCTGTGTCTTGCTGCTGCTGTGCCTCTGCTGGGGGTGTGCCTCTGCTGGGGCTGTGCCTCTGCTGATGCTGTTTCATGTTGTTATGTTGCTGCTGCTGTCTCTGTGCTACTGTGACAGAAACATACATCTTCTAGTCCTGGCACCATCGCCTGGATCCCAAGCCCGGTTCTGGCCCTTGCCCTCGCTTGTCAGGGACGGCGGCCACTAACCGGCTGCCTGGCAAGTACCGTAGTGCCGCTTTGCCTTGCCGATTAAAAAATTCCGAGGACGTTTCGGCAAGGCAAAGCGGTATTACGGTATGAGCCTGAGCAATAGATGCGGAAGAGTCGACTGGCTGCGCGCCCCCGACAAAAAATCCAGTTGATATATACCGGCCGGGGCAGCACCCTTCTCTCCCCCCTGCTCACCCTCCCCACTCGCTCATGTCTGCCCCCTCTCTTGAACGGACACGCATGTACGTTTACCACGCAGGCAAGTCGTTCCTCTCTCCAAGATGCTCTGCAGCTTGGCGACACACACCTACACGCACGCGCACGGACGCACATACACACACACACGCGCTCTCCCCTCTCCCTATCAGCCCCCCCCCCCCCACTGCCTCCCTTTCTTTCCCTCTTTCCTCCCACTCACTACTTTCCTGTGCTCTCTCTCTCTCTCTCTCGTGCGCGCACGCAGGCAAGTCGACCCTCTCCAAGATGCTCTGCAACTGGGCGGCACCCTTCCCTCTCCCCTGCTCTCATCCTCCCACTCACTCGTGTCCGCCCCCTCTCTCGGACGTACACGCATGCACGTTTACCACGCAGGCAAGTCGTTCCTCTCTCCAAGATGCTCTGCAGCTTGGCAACACACACCTACACGCACGCACACGCACACACATACACACACGCGCTCTCCCCTCCCCCCCTCAGCCCCCCCGCACTGCCTCCCTTTCTTTCTCTCTTCCCTCCAACTCACTACTACCCTGTGCTCTCTCTCTCTCTCTCTCTCTCTCTCTCTCCCTCTCTCTCCCTCTCTCTCTCTCGTGCGCACACGCAGGCAAGTCAACCCTCTCCAAGATGCTCTGCAACTGGGCGGCACGCTCAAACTGGGAGCCCACCATGGTCGACCTAGACATCGGGCAGGGCAGCATCACGGTGTGTGTGTGTATGTGTGTGCGTGTGTGTGTGTGCATTCATGTGTGTGTGCGTGTGCATTCATGTGTGTGTGTGTGTGCAGGCGTGTGGTCGACCTAGACATCGGGCAGGGCAGCATCACGGTGTGTGTGTGTGTGCGTGTGTGTGTGTGCATTCATGTGTGTGCGTGTGTGTGTGTGTGTGCGGGCGTGTGGTCGACCTGATGATGGATATTACAGTCTGTGTGACACCAGTAATGATGTATAAGACCGGTGTCGGCGCTAGCGCCCGACACCTTAAACTCAGTTTCAGTGGGCTGGCTACCTGGTAGGGGTGAGGGTAAACCCCCACACGCGCGCACGCACTGGACCTAGACAGGACACTGGGCCCCCAGATCCACCCTGTACCACCCAGGTAGTGACAGCAACGCATTGTTGGTGTGCGCCTGTGTTCTACTACTAGTCCCGCCGCCGCCATTGGCTCCAGCAATCTCCTCCATGCCCGCAAGCAATCTCCTCCACGCCCGCCAGCAATCTCCTGTATGCCCGCCAGCAATCTCCTGTATGCCCGCAAGAAATCTCCTCCATGCCCGCCAGCAATCTCCTGTATGCCCGCCAGCAATCTCGTCCATGCATGGGCGCCGACATGCGATCTCCATGCGCCGCGCCGCGCTCCATGCGCGCCAGCACCCGTACCACCCGCCTCATTCCCGTTCTTTAGCCATTCCCCGTGACACCTATGGCTAATCCTTGTTCCGCCGTCCCCTTTGGCATCTGTAACCCGTATCCTCTCCCTGTAGCCTCATTCCTCGTTCTTAACCGCCATCTCCATTATGGTGCCCGCCCGCTGGTGGGGCCTTGCCTCGCCCCATGCCGCACGGCTAGTGTATTGATTGCTGCGCCATCTATAATCTGCGCCTGGGGGCAGGGAACCCCTGCGCCACAACCTCCTCACAAAGCCTAGCCGCATGTGCCTCGCTTCCCATGTTTCTCAATTTCTCGCCATCCGCTTCCATGCCCGCCTGCAATCTCCTCCACGCCCGCGAGCAGTCTCCTGTTTGCCCTCAAGCAAGCTCCTCCATGCCCGCCAGCAATCTCCTCCATGCATGCACGCGCGGAGCGCCGCCATGCAACCCCCATGCGCCGCGCGCGCCGTGCGCACGGCGCGCCCGCCAGCTCCGGTAGCCTCATTCCCCGTTCTTTACCCATGCGCCGGGACGCATTAGCCTTGTCCGCCGTCCCCTGGCATGCATAACCCGTAGCCTCATCCCCGGTAGCCGCATTCCCCGTTCCTAGCCGCCATCTCCATTATGGTGCCCGCCCGCTGGTGGGGCCTCGCCTCGCCCAATGCCGCACGGCTAGTGTATTGATTGCTGCGCCATCTATAATCTGCGCCTTGGGGCAGGGAACCCTTGCGCCACAACCTCCTCACAAAGCCTAGCCGCATGTGCCTCGCTTCCCATGTTTCTCAATTTCTCGCCATCCGTCTCTCTCTTCGATCCAGGCACAGTAAACCATTAGGAGCCGCAATCTGCTTGAGTTCCGATCGTTGTGAGAGGGGTGCATGCTCGCCGCAATTCTCGCCATCGTGCATCGTGCTCTCCATCGCACCGCTGCCCCATCTGCCACATAGCCTCGCCCCATCAGGAACAGTTCACCAGTAGCGCTGTGCGTCAGAGCCGCTCAGGGAAAATTTCCAGATTTTCAGCCGCCCAGTATCAAGCGCAGTTGTCCCGGTTGTCCGCCATCGAGCGGCGCCAGGGCGGGAGCCCCTGGCGAAGAGCTTATGAACACACTAGAAGAGCGCGTATACGCGTATACACCTAGACATCGGGCAGGGCAGCATCACGGTGTGTGTGTGTGTGTGTGTGTGTGCGTGTGTGTGTGTGCATTCATGTGTGTGTGTGCGTGTGTGTGTGTGCATTCATGTGTGTGTGTGCATTTGTGGTGTTCATGTGTGTGTGGCGTGTGGTGTGTGTGTGTGCGGGCGTGTGGTCGAACCTAGACTCGGGCAGGCAGCATCACGGTGTGTGTGTGTGTGTGTGTGCGTGTGTGTGTGTGCATTCATGTGTGTGTGCGCGTGTGTGTGTGTGTGTCTCCCTGGGCGGCCCACTCCCTGGGCGGCCCACTCCCTGGGCGCGGAGTCGCGGCGGTCGGCCCATGTGAGTCGCCGTCGCCCATCCCCCCCCATCGCCCCGCCCCCCCGTCGACTGCCGCCAATGTATGCGGCCCATCCTGGACTATCCACCATCGCCATCGTCCGAAGGGCAGCCTCAACGAGCCGAGCAACTCGACCCCCAAATTCAAAATGTCATCGCAGAGCCCGTCTCCATGCCCTCGCCAGCGCCGAACAGCTCCTCGGCCGACTGTCGACCGCATCCCAGACGGCGTCGCCTCCGCCGAGCAGATCCTCGGCCGCACCCCACTGCGGCGCCCCACCACCATGCACCACAGAGAACCTCACATCGCCATGCCCCCCCCTTCAGCACCCTTCACTCCCACTGACACGCTCCAAACTACACAGTCCACCTATCCCCCACCTTCACCACCCCACAGTCGACTACCCGCCCACGCTCCACCCCCACATGGAGCTTGCCGTCCCGTGTGCGCGCCATGCAGGCCCATGCACCCCCGCCCCATGCGCCTCCCGCCCATGCGCCCTCACGCACGCCGACCCCATGCTAGCCCTCCCTCCCCCCAGCCTTTCCTCCCTTGCCCCTGCCTCCACCCCCTGCCTACCTACATCATCGCCCCATGGACTTCACAGGCCCATGGAGATGATCTGCCTCACCACCCCCCACGCCCCAGCCTCTCCTCCCTCGCCCCTGCCTCCGCCCCCTGCCTACCTACATCATCGCCCCATGGAGTTCAGAGGCCCATGGAGATGATCCGCCGCCCCATCCCTGCGCCCCTGCCTACGTTCATCATCGCCCCATCGAGTTCGTTGGCTCATGGAGATGATCCGCCGCCGCCCCCTATCCCAGGCCCGCCTACGCTCGCCCGTCGCCCCATCGAGGAGCTGATCCGACGTCCTCTAGGCCTGCCTACCCCCAACTATCGCCCCATGGAATTAATCAGCCCATGGGGGGATGATACGCCGCGATTGAGGTTGAATGAAGTTGAAAGTTGAAGTTGGTTGGCCCGAGTGGCAACCCCCCCCCCCCGCCATGTGATGTACCCCTCTTAGCGCTGATTGGTCCCCCGCTGTAGAACGACACACATGTGCCTTTTGACCTCTGGAACATTGCCAGTACTTAAGTACGGGTAGTGCTGTTGCAGTCGTTTAACATTATGGAATGGAATGTGTGTGTGTGTGTGCGGGCGTGTGGTCGACCTAGACATCGGGCAGGGCAGCATCACGGTGTGTGTGTGTGTGTGCGTGTGTGTGTGTGTGCATTCATGTGTGTGTGTGCGTGTGTGTGTGTGCGGGCGTGTGGTCGACCTAGACATCGGGCAGGGCAGCATCACGGTGTGTGTGTGTGTGCGTGTGTGTGTGTGTGTGCATTCATGTGTGCGTGTGTGTGTGTGTGTGTGTGGACGTGTGGTCGACCTAGACATCGGGCAGGGCAGCATCACGGTGTGTGTGTGTGTGTGCGTGTGTGTGTGCATTCATGTGTGTGTGTGTGCGGGCGTGTGGTCGACCTAGACATCGGACAGGGCAGCATCACGGTGCGTGTGTGTGTGTGTGCGTTCATGTGTGTGTGTGTGTGTGCGGGTGTGTGGTCGACCTAGACATCGGACAGGGCAGCATCACGGTGTGTGTGTGTGTGTGTGCGTGTGTGTCTGTGCATTCATGTGTGTGTGTGCGTGTGTGTGTCTGTGTGTGTGTGTGTGTGCGGGCGTGTGGTCGACCTAGACATCGGGCAGGGCAGCATCACGGTGTGTGTGTGTGTGTGTGCGTGTGTGTGTGTGTGCATTCATGTGTGTGTGTGTGCGTGTGTGTGTGTGCGTGTGTGCGGGCATGTGGTCGACCTAGACATCGGGCAGGGCAGCATCATGGTGCGTGTGTGTGTGTGTGCGTGTGTGTGTGTGCATTCATGTGTGTGTGTGCGTGTGTGTGTGTGTGTGCGGGCGTGTGGTCGACCTAGACATCGGACAGGGCAGCATCATGGTGCGTGTGTGTGTGTGTGCGTTCATGTGTGTGTGTGCGTGTGTGTGTGTGTGCGGGTGTGTGGTCGACCTAGACATCGGACAGGGCAGCATCACGGTGTGTGTGTGTGTGTGTGTGTGCGTGTGTGTCTGTGCATTCATGTGTGTGTGTGCGTGTGTGTGTCTGTGTGTGTGTGTGTGTGTGTGCGGGCGTGTGGTCGACCTAGACATCGGGCAGGGCAGCATCACGGTGTGTGTGTGTGTGTGCGTGTGTGTGTGCATTCATGTGTGTGTGTGTGCGGGCGTGTGGTCGACCTAGACATCGGACAGGGCAGCATCACGGTGCGTGTGTGTGTGCGTGCGTGTGTGTGTGTGTGTTTGTGTGTGTGTGTGTGTGTGCACGTCAGGGGATTCCTTGGGGTCAGTTGTCCTTTCGTTATTCCCGAAGAGGCTTTCCCAGTTTCGGATTTTGGGCTGCAACCCGACGAATCGCTTCGAAAAGTGCGAAAGTCGACGATTTCACCCCCCCCCCCAAAAATCGTCGTTTTTCTTTCCCAAACACCCCCTCCCTGACCCCTCCCCAAAACCATCGGGGGCGCCCCATCCGATAACGTTTTTTTTTGTTTTACGATCGGGAAGGCCCCCCATGGTGCACGTGTGTGTGCATGTGCGTGTGCGTGTGCGTGTGCATGCGTGTGTGTATGTGTATATACAGGTGCCCGCTGCCTCGCGGCGACGCACACCCCCTCTCTCTCTCCCTCTCTCTCTCTCCCTCTCCCCCCCCCCTCTCTCCCTCTCCCCCCCTCACCCTCTCTCTCTCTCCCTCCCTCTCTCTCTCTCCCTCTCTCTCCCTCTCTCTCTCTCCCGCTCTCACCCACCAGCCTCCCTTACCCATGCAGGTGCCCGGTTGCCTCGCTGCCACGCCGATCGAGGTCCCGATTGATGTCGAAGACGGCTACCCGCTGGAGATGCCGCTCGTGTATTTTTTTGGGCACGCGACGCCGTCAGACAACCCTGAGCTGTACAAGGTGTGACTGGGAGTGAGACTTGAGTGTGACTGGGAGTGTGATTCTGTGTGACCGCGAGTGTGTCTGGGAGAGGCGGGGGGGGCAGACAAGGTCCGAGCACGCCGCAAAGCGGCGTGAAAATCGGCGAAGCTTCCCCCTCAAACGGGCGCGTCAACACGCACACACACACACACACACACACACACACACACACACACACGTGCACGCACAGCATTGGCACAACACGCAGGCGCACACACGCACACACACACACACACACACACACGCGCACACACACACGAGCGCACCCGCGGACACACACACACACACACAGTGCCCAACCCATGTGCACGCACGCTGCATGCACGCGCACGGCACAACACATGGAGACACGCCACTCTCACAGCAACATCTAGGAATGCACATGCAGTGCTGCAGTCCAGTCCCATTCGTTGAGGGGCATAGGGGGAAGCGGGGCTCGGTTCTGTAATCCGTTCCGCAACTATCCGCCCTCGCACACAGCGCTGCATGGACCCTCCCCCGCCCCTGCAGAGCACGTGAGCGGCGCGTATACGCAGAGCGTGTCCCCGCCCCTGACCCCCACCCACCCAGCCACCCCTGCCAGGCCCTCTCTGGGGATGGAGGGCAGCAAGAAGGCGTGCCTCTCTGGGGCTGGAGGTAGCAAGTCGGGCGGTCAAATGCCATCTGCTGCACACACGCGAGCATCGCGGCTGCACACACACGAGCGCTGAGGCCGCACACGATCGCGCAGCGCACACTGCCGACGTGCCGCCATCTGCTGCACACACGCGAGCATCGCGGCTGCACACACACGAGCGCTGCGGCCGCACACAATCGCGCAGCGCACTCTGCCGACGTGCCGTCATCGGCCGCACACGCGCGAGCATCGCGGCTGCACACACACGAGCGCTGCGGCCGCACACGATCGCGCAGCGCACTCTGCCGACGTGCCGTCATCGGCCGTACACACGCGAGCGGCGCGGCACAGAGATACACAGAGGTGCCCCTAGATTGGGCGGAAGGTGCAGGCCTGCCCCTCCCAGCCAACCCCACTCCTGCCAGGCCACTCCCCCCCGGGCTGCAGCTGGGGAGAAGCAAGTAAGGCGGTATCTCGCTGGGGCTGGGGGAAACAAGTAAGGCGGTATCTCTCTGGGGCTTGGGGAAGCAAGTACGGCAACATCTCTCTAGGGCTGGGGGCAGCAAGCAAGGCGGTGTCTCTCTGGGGCTGGGGAGAAGCAAGTAAGGCGGTATCTCTCTGCGGCTGGGGGAAGCAAGTAAGGCGGTATCTCTCTTGGGGCTGGGGAGAAGCAAGTAAGGCGGTATGTCTCTTGGGCTGGGGGAATCAAGTAAGGCGGTATCCCTCTGGGGCTGGGGGAAGCAAGTAAGGCGGTATCTCTGTGAAGAGCAGGGGGTAGCAATTAAGGCGGTGTCTCTCCAGCTCGAGGGTAAAGGGAATCTGTGGTGCCGGGCTGGGGTGTCCCAGTTCTCCCCAATCCCGAGATTGCACTTTCCCAGCCTGGGACAGTCCTGGGACAGCAGGCTGGGCCTGGGACTGTCCCAGGATAGCTGGGATAGCTCTGGGATTGAGGTCCGTTAGCAGAGTGAATGCGACTGTTACCCGAACATATAACGTTCGTCTCGCGATCGACGCGGTGGGGAGGAGAGCGAGCGAGCACGTCAGCCCGCGTCCCGCGCCCCGCCTGTAGCCTCTCGCAACAGGCCCCTCGCATGCAGCCCCGCATGGGCCCTCCCCAGCCCCTGCAATGCGACTGTTACCCGAATACATATCGCATGGCGTGCGATCGACGCGGTGGGGAGGGGAGGAGAGCGAGCATGTCAGCCCGCGGCCCGGTCACCACCTCGAGATTGCCCTCAGATTGCCCCCCCTCTCGCCTGCACGCAGCCCACACACCCACCCCCCAGCGCGGTCCCATTCCATTTATGCAAATGTATGGCGCGTAAGCGGGATGCGGGGGGTGACGCAGCGGCGATGTGCCTCAAACGCAGTGGCGGGCTTCGCGCAACACCAAGTTGTGATTAGTGTCCATGATCTTTTTACCCCCTCCCCCCCGCCCCTAGCCCCGCGCAACGCGGTTCGAAAGCCTTAGTCATGAGGTAATGGGCAGAAAGCCCAGTTATTGCGCGATTCGCAAAAGCAACCATAGGGGCTACGCCCCCTGAGGGGGGGCTTCTCCGAAAATGTTGCTGGGCCTCACGCTGGTGCTCTTCTTTGGACACACATCTGTTGAACGACCCTGAGCTGTACAAGGTGTGACTGGGAGTGTGACTGTGTGTGATTCAGTGTGACTGGAAGTGATCTGGGAGTGCAGGGAGGATTGTTACCCGCTAGAGATGCCACTCGTGTAATTCTTCGGGCACACAACACCGCCTGATAACCCTGAGCTGTACAATGTGTGACTGGGTGTGACTAGGTGTGACTGGGAGTGTGACTGAGTGTGACTGAGAGTGATTGAGGTTGACCTGGGAGTGCAGGGGGGAGGGGGGGGGAGTGCCACTCGTGTGCTTTTTCGGGCACGCAACGCCGTCGGACATCCCTGAGCTGTACAAGGTGTGACTGGGAGTGTGACTGGGAGTGAGACTGAGTGAAACTGAGTGATTGAGTGTGATCGGGAGTGCAGGGGGAGGGGGAGCAGAAAGTCGTGCTCATGTACTTTTGGGGGCAAGCAACACTGAAGCAACACTGTTGGACAACAATAGGAGCACAAGGTTTGACTGGGAGTGTGACTGAGTGAGACTGAGTGAGACTGAGTGATTGAGTGTGACTGGGAGTGCAGGGGGGAGGGGGAGCGGAAAGTGCCGCTCGTGTACTTCTTTGGACACGCAACGCTGTTGAACAACCCTGAGGTGTACAAGGTGTGACTGGGAGTGTGACTGGGAGTGAGACTGAGTGAGATTGAGTGATTGAGTGTGATTGGGAGTGCAGGGGGAGGGGGAGCAGAAAGTCGTGCTCATGTACTTTTGGGGGCAAGCAACACTGAAGCAACACTGTTGGACAACAATAGGAGCACAAGGTTTGACTGGGAGTGTGACTGAGTGAGACTGAGTGAGACTGAGTGATTGAGTGTGACTGGGAGTGCAGGGGGGAGGGGGAGCGGAAAGTGCCGCTCGTGTACTTCTTTGGACACGCAACGCTGTTGAACAACCCTGAGGTGTACAAGGTGTGACTGGGAGTGTGACTGGGAGTGAGACTGAGTGAGATTGAGTGATTGAGTGTGATTGGGAGTGCAGGGGGAGGGGGAGCAGAAAGTCGTGCTCATGTACTTTTGGGGGCAAGCAACACGGTTGGAAAACAATCGAAGTTGCACAAGGTGTGACTGGGAGTGTGACTGGGTGTGATTCAGTGTGACCGAGAGTGTGGGATTTATACTGGGTGTGACTATGCGTGACTGCGAGGGGTGGGCGGAGGGGTGGGGGGGGGGCACATGTCGCCAGCAGTTGCCAGGTAGTTGCCACCACCACCGGCGCCGCGCACGCACCACAACCAATCGCGCAGTTCCTCGTCGAACCCCCTCGCTGCCGTGGCCACACTCGATGCAAACGCACACACACATGCACACACACACACCCACACACGCACACCCACCCACCCACCCACCCACCCACACCCACACACACACAAACACACGCGTGCACACACATACACACACACACGCACACACACGCACCCAAGCACGCACACACGCAGTTCCTCGCCAACCGCCTCGCTGCCGTGCTTGAGCGATGCTCAGAAGCTCCACACCCACACTCACACGCAGTAACAGTAACAGTAACACGGGGTTTCCAGCTAAGCAGGCTACTCTTCTACTAGAGAC
>VFSX01000060.1:577500-625000 GCA_016618255.1 Chlamydomonas sp. UWO 241 | reverse complement strand
ACGATGGATGTCGGACGCACGACGTACGTACGACAAGCGTACGACGCACGATGGACGTATGACGCACGGACGTCGTGCACCGAACTCACCCCCCACCCCCCCCAAAAAAACTACGATCGCAGGCAGACGTCGTGCTCGTGCTGGAGCAGGACCGGCTCTACAACCAGGTCAGCACCGAGCTCAGGGGCGAGAACGCCGACCGCAAGGTGACGGTCGTGAAGCTCAACAAGAGCGGCGGCGTGGTCAAGCGCGAGCGCGACGAGCGCAAGACGGCGCGCGAGCGGTGAGGCGTTGTAGCCCAAACCTAGCCTTAAACCTTTTTTAGGTTTTAGGGCAGATAGGGTCCTATCTGCCCTAGAACCCTAAGACCATGGACCCTCGACCCCCGGAGCGGCGAGGCGCCACTCGTTTGTTTTTTAGGATTTAGGGTTCAGGGTGCGACGGGACCGCGCGCGAGCGGTGAGGCGTTTGTTGAACCCTAAAACCCTAGAACCTTGAAACCCTCAAACCCCCAAATCCTGAACCCGAAACCAAGAGTGTCGTCGTCGTCAAGCGCGAGCGCGGCGAGCGCAAGACCGCGCGCGAGCGGTGGGGCGTTTGACAGTTCACAGTTTACAGTGCGCAACCTCGTGGCGTGGGATTGAGGGAGCTGCCTCGTGAAGCTTGCTGCGAGAGAGAAGCGGTGAGGCGTTGAAACCCTCAAACCGTGAGAGGCCG
Organism: Chlamydomonas sp. UWO 241; assembly: GCA_016618255.1. Lineage (NCBI taxonomy): Eukaryota > Viridiplantae > Chlorophyta > Chlorophyceae > Chlamydomonadales > Chlamydomonadaceae > Chlamydomonas > Chlamydomonas priscui. The sequence goes on along the minus strand of VFSX01000060.1, from coordinate 624,283 downwards.
TGCTCCTGCTCCAGGTCCTGCCGCTGCCGCTGCCGCTGCCGCTTGCTGCGTGCCGCGTGCCGCTTTCTGCGTGCCGCTTGCCGCGTGCCGCTTGCCGCTGCCTCTTCCGCTGCCTCTTGCCTCTGCCGCCGATGCCGATGCCGATGCCTCCTGCCTCTGCCCCTGCCCCTGCCCCTGCTCCTGCTCTCTGACCTCGGGTAGCACCCAGGAGGACTTTCTCGATGCACTCACCAACCACTGACAGACACGCGACAAGAACACAAGCAGGAATACCTTTCTGATGCCCCCCCCCCTTGCCCCCCTCCTCATTCTCTGCCCACAGGAGGATCCGGGAGTACTTCTTCGGGCGGCTGGGCAACGTGCTGCAGCCAGCAACGCAGACCGTGCGCGCAGACACGCTCAAGGTCTTCCGGATCGGTGAGACCCTGTTAGAGAAGCGCCAAGATTGTGTGTATTTTGTGCATTTGTCTGTGTGTTGGATCATGTGTGTTGGATCATGTGTTTGGGATCATAGGCAGGGACTGCATAGGGACTGGGGCACGGACTGGGGTGTAAGTACTATCTCTCATGCGTGCGTGTGTATGTGTCTGTGTGTTGGCTTATGCGTTTTGGACCGTGGTTAGGGGCTTGGGACTGGGGTGTGGAGACCATCTCTCGTGTTACTCTTGAGCCCGCGACCGTACGCGCAGACACGCTCGAGGTCTTCTGGATCGGTGCGATATATCTCTCTCATGAGTGGCGGACGTTGGCAAGCGCCACTTGACCCCCTATCCCCTTGAAGCAGTTAGGACCTATTTTGGAGGCGTTGCACAATAGCTTTCCTTTTTGCTCTAGGACTACACGTTGGCAGGCAGCTGGCTGGTGGCTACCGCCCCTCACAAGTTATTGTAAGGGCCAGAACTGGACTTGGGTCTAGGCGGTGGTACTAGGACTAGAGGTGGTCTTTGCTGGAAAGCCGATGAAACTGTAACTGTAACTGTCGGACGTGTGACGTGTAACGCGTGACGTGATTTCCTTTTCATGGATCTTAGTTGATTTTCTGAAGCCACTTGACTGGAAATCCGGCTCCATGGCTCCCAAATCTGGCTGCATACGCTGAAAAGGAAATCATTGTACGTGTGACATGTGACGTGTGACGTCACACCGACTGTACACCCCATCATCTCTAGATTACATGCAGCAATCCAGCATCCCTAGATTACACCCCTGGACCACGCGCGCAGACACGCTCAAGGTCTTCTGGATTGGTGAGACGCGCAAGCCCTCGTCCACCCTTCCCATCGGCATGACCTCGATTGCCCCCCATGCCTGACCCTCCCCCCCCCCCCCCCCAACAACCAAAACCAAAACCAAAACCATCGTTGGCGGCCCCCGCGCGCCCTCGTCCACCCATTGGTATGACCTCCATCGCCCCCCCTACACACTAAACCCTAGACCCTAGTCCCCAAGCCTCAAGCCCTTTTTAAGCCCCTCCCCCCCAACCACCCCAGGTGGCGGCCCCCGTGCGCCCTCGTCCACCCTCCCCATCGGCATGATGTCGATCGCCCCCCCCACAAACCTAAACCCTTTACTCTAAGCCCTAAGCCCTAAGCCCTAAACCCCCCAACCACCACCACAGGCGGCGGCCCTTGCGCGCCCTCGTCCACCCTCCCCATCGGCATGACGTCGATCGCCCCCCCGCCTGACCCCCCCCCCCAAACAACCAAAACCAAAACCAAAACCACAGGTGGCGGCCCCCGCGCGCCCTCCTCCACCCTCGCCATCGGCATGACCTCGATCGCCCCCCTGCCTGCCCCCCCCCCCCGGAAGGTGGCGGCCCCCGTGCGCCCTCGTCCACCCTCCCGATCGGCATGACGTCGATTGCCGACCCGATGCGGCTCACCAACCTGCCGCCCCCCCTCCCCTCCCCAAAAAAATTACAGGTGGCGGCCCCCGCGCGCCCTCGTCCACGCTCTCCATCGGTCTGACATCGATCGCCGACCCGATGCGGCTCACCAACCTGCTGGCCCCTTCCCATCCCCCCACCCCGCACCCCCAAAATCACAGGTGGCGGCCCCCGTGCGCCCTCGTCCACGCTCCCCATCGGCATGACGTCGATCGCCGACCCGATGCGGCTCACCAACCTGCCCCCCCCCCCCCAAAAATCAAAGGTGGCGGCCCCCGCGCGCCCTCGTCCACGCTCCCCATCGGCATGACGTCGATCGCCGACCCGATGCGGCTCACCAACCTGCCGGCGTCGGCGGAGCTCGTGCAGTCCCTGATCGCGGTCTCGCATGCGCCCACGCCCGACCAGATCCTGGCGACCAACGTCGCGGGGTTTGTGCTCGTTAAGGTGTGGGGGATGAGGGTGTGTGTGTGTGTGCGGGGGGGGGGGGGTCCAGTCCTTGATCGCAGTCCCGCACGCGCCGCAAAACACGTCCACGTAAGTTCAACGCCAGCGCCCACGCCAGACCAGATCCTGGCGACCAGCGTTGCGGGGTTTGTGCTCGTCAAGGTGTGGAATTCCTGTGCGCTGTGGCTGTGCTGTGCTGCGCTATGCTGTGCCGTGCCATGCCGTGCCGTGCCGTGCCGTGCTGTGCTGTGCTGCGCGATGCTGCGCTGTGCTGTGCTGTGCTGCGCTGTGCTGTGCTGCGCTGTGCTGTGCTGTGCTGCGCTGTGCTGTGCTGTGCTGCGCTGCGCTGTGCTGCACCCGTGCCTCATGCTCCCGAAGGTGTGCGTGTGTGTGTGTGTGTGTCGGGGGGGAGGGGGGGTGATCGCGGTCTCGCACACGCCCACGCCCGACCAGATCCTAGCCACCAACGTCGCGGGGTTGGGCTTTGTGCTCGTGAAGGTATGTGGGGATGGTGGGTGGGTGGGTGTGGGTGTGTGGGTGGGGTGTCTCGCACGCGCCCACGCCCTACCAGATCCTGGCCACCAACGTCGCGGGGTTTGTGCTCGTGAAGGTGTGGGGGATGGTGTGTGTGGGGGGGGGGGGGGGGGGGGGCAACCGCGTATCGCGGCCCCGCACGCGCCCACGCCCGATGAGATCCTGGCGACCAACGTCGCGGGGTTTGTGCTCGTTAAGGTGTGGGGGATGAGGGTGTGTGTGTGGGGGGGGGGTCCAATCCTTGATCGCAGCCCCGCACGCGCCGCAAAGCACGTCCACGTTAGTTCAACGCCAGCGCCCACGCGCGACCAGATCCTGGCGACCAACGTCTCGGGGTTGGTGCTCGTCAAGGTGTGGAATTGCTGTGCGCTGTAGCTGCGCTGTGCTGCGCTACGCTGCGCTGTGCCGTGCCATGCCGTGCTGTGCTGTGTCGTGCTGTGCTGTGCTGCGCGATGCTGCGATGTGCTGTGCTGTGCTGCGCTGCGCTGTGCTGTGCTGTGCTACGCTGCGCTGCGCTGCGCTGCACCCGTGCCTCATGCTCTCGAAGGTGTGCGTGTGGGTGAGTGTCGGGGGGGGGGGGGCAGTCCCTGATCGCGGTCTCGCACGCGCCCACGCCAGACCAGATCCTGGCGACCAACATCGCGGGGTTTGTGCTCGTCAAGGTGTGGGGGATGGTGGTGGGGGGTGGGGGGCAGTGTGCCGTGTGCCGCGCCGCGCCGCTCCGCGCTGCGTGTGTGCAACGTAAGGCCTCGGCATGTACCCGACATGCCCTTGTGGGACCCAGCGCTGCCCCACTCTGCATTGCACTGCCCCTGCCCCCGCTGTTATGCTTCTGTTGCTGCTCCTGCTGCTGCCCCTGCTGCTGCTTCTCCTGCTGCTGCTCCTGCTGCTGCTGCTCTTATTGGGCTGCTGCTTGCGATCAACATACCGCTCGACCGCGCACGCGGCACGACGCCGCGCCCCCCCCCATCCCTCCCCCTCTCGACCCTTACGAGTACTTATTGCTGCTGCTGCTTCCACGCAACCCGCCCCCAGGGCCATGGGTCCCCCCACATTTGCCCAGAAGGAGAAGGGGGCGCGGGGCACACAGCCAGGCAGCATGGGCAAGCAATCAAATAGCAGTAATAGTAACAGTAAACATCGGCTTTCCAGCAAAGACTTTCTTCTAGTCCTAGTATCACCGCCTAGACCCAAGTCCAGTTCAGGCCCTAACAATTACTTGTGAGGGGCGGTAGCCACCAGCCGGCTGCCTGCCATCTTGTAGTCCCAGAGCAAAAAGGAGACCTAAATATTATGCAACGCCTCCAAAATAGCAGAATGTGCTAACTTTCCCCTGTGTTCATTTGCCCCGCCCCCCTCCTCCAGGACGTCGACGCCGCGCGCGGCACGATCACATACCTCGCGCCGTGCACGGGCAACCTGCCCGGCCGCTACCTCGTCACTGGGTCGCTGCGGTCAACGCTCGACTGAGTGAGAGGGTGATGCTCTCGAAGCACGACTGTCTGGGTGCTCGGTGAAGGATGCACGGTCGCACCAGGCACCGGACCGCCGTGCACGGGCAACCGTTCCCGGCCGTTGCCTCGTCACCGGGTCGCTGCGGTCGACGCTCGTCTGACTGAGAGGATCGCGCTCTGACTGACTGGGTGCTGCTGCGCTCGGCTCTCGACTCAGTGACGGCTGCTGCGCGCGGTGGAGGATCCACGAGCGCGCACCAGGCACCGGATCGCCGTGCACGGGCCGCTGCGCTCAATCCTCGACTTACTTCTGAGGGCTGCTGCTGTGCCCTCGCGGGCTGCTCTGCGCTGGCCGCTCGACTTACTGGGTGCTGCTGCGTTCGCTGATCGACTGAGAGCTTCTGCGCTTGGCGCTCGGTCGAGGATCGACGCGCTCACCGCCACACATGACCAGGCACCACCCAGGCACACGCCATGCCTCCACCGGACGCTCGATTAATATGGTGGGCAGAACCACCAGGCGCGCTGCCGTCCAGCCTGGCAGGTGCACCGCCAAGGTATTCACATGCACATGCATACGTTGTAGGTGCAGACACTCGATTAGAGCCACGAGTGCCCCCGGCTGTGCAGCTAGCCAGGACGTCAGGTTAGGCGGATTGTGCAGCAATCTCAACTGCCCCGCTTGCACACCAAGCCGTTGTAGACACCAGTCACAGTCTTCTCATTACTCTTCTTCTTTACCGGCTCCTCGTGTCTCTGGGGAGGGAGGGATGCTGAAGGGGTGGGGCGGCGCTGCACGCATTGCACCGCATCCCAACTCCGTTCTTGTGATGATGGATGTTACAGTCAGGGACACCTCTAAAGGCGTATAAGACCGTGCTCGGCGCCATATGGCCCGAGCACCTTACTGAGATGGCTGGCTGTTGGTGGTAGGGAACCCCAACTCTGTAAAGAGCGTGGGCGCACCCCTAGGTCCCCTACCGCAGCGGCAGCAAACGCTTGTTGAAGTCGGTGAGCGCATGTTGGGAAACGGAAAACGCAAGGCAGGTTCGTCGCCAATTGCCAGAAGAGACATCCCCCCGTGGGGAGAAAGGCCAAGACGTGGCCGAAAAGGATATCCAGCCGGGCCGCAACCTCTAACGTGTTAAGGGGTTTTCTAACTGGGATTTCAACCAGCATTCACAGGATTCTCAACCTGTTACCCTTAACCCGGCTCTGAGCAGAAGCTGACCCCTTGTAGTTGCACCGAGCACGACATTGGACGTGTCGCAGGCCCCCCCCCTGCTGAAGGGGGGAGGCACAGAAGGACTCGGTGAGGGGCACATCCCTAAGCCTAACTACCTAGAAAGGGGCTGGAAAAGGCGGTCAGTAGTGACCAACAGTGTGGGATTTGGTAATAGGTTAGAAAGCAAGCTTGCCCCCCGATTATAGCGGATAAATATGTTCCTTCTGCATACTCCGTTTTGAGGTCGTCATCTTTGAGGCAGCTTTCACGTGTGAGACCCAGCGTGGGCATTTCTCAGGTGCGCCAGCTGCGGTGCACTGCAAACGGCACAGTCCACCGCAGCTCCTCGGGAACCCACGCTTGGGTCCCCGCCACTATCGTGGCTGCCTCATTGACTCCTAATTCAAAACATCGTTCGCTTCAGGTCAATTATTCCTCCCGATCCTCTACCATCTCCAGGCTTGTGTTACGTATATCAAGGCACGAGACCAGAAAGTTGGCCATGTCACGCCAAAAACAAGGGTAAAGTAGCCCCGGGCTGGGGTTCATAAACGCCCGCATCTTCGCATCCAAGCCTTTATCGTCCCCAGGGACGCTCAGGAAAAGGGTGTGGAACTGTACGCGTGTCTCCGTATACGCTGGACACTCAAAAATCACGTGTGCCTCATCCTCCCGCATGCCACAAAGGCGACAGAGCCTCTGGCTGCGTGGCTCTGCCTGCGCCGTGTGGCGCCCCTTCTCTATCTGCAGTTCATGCAGCCCCATTCTAAAGCGTGCGAGTGTCGTGATCTGGGCGGCGCTGTTCAGCCCCGTCCAGAGCATTGGTGCGCCGCCACAGTCGTCTGCCATCCACCGCAAGTAAGTAAGCATCTTGAAGCGGTGTGACCATGAGTCAGGCACTGAGCGGACGACGCTGAGCTGGTTGGCGTCCTCTGGCAGCTCTGGTGTGCTGGTCTCTGATGCCAGCCAACCTGCCGCTGCTGTCTCTAGCAGGCGGGCGATGCCCCCCGCCTCCTGGCCCCACACCAGCGTGTGCCCCACTGTGCTGAGGCACTCGCTCAGCTGTGCCACCCAGCTCTCTCGCACGCCACCCGCCGCTAGCTCCCAGCTCTCCCGCATTGCCGCCTTCAGCAGATCGCCATCCGGCCGCCGTAGCGCTTTCGCCCAGAAGCGCGCCGCCTGCCGCAGCCAGTCGGTCGACAGCGGTCGCCAGCCCACCTCCGTCGCCAGCAGCGATAGCTGTTGCCCACACCTGCGAATACGGAGGGCCTCGCGCACAGATTGCAAGTGCAGGGCTTCCATGGCGCGCCACTTGCGGCGCGCCGCCTTGGAGGGGCCCCCGTCCCCTCCAGCCAACCCCCACTTGTCGGCTGCCCCCGAGAAGATCCCCTGTACCCCCATGCCCGCCCCCGCCATCAACCCTGGGCCCCAGATCTCGCACCCGTAGTTAATTACAGGTCGCACCAGTGCGTTGAACAGGTGCGCCTTTACTCCCACGTTGTGGAGGCCCATGGCATCGTATCTGCGCGCTAGGGCGAAGCGTGCACGCTGGCCCGCCCCCTGCCTCTGCTCCAGCCCCGCGCCTATTGCCCGACGGCTCCCAAAAAGCATGCCCAGATATTTAAACTCGTGATTGATGGGCAGGTCCATACCAGCGTACTTCAGGGTCACCCTTCCCCTGGCGCTCGTGACCGGGCAGTACTGGTCGTTAAACACCACCCCCTCAGATTTGCGGACATTGACAGTGAGAGCGTGCGTCCTGCAAAAAACGTGAAGTGCATCTAGCAAGCGCTGGAGCGCCTCCGGCGTCTCTGCCATGAGCACGAGGTCATCTGCATACAAGAGTAACCGTAGGAGCCGCCTGTTTGCTCCTGTCCCTAGGGGGACCCCGACCTCTGGCATCTGTGCGTCAAGCTCCCCTTCTAGTGAGTCGATAAACAGCCCAAACAAAAGCGGCGACATTGGGTCGCCCTGCATGACCCCCTGGCGTGTGGTGAAGCCTGGTCCCACCGTGCCGTCTATGCGCACGCACATGCCAGCCCCATCGTAGCAGTATGCTTGTAGCAGTATGCTGGTGTACATCAGTCTCCTCAGTAATCTAGAGTAGCTGATGTCTAGAGAGGGGGTGGGGTAGGGTGATGTCTGGAGAGGGGGTGCGGTGGAGAAGTTGCACGCGACAGACCAGCATCAGCAGCAGCAGCACACACACGCACGCACACAAGCACCCAGTCCACCGCCTGACTGCACGCTTCATTTGCTTTTATGCAGCGTTTACAGTCGGGTGGGGGAGGAGAGGGGCGGGGGGCGAGAGAATGCGCAGGGGGTTGCAAATTTCTCACAACATGATTACACGCGCGATGCAGGAGTGGATCGCCAAAGCCCAACCGGCTCCATCCTCACCACTGTGCGTTGTGCGTTGTGCATCCGTCCAGTGCCGCTAGAACGCTGTTTTTTTAGAACGGCGCAAGAAGGCGCGAGTCAGAGGCTTTGAACACCGCAGCGTGAGCCAGGGTGCCTCTGACCCGCAGGAGACCACATGGAGACCCCGCAGGAGCTCACGCCTGGATCTGGGTTCGGTGAGATGGATAACTCGCATTGCGCTGTTGTTTACGAGTTACGAGGGACGAGTTGAGGAGAGAGAGGGAGAGCGCGCGCATGGGATCGCCATGCAAATCATCTCGTCTCAGGTGCCCGTCGGCCGGACTCAGCACCCCATCGGCATGGAACCCCACGCACGCCACAAGCACACAGCTCGGGTTTGGTAGTGCCGTTAGTGGGGCTCGGCATCGGGCGCATGGTTGTATTGCGACGAGAACCAGTTGTTTTGTTCAGCCATGAGCCCCGCACCGCCAACGCCATGACGCCACGACCACCACGGCGGCTGCAACCCCACGGACATGCAGCAGGTAGTTCATTCTCACATTTGGTCCTCTGCTGTGTACTGTCCAGGCGCCGAGGCGACCCAAGCGAAGCCTCGTGCCACCAAGACTCCGCTGCAAAAGGAGGTACTTGAGGCCAGCTACCAGCGTGAGTTGATCGCACATGCGATCGCGTGGTAATTACGCAGCGCCCGCTGTGCGCGTGGGGCGTGCAGCCACCTGTTCACTTTGCCCCCAATTCTTGATCCTCGCCTCCTGCGTCCGCATGCCGCAGTCAACGCGTTCCCGTCTGAGGAGTACAGGCGGGCTCTGGGCGTGAGGATCCAGCTGAGCGAGCAACAGGTCCAGGTGCGCATGGATGTGCATGGGGCGTGCATGCGCCGAGCTCGCGCCCGTGCATGCCCCCTCCTGCCGTCGGCCACACACCCCTCGCATCTTGCACCTCATGCCCCTCATCCCCCCCTCCCCCCCCTGCGCACACATCGCAGGCATGGTTCATCAACCGGCGCAGGCGTGAGAAGCGCTCGGAGGGCACTGCCGGGTCCCCGCCGGGCAGCGCTGCCGGTGCTGCCGCTCCCGCGATGCCGATCCAGGGCGTGCAGCGCGTGCAGGGAGTGCAGCCCGCGTGCGCCAGGCCGCGTGTGCCGCCAGGTGCGTGTTGGGATTCCATCCGGGGCCTTGCACATATGAAAACACACAAATGATGGGGGGCTCGGCGGGGGCTCGGCGCATGGCTCTCACACTCTCAAGGAGCGGGCGCCAAGTCGGCCCCCCCCCCCCCCTTCCTCCCTCCCGTCTGCCCTTCCCTCTCTCTCTCTCTTTATATTTCTCCTCTCTTTCTCTCTCTTTCTCCCCATCCCTCTCTCCCTCTCTCTCTCTTCCTCCCCTCTCTCTCTCTCCCTCTCTTTCTCCCCCTCTCTCTCCCCCTCTCTTTCTATCTATCTCCCTCTTTCTCTTTCTCTCTCTCTCTCTCTCTCCCTCTCCCCCTCTCTATCTCTGCGTCACGACATGCACACCGCACGCAGGCGTCGAGGAGGTTAGCGACGACGAGCCCGAGTTTGACTCTCCCCCTGGGGGGGGGAGAGCGCACACAATGCACGTCACCCGCCCTCTCCCATTCCCATCTCCACTTTCTCCCCTCGCCCCTCGCCCCTCTCTCTTTGGAGGAGTTAGTTAGGAGTGTGGAGCCTGCACTGTGGTGGCGCTTGCTTGGCGCCCGCCACTGTGTGTGTGTATGGCGTTCACCGTGGGTTCCCCCCCCCCCCTCTTTTGTTGGCGGTCTCCAAGACTGCTTCCTCTGAGTTCCTGCTGGAGCTATAGAACTGAACGTGTGACCGCCAGAACGTGGATTGTAAAACCTCATCATCTCATCATGTAAACTCATCATCTCATCACCATCTCATCATGTACAACTCATCATCTCATCATGTAAAACCCTCTTTCGCCCAGGCACCGAGGAGGCTAGCGACGACGAGCCCGAGTTTGACGCGGACTGGCGCGAAGTTGTGGAAGCGGCCAAGGCGACGATCCCGGGCTACACGCCCGACGGCCCGCCGCTCGGGCTCTACTTCGACGAGCCGCCCGCGTCGGCGGGGATGTTCCAGGGGCGCAAGAAGATCGTGTTCGACAAGTGCGTGGGGGGGGGGCGTGTGTGGGGGGGGGCGTGTGTGTGTGAGTGTGTGTGCGTGTGTGTGTGCGTGTGCGGCGGCGGCTGGGATGTTCCAGGAGCGCAAGAAGATCGTGTCGAAAAGTGCGTGTGTGTGTGTGGGGGGGGGGTATGTGTGTGCACGCGTGTGTGTGCGCGCGTGTGTGTGGGGTGGGTGGGGTGGGTGGGTGGGTGGGTGCCCGCGTCGGCGGGGATGTTCCAGGGGCGCAAGAAGATCGTGTTTGACAAGTGCGTGCGTGTGCGTGTGTGCGTGTGTGTGTGTGGGGGGGGGGCGAGGGCGTGGATGTTCCAGGGGCGCAAGAAGGTCGTGTTTGACAAGTGTGTGCGTGCGTGTGTGTGTGTGGGGGGGGGCGTGTGTGCGTGTGTGTGTGTGTGTGTGTGTCCGGTGGCGGGGATGTTCCAGGGGCGCAAGAAGGTTGTGTTTGGCATGTGTGTGTGTGCGTGTTTGTGTGTGTGTGGAGTGGTGTGTGTGTGCGTTTGTGTGTGTGTGTGTGTGTGTGTGTGTGCGGCGGCGGAGATGTTCCAGGGGCGCAAGAAGATCGTGTTTGGCAAGTGCGTGCTTGTGTGTGTGTGTGTGTGCTTGCGTGTGTGTGTGCGTGTGTGTGGGGTGTGTGGGGTGGGCGTGTGTGCGTGTGTGTGTGCGGCGGCGGGGATGTTCCAAGGGCGCAAGAAGGTTGTGTTTGACAAGTGCATGCGTGCGTGTGTGTGTGTGAGGTGTGTGTGTGTGCGTGTGTGTGTGTGTGTGCGTGTTTGCGTGCGGCGGCGGGGATGTTCCAGGGACGCAAGAAAATTGTGTTTGACAAGTGCGTGTGTGCGTGTGCACGTGCGCAAGCGCTCGGCCGCAAACATACACACAAACACACAAGCACACACACACACACTCGTTGCAGGTACGTTGCCGGTGCCAACGGCGCTGGCGGCTTCAGGGGTGGGCGCAAGCGCCCGGCCGCAAACACACACACACACACACTCACACACACACACACTCGCTGCAGGTATGTTGCCGAAGCCGACGGCGCGGGCGGCTTCAAGGGTGGGCGCAAGCGCCCGGCCGCAAACACACACACACACACACGCACACACACAAACACGCTCACACGCACACACACGCACACACACTCACTGCAGGTACGTCGCCGAAGCCGACGGCGCTGGCGGCTTCAAGGGTGGGCGCAAGCGCCCGGCTGGCGCGCTGGACGACGATGGGCTGGAAGCCGTGTACGACGACGAGTACAGGTGTGGACAAAGTGTGGACGTGTGTGTGGGGAGGGTAAGGGTGAGGTCTGGCAGCCAGTTGTGCCAGGCAGTTGTGCCATTGTGTGTGTGTGGGGGGGCACTCGGGGTGCACTACGGTGGGTGGAAACAAGTGTCGACGCTGAAGGGAGGTGTGGGGGGGGAGGTGTGGCGCTGCCCGCTGCCGCCGATCAGTGGTGTCCTTAGGGCTCCCGCAGCCCCGTTGCGGGGGCAAACCGGGAAATTTGCGTGGAAGCTGCGGGGGCGAATCGTGGGAATTTCGCTCAGAAAAGTGTGAAATTGTCAGTTTTCACACGTTTCCGCAAAAACAATCGCCTCATGCGGGGGAATGTTCGCTACAATGTTGTGGGGGCAAACAGGACATTCTCGGTTTCCTTAAGGACAGTACTGCCGCCGATGGGAGGAGCTGTGTTGGCGCTCGCGCTCTCGGGTCGCGCTTGTGTGCGGGATGGCTGGGCGAGGGAGTGGGCAAAAGTGTGGATGTGTGAGGGGGGGGCAGCCAGTTGTGCTTGTGTGGGGTGGGTGTGGGGTGGGGGGGGTGGGGGTGACACGACAAGTGAGGTGTGCAACAAAGCGTGGAGAAGGTGTGGAGAAGGTGCGGACGTGTGCACCCACACCCACACAGGCCGAGCGAGACGCGCGGCGAGATGGCCTCTCTCCCTCTGTCTCTCTCTCTCTTTCTCTCTCTCTCTCTCTTTCACACACACACACACACACACACGCACAGCCCGAGCCCCCCCACCCACACACACACACACGCACACACGCACAGGCCAAGCGCCTACAAGAAGACACTCGGCGAGATGGCTACTGAGCTCTCTCTGTCTCTTTCTCTCTCTCTCTCTCTCTCTCTCTCTCTCTCTCTCTCTCTCTCTCTGACTTTCACACACACACACACAAATACACACAGTCCGCCCCCCCCCCCCTCTCACACTCAGGCCGAGCGCCTACAAAAAGACGCGCGGCGAGATGGCTCCTAAGCTTTCTCTCTATCTTTCTCTCTCTCTCTCTCTGACTTTCTCTCTCTCACACACACACACACGCACGCACAGTCCAAGCGCCCCCCCCCCCCCACACACACACAGGCCAAGTGCCTATAAGAAGACACTCGGCGAGATGGCTGCTGAGCTTTCTCTCTCTCTCTCTGACTTTCTCACACACACACACACACACACACGTACACACACAATCCCCCCCCCCCCTCCTCACACACACAGGCCGAGCGCCTACAAGAAGACGCGCGGCGAGATGGCTGCTGAGCGCGAGGCCAAGAAGCAGTCAGACCGAGAGGACAAGGAGAGGCAGCGCGAGGAGGCGCGCAAGATCAAGGAGATGGAGAGGGTGGGTGACTTTCAAGTTGCCCCCAAAGTTAGGGGGGAAGGGGTGTGTGGACGGATGGGGGGGGCGTGGCGGGGGGGGGCATGTAAAGAGGAGCGCCAGTGTGTGTGATGAGGCCTGCAAAATGAAGGAGATTTAGGGTTTAGGTTTAGATTTAGGGTTTAGGGTAGGGTGAGGGGTGCGTTGAGGGAAGGGGGGGGGGTATGACAGGGTGAGGAGGCGGGAAAGATCAAGATCTAGGAGATGGAGGGTGTGGATGGAAGAGGGGGGCGCCCCCCCGCTTGGGCTGAACTTTGACCGTTTTGACCGTTGACCTGCCGTTGGCCATTCGCCCTCATTTTAACGTCACCTGAAAGCCCCCGACGCGCCTCTCCACCGCCGCCAAAACAAACGTGCAGGCTCGTGTGGCCCACGCGCGTGGGGCGAAGAAGGCCGAGCTCCAGCGCGCACATGCTCTTTGACCGCGTTGCCCGTTGCCCTGCCGTTGGCTATTTGCCCTCATTAAATCATCACCTGACAGCTCTCGACGCGCCCCTTCACCACCATCCAAACAAACGTCCAGGCGCGCGTGGCCCACGGGAGGGAGCCCTACCACAGCCCCCTATAGGGGTAACACCAACACTGTTACCCCGGGGTTACACTCTACACCCACCGTGTAATGACTTTGTTACAAGGCAATAAAATTTGCGCAAATTTGTAGAGGTTTGTAACAAAGCCATTACACTGTGGGTGTAGAGTGTAACCCCGGGGTAACACTATAGGGGGCTGTGGGAGGGGAGGCGTAGAAGGTCGAGCCCCAGCACACGTACCGCTGGGGTCCAGCTTTGACCGCGTTGACCGTTGACCTGCCGTTGGCCATTTCCTTTCATAGTTACGTCATCTGAAAGCCCTCGACCCTCCTAGTAACAAGTAACACGGGGGTTCCAGCTAAGCAGGCTACTCTTCTACTAGAGACACCCGCCAATACTCCAGCACACTGAAGTACTAGAGTACCGCCGGCTCCCGGCCGATAGACTACCTCGACCCTCCACCACTCAACAAATGTCCAGGCGCGCTTGGCCAACGAGAGGGAGGCGAAGAAGGTCGAGCTCCAGCGCGAGCGCGAGCGCAAGGCCGAGGAGAAGAAGAAGTCGATGGAGGACAAGAAGCGCGAGAAGGAGATGGCCAAGGTGTGTGTGCGTGTGTGTGTGTGAGTGTGTGTGTGTATGTGTGTGTGTGCGTGAAACAATCGAGAGGCGCTTGGGGTGGGGTGTGGGAGAGGAAGAAGTCACTATAGAGGACAAGAAGCGTGAGAAAGAGATGGCCAAGGTGTGTGTGCGCATATGTGTGTGTGTGTGCGTGTCTGTGTGTGTGTGTTGGCAGGGCCCCGGCACACAGCACCACCCCAATATCCCTCAGGGACAGCCGTGCGAGTTTCACAGTCTGTGTGTGAGAGAGGTCTCGACGGGCGATTGGCGAAGGGAGGATGTGGGAGAGGGAGATGGCCGAGGTGTGTGTGTGTGTGCGTGTGTGTGTGCATGTGTGTGTGTGTATGTGTGTGCGTTTGTATGTGTGTTGCCCTCAGCGCCCTCCTCCCCCCCCCCCCCCCGAATCTGGCTGTCATCGCTGCGCACAAAGAAAATGGCAGCGCACGCGCAGAGGCGCACAGAGGCCCATCCACCCCCCCTACCCAAATCCCAACGTCTGATCCGCGCCATGGAATGCGGTCATAACGCCTGAGACGGTCCAGGGTGCGCCTCAGGCGGTGGTGGGCGCCTGAGGCGGTCGGTGTGGCGCCTGAGGCGGTTTGGATAACGCCTGAGGCGGCGCCTGAGGCGATCAGGGGTGCGCCTGAGGCGACGCCTCAGGTGGTCGGAGCGCCTGAGGCGCCGCCTGATCCGCGCCATGGAATGGGACGCCTGAGGCGCCGCCTCAGGCGTTGTGAATGTGGTAGGGCCTGCCCCCACAAGCTTCCCCCCTGTCCTCCACTGATGCATCTTGCGCACCAGGAGCAGCACACACACACGCACGCACACATACACATGCACACACACACACACACACACACCGCCCACACCTTTCCTCCGTCGCACAGGCTGCCGCGCACCGGGACAAGCAGCTCACGCGCATGCGCCAGTTGAGCGGCGGCACACACACACGCAAACACACATGCAGACACACACACACACACACACGTCACACGCACGCACGCACACATGCACACACGCTCGCGCGCACGCAGGCTGTTGCACACCAGGACAAGCAGCTCACGCGCATGCGCCAGTTCCACGGCGGCACACACACACGTGCACACACACACACACACACACAAATACATACACGCACACATGCACACACACACACACGCACACACACACACGCACGCAGGCCGTCGCCCACCAGGACAAGCAGCTCACGCGCATGCGCCACTTGCACGGCGGCACACACAAACACACACACACACACACGCAGGCTGTTGCGCCCCGGGACAAGCAGCTCACGCACATGCGCCAGTTCCACGGTGGCACACACACACACACACACACGCAACATACACACACACACACGCGCGTACGCAGGCTGTTGCGCACCAGGACAAGCAGCTCACGCGCATGCGCCAGTTCCACGGCGGCGGCCCGCCGGACGACCTCGAACTCGAGTGGCAGACGCTGCTGGAGGCTGCGGGGATTGAGCGAGGGGCGTGGAAGGACGTGGTCGAGGTGGGTGGGTAGCTGCTTGGTAGCTGCACGGCAGCTGCATGGTAGCTGCATGGTAGCTGTCCGACAACCTCGAGTGGTAGACGCTGCTGGAGGCCGCGGGGATTGAGCGAGGGGTGTGGAGGTTTTTGGCGGGGTGAGATTGAGTACGTGAGCATGAGGCGCGGGGTGGGCCATCACTTTCCCAAGATCCTTAGTGAGATTGAGGAAGTGTTCGTGAGGCGTGGGGTGGGCCACCACTTTCCCAAGATCTTTAGCGGGAGCCACTGACACACGCAGCACACAGCCTCGCCTGCCTGACTCAACTCCTCACACAAACACACACGCAGACGACCAACCCCGTGCAGTCTGGCAAGCCGGATGCTGAGGGCCACAGCTGGCACACACACACACACACACACACAATCTAACATGTGCCCGTACACACTCCGCAGACCACCAGACCCCGCGCAGTCAGGCAAGCCAGACGCGGAGGGTCACAGCTCACACACACACACGCCCCTCCATCCCCCCACCCCACACGCACACCTCATACACACACACACGCCCACACGCCCCGCAGACGACCGGCACCCCGTGCAGCCCGGGCAGGCAGGACGCAAAGGGCCACACCTGGCACACACGCACACACACACACACACGCGCAACACACACCACGCACCCCACCCCCACCCCCCGCAGACCACCGACCCAGCGCAGTCTGGCAAGCCAGACGCAGAGGGCCGGACGCAGCTCGCGCACACACACAGACACCCCCCCACCGGTCCCCCCCCACCACCACACCCCACGCACACACCGCAGACGACCGTCCCATCGCAGTCTGGCAAGCCGGACGCGGAGGGCCGGGCGCAGCTCGCGCGCCCAGAGTTCCCTCCCTCGTCGCTCGCCCTCGCACCGGCGTTCCCCCCCGAGCTTGGCAACGAGCTGGGGGCGGAGGTTCTGATGGTGAGTTCGTGGTGTTGTTGTTTGTTTTGGTGATGGAGAATCGCATACAGTGTGGGTGTGGAGAGTTCCCTCCCTCGCTCGCTCGCCCTCGCGCCGGCGCCCCCCCCCCCTAGCTGGGCAACAAGCTGGGGGCGGAGGTTCTGATGGTGAGTTCTTGATGTTGTTGTTTGTGTTGGTGATGGAGAATCGCATACAGTGTGGGTGTGGAGAGTTCCCTCCCTCGCTCGCTCGCCCTCGCGCCGGCGCCCCCCCCCCCAAGCTTGGCAACAAGCTGGGGGCGGAGGTGCTCATGGTGAGTTTTTTGTGTTGTTGCTGTGCATGTGTGTGTGTGTGTGTGGGGGGGTGATGGAGGGCCGCATTGCGTGTGGGTGTCGGTTCCCTCCTCGCTCCTGCTTGAAAGTGTGGAATTTCCTGTTCTCGTTCTCCAACCTCCTCGGCCACTCCACGAGCTCCTTGCCGCCACACAGCAGACATGAAATAAAACACATGTTGAGTGTGCACTCCCCACTGACACCCCCCTGAGCCCACATCCCACACTTTTCACAGGTGTGGAACTTCCTCTTCTCGTTCTCCGACCTCCTCGGCTTCAGCTGCCCCACGCTCGACGAGCTGCTCGCGTCGCTCGCGCACGGCAAGGACTGCGTGCTCGTGCCGCTCATCCACATCACGCTGCTGCGCATGCTGCAAGCTGACATGGAGGTGGGTGGGGAGGTGGATGGCTGTGTGTGTGTGTGTGTTTTGTATCTGTTCTGTGTCTGTCTGCGTTGATGCGCGCACATGCACATCATGCTGCTGCGCATGCTGCAAGCTGACATGGAGGTGGGTGGTCGACTATGCGACAGCCTCTGATGTCGCTTTTGACGTGTGCTCGCGCGCGCCGAAACTGAAGCATGCTGTGGGTCAGCGTTGATTTGTTGCTAGCCAACAGTCTCACCCGTTGGCCACCACCCGCGTTCCCACATGCACAGGCGGCACATGCGGCCAGGCCGCGCTGCCATGCGGCCTCCGCGACCTCGCACGAACACACAACCCACAACCTCCCACAAGCACCCACAACCTCTCACAACAATCCACAACCTCCCACAACAACCCTTATGAATTTCCGTCTGGCAGGAGGCGCACGCGGCGCCAGCGCTCCCATGTGGCTCCGGCAACTTCCGCGACCGCGCGCACCAACAACAACCCACAACCCTCCCCCAACAGCCCACAACAGAGCCCACAAAACCCACAACAACTTCCTGCTGGCAGGAGGCGCACGCACCTGGCGCCGCGCTCCCATGCAGCCCCGGCAACTTCCGCGACCGTGCGATCACCACAACCGGCGCTGCGCTCCCATGCAACTTTTCAACCCGCACCGCGCACTTACGAACAGCGACTGCGTCTCTGCATATGCCCAGGAGGCACACGCAGCGGGCGCCGCGCTGCCATGCGGCCCCGGAAACTTCCTCGACCGCGCGCTCTCGTTCTACGCCAACATGCTGGAGGAGGCGTGGGGCTGGGGCTTTGACATCGACGCGTGGCGCGCGCACCTGGCGCACACGACGTGGCCAGAGGTGCTGCGGCAGGTGCGTGCGGGAGCGTTCGTGTGTGCGTGTGCAGCGCCTCTATCGCGGAGCAGCTCCTCTCTCTCTCCCTCTCTCTCTCTCTGTGCGGGTTGGTGGGTGAGTGGGCGCTTCGAGTGGTGGTGGGTGTCTGCGCAAGACACCGGGCGCACACAACGTGGCCAGAGGTGCTGCGACAGGTGCGTGCAGGCGTGTATGCGTGCGCGTGTGCAGAGTCTCTCTCTCTGTGCGGGTTGATGGGTGAGGGGGCGCTTTGAGTGGAGGTGGGTGTCTGCACTTGGCGCGTGGCGCACACGACGTGGCCGGAGGTGCTGCGGCAGGTGCGTGCAGGCGCGTGTGCGTGCGGGTGGATTGATGCGTGGGTGGGTGAGTTGGCGTTTTGAGTGGGCGTTTCAAGTGGAGGTGGGTGTCTGCGCAAGGCACCTGGCGCACACAACGTGGCCAGAAGTGCTGCGACGGGTGCGTGCGGGAGTGTGTGTGCGTGCGTGTGCAGAGCCTCTCTATTGCGCAACAGCCTCTTTCTGTGCGGGTGGGTGAGTGAGTGGGCGCTTCAAGTGGAGGTGGGTGTCTGCACCTGGCACCTGGCGCGCACGACGTGGCCAGAGGTGTGCTGCGGCAGGTGCGTGCGGTGATGAAACAAGGAGCGCCCAATTCGAATTATCAGAGCATGGTGGTGTCAAGAGTAGGGGGGGGGGGGGGCTGTCATTTGGGTCTTGGGTCGCAGCAGCGCTCTCGTGCACCGTCCACCCACCTGTACAGCCCTCCTTGCCCTCACCTGAACTGTTGTGCGCTCCCGTGCCTTCTGCGGTGCAGGTCGCGATCATGTCTGGCGCGGGGCCCAAGCGCACCAAGATCCAGAAGCCCAACAACAAGCCCAAGCTGGGCGTCGAGGGCGAGGACATCGTGCTGGGCGACGGCGGCGCGATGTCGCTCGCGCTGCCGCCGCGCCTGAGCACCGGCTCGGTGAAGGCCGCGACGTGGCTCGTTCTGGCCGAGGCGGGGCCCGCGGTGAGAATGAAGGGAGAGGGGTCGGCGTAGGTGCTGCGTTGCGCCCTAAAACCCTGAACCCTAACCCTGAAACCTAAAACTAAACCCTGCTACGTTGCGCTCACCCCCGCACCACCAGCTGCGTGCTGCTGCTGTGCTGCCGCCGCGTGTTGCTGCTGTTGCGTGCCGTTGTCGCTGCGTGTTGCTGCTGCTGCTGCTGCGTTGCGTTCAGCACAACCTCACCGCCCGCCTGCCCTGAACCCTTCCTTCCTCCCCCCAGGGCCTGCCCGTCGGCGAGATCGCGCGCCGCATCACGCGCCTGGGCCTGCGCGACCTCAAGGTGTGTAGTGTGGGGTTGAGTGGTACCTGCCTGGGCAAGCGGGGGGCGGGGATGTGGGGGGGAGGGGGGGGCGTGCGGCAGTCAGGATGGGCCCAAGCGGCCACCCACACCTAACTGGCCCCCGATACTCCTCCCTCACACCCCTCCCTCACACCCCTGGGGACATTCCTTTTGTTGAGGTGAGGTTGATTAACCAGCAGCGTGCTTCCTCTCAGCGCTAAGATGACTAAGGAAGCACGCTGCTGGTTTGTCAACCTTGTCTTGACAGTCCATCCCCAAAAGCTGACCGAACGCTGCCCCCCGCCCCCGTGAACCCAGGCCATGCGCACGCGAGAGGCGTCGCTCGCGTGTGTGTGTGTGTGTGTGTGTGCGTGTGTGGAGACCACACCCAAAAGCTGACCAGATGCTGCCCTCCACACCCACAACCCGCCCCACCCCGCCCCCGTGAACCCAGGCCACGCGCACGCGCGAGGCGTCGCTCGCGGGCGCGATGGCGCGCGACGTGCTCTTTGTGCGCGTCGCGCAGTCGACGTTTGCGCTCGGCTCGGTCGTCACGCATCACAAGGCACTCGCGGGCGGCGGCAGCGCGCCGCCGCCGCCGACCAAGGTGCGTGTGTAAGTGTTTCCGTTCAAGGGACTGTGTGTGCGTGTGTGTGTGGGTGCGCGTGTGTGTGCGTGTGCGTGTGTTGATATGTGGGTGGGTGGGTGGGTGGGTCATGGGTGCCATGGGTGGCACGCTTGCGCCGCCCCGTGTCGCCGTGCGCCCCCCCCCCCCACCCCTCACCCCCCCACCCTCACCCCGACACCCACCCCCTCAGGCGGAGGGCGCCGCAGGCGCCGGCAGGGGCGTGCAGGCACCGGCGCCCGGCGAGGCAACGGTGAAGACCGAGGGCGGCGCGGCAGCGGCTGCGCCAGTGGCGGTCAAGGTCGAGGGCGGCGCGCCTGCTGCTGCACCCGCTGCGCCTGCCGCTGCGGCGGCGTCCGCCGCGGCTGCTGCGACCAACGGCGGCGCCAGCGGCTCTAACGAGCCCGCCGGCGTGCCTGTCGCCGCCGAGGGCGGCGGCGCCGCCGCTGCTGCGGCCGCCGTCAAGCCCGAGGACGGGGGCGACGCCGCGGCCGTCGGGGTGAAGGCCGAGGAGGAGGAGGAGGAGGAGGACGACGGCGAGGGCGGGAGCGAGGACGGCGAGCACGAGGAGGGCGCCGCGAGCGAGCCGGTTGAGCCGTGGATCGTGATGCTGCTGTGAGTCGGTCTGTTTGTGTGTGTGGGGGTAGGATTACGGGGGATTACGCTGGCTGCCTGGGCTGTGTCGACTGTCTTCGTAATGGTTGGAAGGGGAAGAGGGAGAGGCACCACCTTGAGCAGGGCGCCGCGAGCGAGCCGGTTTAGTCGTGGGTCGTGATGCTGCTGTGAGTCTTGTCTGTCTGCTGGGGGTGGATGGGTGGGTGGGTGGGGAACTAGGATCGGATTGCGGGGGGCAGGCCGCCAGCTCGGGCTTCTGGGCCATGTCCATTCGCACCCACAACTCCACTCTCCTCAAACCAACCCCTTCATTGAGTCTCTGCCTCAGGCTCCCCCCCCCCCTTCGCGTCCTCATCCTCTCCCCCATCACCCCTTGACCCATCCACCCCATGATCGAAGCACCCGCGTTCACTCCCCAATGACTCCCTCCATGTACGCAGCAACCACGACTACGACGAGCTCCCCCTCGAGCACCGCCTCGCCGCGCTGTCCTTCCTCGTCAACCTCGTGGTCAACGGGCCGACGGTGCGCGCAAAGCTCGACGCGCGCGCTGAGGAGGGCATGAAGGTGTGCTCAGGGCCCGGACGAATTTTCCAGCCCGTCGGACACTTTTGATTGCGTATTATGGGGTGTGTCTAAGTTGTGGGGTGTCTTTTGTGGGGTGCCGGCGGTGCGCGCACAGCTCGACGCGCGCGCTGAGGAGGGCATGAAGGTGCGGGGTTTGTTCGTTTTTTCCCAGTCAGTCTGACACCTTTTGATGGCGTATTATGGGGGGTGTCTTTGTGCGGTGCAAAGCTCGGCGCGCGCGCCGAGGAGGGCTTGAAGGTGCGCACGGGGCCTGGACGAGTTTCCCAGCCTGTCGGACACCTTTGATGGTCTATTATGGGGTGTGTGCCCTCCTGCAGGTGTGCGGGCGTCGTGGGGTGCCTTGCTCCGTCTTCCTCGCACTGGTCAGAGGCGGCAAGCAGACTGGAAAATCGACCACCACCACCGACAATGGTCACGCACGCACGCACCGGCATGCAGACGCACACCACCGGCATGCACACACACGCCACCGGCATGCACATGCACACGCACGCCACCGGCATGCACACGCACCGGCAATGCACACGCACACGCACGCCACCGGCATGCACACGCACCAGCACACATGCACCAGCACATGCACACATGCACACGCACCAGCACACACGCACCAGCACACATGCACACGCATGAGCAGGCGGGCTGCCGCTGACACTCGACGGCGCGCGCCGTATGCTGCGCCCCTCTCTCTCTCCCCCTTCTCCCTCTCGTTCTCCCTTCCTCCCCTCCTTCTCCCGTGCCCCTCTCCTTCTCCAACTCCCTCTCTCTCGCATGCTCTCTCTCCTTCTCCGTGTCTCACTCGCTCTCGCTCCCCCCCCCCCCCCCCCCCCCCCCCCAAACAGCTCAAGAAGCAGCTGCTCGACGACGGCAAGTTGCCACTGAGCCTGACGCTTGCCCCTCCTCGCCCCCCCCCCTCACACACACACACACACACACTGCCACACACACACAAGTGCCAAACACACACAACTGTGCCACACACAAGTGTGCCGCACACACTGCCACACACACACAGCTGCACACACAACTGCCACACACACTGCCACACCCACACAACTGCCACACACACTGCCACACACACACAACTGCCACACACACACACACACACTCAGCTCAAGAAGCAGCTGCTCGAAGACGTGAAGAATGAGCGCAAGAAGCGGCAGGCGGCCGGGGCACCACACACCACGCGCGCGCGCTGCCCTTGCCGCCGAGAGACTGAGACTGCCCCCCCACCCCACCCCACACACACACTCAGCTCAAGAAGCAGCTGCTTGAGGATGTGAAGAACGAGCGCAAGAAGCGGCAGGTGGCCGAGGCGGCCGCGCGCGCAGAGGCGGCGATCAAGGCGGCAGAGGAGAAGGTGCGTTTGTGTGTGTGTGTGTGTGTGTGGAAGGAAGGTGTGTGGAGTGTGCGTGTGTGTGTGTGTGTGTGTGTGTGTGCACCGCGCGCCACGCGCGCGCTGAGGCGACGATCAAGGCGGCAGAGGAGAAGGTGCGTGTATGCGTGGCATGACGCTGTAACGCGCGTCACAGGTCTTCTGGCACCCTTTCGGCGGTGCCCCCCATGGGCCTCCCCCAGTGAACCTCCCCCCAAGTCGGCCAAAAAGCGGCCAAAGTGCAAACCCCAAACGTTTCGTATTTTTGACACAAGGTGTGGCACAGCACACATGTTTTTGTGCCGCGCTTGTGCTTGGGCCGCAAGCCTTCACGTCTGATCTCTGAACCCTGGCCCCACTCCCAAACCCTCAACCCCGCGCGCCGAGCGCGCCGTTGAGGACGCCGAGCGCGCGCTGTCCGCCGTCAGCGCGGGGGGGGGCAGCTCCCACACACACACACCACACACACACTCTCCCTACCCCCCCCTTCCCCCCCCTCCCCACTTTCTCCGGTGTAGGCCGCGCGCGCCGTCGAGCGCGCCGCCAAGGACGCAGAGCGCTGTCCGCCGTCCGCCGTTGGCGCGGGTGGAAGTACTCCCCCCCCCCCTCTCTGTCACACACAACACACACTCCCTAAACCCGGAACCTTGCCCCCCCCCCCCCCTTTGACACACACAAACACGTCCGCCGTCGGCGCGGGCGTCCGTCGTCGGCGCGGGCGGGAGCAGCCCTTCCCCCCCTTCTCTCTCACACACACACACACCCTTACCCCCCCACACACTCTTTCTCTCCTGCATAGGCCGCGCGCGACGCCGAGCGCGCCGCCGAGGACGCCGAGCGCGCGACGTCCGCCGCCGGCGCGGGCGGGAGCAGGCCCCTCCCCCCCCCCTCTCTCACACACACACACTCCCTAAACCCTGAACCCTAATCCCCCCCTAACACACAAGTACGTCCGCCGTCGGCGCGGGCGGGAGCAGGCTCCCCCCCCCTTATCTCTCTCTCTCTCTCACACACTCCCTAAACCCGGGACCCAGCCCCCACCACCACCACCACACACACACACACACACACACACACACTCTCTCTCCTGCATAGGCCGCGCGCGACGCCAAGGACGCTGAG
Organism: Chlamydomonas sp. UWO 241; assembly: GCA_016618255.1. Classification (NCBI taxonomy): domain Eukaryota; kingdom Viridiplantae; phylum Chlorophyta; class Chlorophyceae; order Chlamydomonadales; family Chlamydomonadaceae; genus Chlamydomonas; species Chlamydomonas priscui. The sequence goes on along the minus strand of VFSX01000060.1, from coordinate 600,746 downwards.
CGCTCGCTGTCCACCGCCAGCGCGGGCGGGAACTGGCCGCCCCCTCGCTCTCACACAACAACACACACTCCCTAAACCCGGAACCCTGATCCCCCCCCCCTTGACACACACTACCACGTCCGCCGTCGGCACGGGCGAGAGCAGCCCCCCCCCCCTTCACTCTCACACACGCACACTCTTCCTAACCCCACCCCACCCCACCCCCTACTTTCTCCGGTGTAGGCCGCGCGCGACGCCGAGCGCGCTGCCGAGGACGCCAAGCGCGCTCTGTCCGCCGCCAGCGCCGGCGGGAGCAGGCTGCCCCCCCCCCCTCTCTCCCACACACACACACACACACTCTCCTTACCCCCCCCACCACACACACACACACGTACACACACACACACACTGTCTCTGGTGTAGGCCCCGTGCGACGCCGAGCGCTTTCCGCCGTCCGCCGTTGGCGCGGGCGGGAGCAGGCTCCCCCCACCCCACACACTACTACTCTCTCTGCATAGGCTGCGCGAGACGCCGAGCGCGCCGCCGAGGACGCCGAGCGCGCGCTGTCCGCCGTCGGCGCGGGCGGGAGCAGGCCCCCCGGGGGGGGCGGCGACACCCCGATCCGCGACGCAGACGGGCGTGCGGGCGCGGCGGGCGGGCCGCCAGGCGCCGCGTCCTCCACGCCCACTGGCGCCGGCGGCGGCGCCGCCGATGGCGGCGCGCCGAGCGCGTCTGCGTCGATGGACGCCGAGGGCCCGGGCGCGGGGGGGTCGCACCACGCGACGCCGAGTCGCGCGGTGGTCACGCCTGCGCCTGCGCCGGGGACGTCCGAGGGGGGCGCCTGCGAGGAGGAGCGCAGGCGGCGGGACAAGGTGCGAGTCGCACGTGTGCCCCAATCGTTTGTTTTTTTTATTAACAAGGACACCCCGAGGCCCCCCCCATCCCCCCGGCGGCGGCGGGCGAATCAGCGGGGGCGTCGGGCCGTTTTACGCCGCACCCGCTTTCCTGGCCGAAAGCTTTGAGGCACGCACCGCGCGTGCATCGCAATCGTGATATGGCTGATGGCAGCTACCGTAGTACCGCTTTGCCTTGCCACTTTTATAAGGGGGGTAATTGAATAGAAATTTGGTGCCTTGCCACGGGAATTTTCTCGATTTTCCCCGTTTTGACGTCACTTTTGACGTTTTTTTGATTTTTTCGGTAATCTTTTTTAGAAATCGACCTCGCCGCGACGTTTTCCGAATTATTTGATCGGCAAGGCAAAGCGGTACTACAGTATGGGTCTGCTTTTGACAGCCGGCGGCCGCTTCTCTAGGGCGCGAAAGCACTGGTCCAATGCGCCAACATGTGTGTCCGACAGACTGTTGACTGTTGAATGGACGACACGCGCAGGAGGAGAAGGAGCGCGAGCGGGGGGAGGCGGACCGCCCTCCACATAGAGAGAGGAGTATGTCGCATTTCCCGCCCTCCATACACACACACACACGCACGCACCCCCCCCCCCTCCCCACACACACACACCACACTCGCACGCGCAGGAGGAGAAGGAGCGCGAGCTCCACATAGAGAGAAAAAGAGAAGTATGCAACATTTCCCGCCCCCCCCCCCACACACACCGCACACACACACACACACGCACCCAGCCCTCCACACACACGCACCCAGCCCTCCACACACATCCCCCCCCCCACACACACACACCACACTTGCACGCGCAGGATGAGAAGGAGCGCGAGCGAGTGGAGGCGGACCGGCTGGAGCAGGAGAGGCTCGACGCGCTGCGCAAGGTGGGGGTGGACGTGTTTCCCTGAGGGGCACTGGTGCCTCTGTCGCTGTCATCATTGGGGGGGGGTGCAGTGGTTTCCTTTTCGGCGTTTGGTGCCGGATTTGGGAGCCATGTAGCCGGATTTCCAGTCAAATGACTCCAGAAATTAATTGAGCATCCTGCCCACGCCTGCCTCTCGGCCCACACCCAGGTGGACAAAGACCACCTCGACCCGTCGGCATGGACCGCCGCCACAGCCGCTACTGCCCCCCCCCCCCGCAAGCCCCCCCCCCCCCCCCCCCCCGCTTGGCAACCAACCCTCTCCCCCCATGTGCCCCCTTCCCCGCTCTGCTCGCTCCTCTCGACCCACGTCCACGCAGGTGGACGAGGACCACCTGCTGCGCATGGAGCCGGTCGGCATGGACCGTCGCCACAACCGCTACTGGCGTTTTACGCCGCTCGCAATTGCGAAGGATGGGTCGTGCGATGCGGGCGCGGACGCAGGCGCGGGGCGCGTGCTCGTGCAAAGCAACGTGGACGGCGCCTTCCGGCTACTGTCGACCGCTGAGCAGGTGCGGTCGATTGTGCGGTCGTTTAGGACCTGCCTGTGGTGGCGTGTTGGGATCGGAGCGCAGGCGGATGGTGTGTGGATTGGAGGGGGGAAGGACGCGGGCGCGGGGCGTGTGCTCGTGCGAAGCAACGTGGACGGCGCCTTCCGGCTACTGTCGACCGCTGAGCAGGTGCGCCCACCTGTCACATAACCTCGAGATGGGTGGATAGGGGATGGGAGCGGGGGAGGGGGGTGGGTGAGGAGTGGCCGCGTGCTCGTGCAGAGCAACGTGGACGGACGCTCACAAACACACTCACACACGCATCGATCGACGCGCTCGCCGCATCGCTCGACCCGCGTGGCGTGCGAGAGACGGGAACTCACCACCATCACCGACACACACGCACACGCACACTCTCTCACTCACACACGCACAGATTGACTCGCTCGCCGCGTCGCTCGACCCGCGCGACGCGCGCGTGATGGACCTCCCAAAACACACACACGCACACTCTCTCACACACACACTCACACGCACAGATCGACGCGCTCGCCGCGTCGCTCGACCCGCGCAGCGCGCGCGGGATGGAGCTCACCAACATCACGCACACACTCTCACACACATACGTACACACACACACGCACGCTCTCACGCACGCACACACGCACAGATTGACGCGCTCGCCGCGTCGCTCGACCCCCGAGGCGCGCGCCAGATGGAGCTCGCCAACATCACGCACACACAAACACACACACACACACACACACTCTCACACACACATGCGCACACACGCACACAAAAACTCTCACACGCACAGATCGACGCCCTCGCCGCGTCGCTTGACCCCCGCGGCGCGCGAGAGATGGAGCTCGCGACCGAGCTCAAGCGCATTGGCGACGGCCTGCGCGTGTGCATGCCGGCGCCGCCCGTCGTGCTGCCGCCGCGGCCGCCAGCGAGTGAGGCGGACGCGGAGCTCGTGGCGTCGTGCAGCCGGCGGATACAGGTGCGTGTGTGTGTGTGTGCTCATGTTGTTGGGGGAGCAGGAGCGCCGCCGGTTGTACTGCCGCCGCGGCCGCCAGCGAGCGAGGCGGACGCGGGGCTCGTGGCGTCGTGCAGCCGGCGGATACAGGTGCGTGTGTGTGTGTGTGCTCATGTTGTTGGGGGAGCAGGAGCGCCGCCGGTTGTACTGCCGCCGCGGCCGCCAGCGAGCGAGGCGGACGCGGAGCTCGTGGCGTCGTGCAGCCGGCGGATACAGGTGCGTGTGTGTGTGTGTGCTCATGTTGTTGGGGGAGCAGGAGCGCCGCCGGTCGTACTGCCGCCGCGGCCGCCAGCGAGCGAGGCGGACGCGGAGCTCGTGGCGTCGTGCAGCCGGCGGATACAGGTGCGTGTGTGTGTGTGTGCTCATGTTGTTGGGGGAGCAGGAGCGCCGCCGGTCGTACTGCCGCCGCGGCCGCCAGCGAGCGAGGCGGACGCGGAGCTCGTGGCGTCGTGCAGCCGGCGGATACAGGTGCGTGTGTGTGTGTGTGTGTGTGCTCATGTTGTTGGGGGAGCAGGAGCGCCGCCGGTCGTACTGCCGCCGCGGCCGCCAGCGAGCGAGGCGGACGCGGAGCTCGTCGCGTCGTGCAGCCGGCGGATTCAGGTGTGTGTGTGTTGTATGTAGGGGCAGGAGCGCCGCCCGTGGCGTTGCTGCCCGCGGCCTCTCTGACGAACCGAATTGCCGCACCACGCACATGCATGCGCGCACACACACGCACGCAGGTGGACCGCTGCCTGCCGCAGCGCTGGCACAGCAGCAGAGAGGCGGCGCGCCTCTTGACAGCACACACACTCACACATGTGCACACACACGCATGCGTACACACATCCACACACACGCACGCACGCAGGCGGACCGCTGCCTGCCGCAGCGCTGGCACAGCAGCGGGGAGTAGGCGACGCGCCTCTCGACAGCAACCCCAACACACCGCACAGACGCAAACACACGCACACACACTCATCCACACACACTCACATACACAGGCGGACCGCTACCTGCCGCAGCGCTGGCACAGCAGCGGGGAGGAGGCAACGGTGCTTGCCGGCGAGTGCAGCGACCCGCGCTGCCTAGAGCTCAAGTCTCAGGTGCGACAGGGTGTGTAGGGTGGGGTGGGGGGCACAGAGCAGCACCGACAAAACTCCGCGCCCCGCTGGCTCTCCGGCGCCCGGTGCCTGCCCAGCAACAGAGTCGCTCGAGCCGGTAAAAAATAACTGCTGAAGTCCTTCCGAGGTGTCACTGACTGGGAGCACGCCGGCCGGCACACCGAACACACCTTCCCTCCCTGCTTGCTCTTCCCTGTCCATCCCCGAATCGCCCAGATGCCGCGCCTGGAGGTCCTGCCCGAGCTGTTTGGCCGCTCCGCATCGGACTCTCTCCGTCTCTCACTTGCACGCCCTTTCACACACTCTCTCTCACACACACACACACACAAGACTGTAAAATCGACCACCACATACAGATGCTGCGCCTCGAGGTCGCTCTCCCCGACAACCTTGTGTGTCGCTCGCTCCCACGCTCTGACACACACACACACACACACGCACAGATGCTGATCCTCGAGGTCGCCCTCCCCGTCGCGGACACCCTCCCCGAGCTGTTTGGCCGCCCCGCGTGGCACTGTCTCTATCTCTCGCACACACGCTGTCACACACGCTCTCTTACACTCACGCACAAGATGCTGCGCCTCGATGTCGCTCTCCCCGACCACCCCGCATGGCGCTCTCTCCCACTCTCTCTGACACACACGCACACACACAAACACACACACGCACACACACAAACACACACGCACACACACACACACACACACACGCACAGATGCTGCGCCTCGAGGTCGCTCTCCCCGACCACCCCGCATGACGCTCTCTCCCACCGTCTCTGACAGACACACACACACACACGCGCACACACACACGCACAGATGCTGCGCCTCAAGGTCGCTCTCCCCGACCACCTCGCATGACGCTCTCTCCCACCGTCTCTTGACACACACACACACGCACACACAGATGCTGCGCCTCGAGGTAGCCCTCCCCGACCACCCCGCATGACGCTCTCTCCCACCGTCTCTTGACACACACACGCACACACACAACACACACACACACGCACACACAGATGCTGCGCCTCGAGGTCGCTCTCCCCGACTATCCCGCGTGACGCTCGCTCCCACTCTCTGACACACACACACGCATAGATGCTGCGCCTTGAGGTCGCTCTCCCCGACGCCGCCATCCTGCCCGAGCTGTTTGACCGCCCCGCGTGGATCGCACACCTGCGGGCAGCGTCGACTCCGGGGGATCTACGCGGCTGCCTCGCGGAGCTGGAGGCGGCGCTACTGCCTGGCTTCCTCGTCAAGGTGGGTACAGGTAGCTAGCGTTTGTGCGCCTGCCGGCCGTCGTCCCAGGCGTTTATGTCACGCCTTCTTCTTCTGCGCCCGCCACGCCCGCGCCCGGCGCAGTCTATTCGACCGCTCAACACGCACACACACACACACTACGTATCCGCAGGAGTTTGTGCGCCTGCCAGCCGTCGTCCCGGGCGTTTACGTCACGTCTGCATCTGCTGGCGCGTCCGCAACGCCCGCGCCCGACGGCGCATCGCCGAGCCCAGCCAAGGCGTCTGACGGCGCAGTGGCCGCGTCGGTCGGTGGAAAGGAGGGCTCAGCGCCGCCGCCCGTTCAGGTGTGTGTGCGTGTGGCAGTGATTTTGGTTTCGGGATTCTCAATTGATCTTCTGGAGCCATTTCACTGAAAACCCGGCTCGATGGCTCCCAAATCCGGCTCTATACGCCGAAAACGAAACCACTTGGGGGGGGGAGGGGGGCAGGCGGTCGGGGTGCGGCTGCTGTTGTGTGTGGTGGTGGGGAGAGAACGTGCCGCTGCGGCAGATTTGCTGCCTCGCTTGGCTGCTATATTCCAGCTGGTCCCTGGCGCGGCCGCGTTGATCGGTGGAAAGGAGGGCTCAGCGCCGCCGCCCGTGCAGGTGTGGGAGTGGGAGGATGGGGGGGGGGGGGGCAAGTGGTCTCGGTGTCACTGTGCGCGCTCTCTGTCTCTCTAACACTCTATCTGTTTCTCTCCCTTCTTTCAAACACACGCACACAGTAACACGGGGTTTCCAGCTAAGCAGGCTACTCTTCTACTAGAGACACCCGCCGATACTCCAGCACACTTAAGTACTAGAGTACCGCCGGTTCCCGGCCGATAGACTACCGCTCACGCCGGCTAGACTACCCCAAACAGCGGTCTCTGAGAGACATGTCTGGCAAGGAGCATATAGGAGAGGACCTTCCTCAGGGTCACAGTAGTGGCCTTGTGGCCAGTCAAGCCGGCAGAGCCGACTGGCGCTGACTGGAACGGTCCCCGCCTGGCAGTGCATGGCTGTCCAGCTCTCGTTTGCATGGGGCTCAGCCGGCGCCCCATGCCTCATGCATGGCCAGGTCCCACCCTCCAGGGGTGCATGGACGACAGAGTTGTCATGGAGGCTGCCTGAAGACCTTCCAACGCCAGTCACCGGCAGACGAGCGACCCCGAGGATGAGCGCAAACACACGCACACACAACAATCACAGGACTCCTCCACCACCTGTGACCCCCCCCCCCACACACACTCTGCCGTGCCTCTCTCTATCTCAGCCCCTCCTCACATACAGCCAAGCTCACTCTCTCAATCCCCCCCCCCCAGCAGGGCGCCACGTGCGACTACCTCTCGTGGCTCCCCCCCACCTACTCGGCAGTGTCGCTGCGCCTCGCCACGCTCGACGCGTCGCTGCTGTACGAGCCGTCGAGCACGTCGTTCGTGACGGGGCGCACGTCGTGCGCGGGGTACAAGTATGCGCTGCGGCCGCCGGTGGCGCTGCCGCACCATAGGAGCTCAGCACCACAGGTAAGCAGATAGGGAATGGGAGGAGAGAACGGGGAGGAGAGAGGGAGAAGAGGGAGGGAGAAGCGAGAGAGGGGGGTGAGGGAGGAGAGGGGAGGGACAGGGGTACAGGGGTGCTGCTGCAAGGGGGACAGGGAGGGAGGAGTGAGGAAGAAGAGGGATACTTGGGAGAAGCGAGAGAGAGAGGGGAGGGGGAGGGAGGCGGGGTACGAGAACGCGCTGCGGGCCGCCGGTGGTGGTGGGCAAGAGGGAGGAGCACGAGGGAGGGGAGGGGGAGAAGGAGGGAGCGGGACAGGGTGAGGAGAGTAGAGAGAGAGGGGGGCGGGGGTGTGGGGGTGTGAGGGCACACACACACACGTCAGCTCTCGCTCGCTCGCTGTCTTTGACACGCGCACATACCGCTCACTCTCGTGCACCCACCCCCCCACCCCCCCGGCCGCAGCTGCACAACGGCGTCACCGCCGCGATCTTCAATTCGCCGATGCTCTCGTTCGGCAAGCTGCGCCAGATGCAGCTCATGCCGATGCTCCCGGGCGAGTTCATGTGCGTGCCGCCAACAGAGTTCACGCCCCCGCTCGAGAAGCTGCGCGCGTCGCTGCGACCAAAGGTAAGGGGCGGGGGGATTGCGGCTTGAGGGTAGCAGAAGTGCGGGGATGGCAGTAGTGCGGGGATGGCAGTAGCGTGGGGATAGCAGAAGTGCGGGGAGTGCTCGCCCCTGCTCGAGAAGCTACGCGCGCCGCTGCTACCAAAGTTAGGTAGGGGACTGCGCGGGGACCAGTTGGCTGCTTGGGGGATAACAGTGCCATCGACTTTCCAGCAGACACGTCTTCTAGCTAGTCCTTGTACCACCGCCTTGGCCCAAGTCTAGTTATCGGGCTCACGATCTCTCGTAAAGGGCGGTGGCCACCGAACAACTGCCTTCCAACTTGGGGGGGGGGGTAGCGGGGCGCAAATTGCACGCGCACGCCCGTTTAACATGTTTGAGCACGCCTCGAGATTCCTCTCGCTGCCAGCTTTCCAGAGCGCACTGCAAAAGTGTGCAGTGGCGACACCGTTCGACCCTATCATGGTGTCGTTGAAATGTGCGCCCCGGTGAAACATGCGCCCTGCCACCCCCAAGATGCTCAAATTAATGTACCATTTGGGCGGGGGGGGTCATTTGGGGTGTGACTGACGGCACTGCACGTCTTGTGCACACGCGCGCAGGAGCCGCCGCGCGGCCCCCCGCGCCGGCGGCCCTCAGGGTAAATCAACCATGCACCATGTACCATTAGGAGGCAATTAAGAGCTTCCTAGCTGGGGGGGGGGGGGTACATTCGGGGTGTGTGACGGCACCGCACGTCTTGTGCACACGCGCGCAGGGGCCGCCGCGCGGCCCCCGCGCCGGCGGCGCCGACGACGGCGGCGGCGGCACCGACGACATGGACGACGACCACGAGGCCGAGGAGGAGGAGTGGACGCGGTGGGTCGACCTCGAGGCCCCTGCCCTCGCGGTCGGCACGTTCAAGCCCAAGGCCGGGGCCAAGGCCGGCGGCAGCGGCGCGGCCGCGGCGGCCGCGTCCAAGGCGGGCGCCGGCGGGCGGTCGCACAAGAAGGGCGGGGGCGGCGGGAAGAAGGGCGGCGGGGGCGCGAGCAAGAAGAAGTCGGCGGCGCAGGTGGGTGTGGGGGGGTGGATGTGGGGGGCAGGGGGGTTGTTGGTGCAGCGGTTGGTGGCCTTGCTGGTGACATGCGCTGGTGGTGTGCGCGGGTGGTGTGGCGTGCTCTGGTGGTGTGGCGTGCTGTGGTGGTGTGCTCTGATGGTATGCTGTGGTGGCGTGCTCTGACTTGATGCTCTGGTGACGTGCTCTGCTCGTGTGGCGTGCCCTGATGGCATGCTCTGGTGGCATGCTCTGATGGCGTGCTCTGGTCGTGTGGCATGCTCTGATTGCATGCTCTGGTGGTGTGACATGCTCTGATGGCATGCGCTGATTGCATGCTCTGGTGGCATGCTCTGATTGCATGCTCTGGTGGCATGCTCTGATGGCGTGCTCTGGTGGCGTGCTCTGGTGGCGTGCTCTGGTGGCATGCTCTGGTGGCATGCTCTGGTGGCATGCGCTGGTGGCGTGCTCTGTGCGTGTGGCATGCTCTGATGCCATGCCCTGATGACGTGCTCTGGTGGTGTGGCGTGCTCTGATTGTACATGCCGTGATTGCATGCTCTGATGGCGTGGCACGCTCTGACTGCATGCTCTGATGGTGTGTACGATGACTTGTGCACCGCAGCGCGAGGCCGAGGAAGACGAGGACAAGGACTACGGGGATGACTATGACGACGGGATGGACGACATCAGTGCGTTTTATTAAGTTGGGGTTTTGAGGGCACAGGGTTAACAAAGAAGGAATGAACATGGGGACTGAATGAGAAGGAGGGAATGATGAGCAGGAGGGAATGAATGAGAAGGAAGGTATGCACATGAGGAATGACTGAAGACGGGGAAGACGGGGAGGGGGAATCAGAGTGGGGTGAGGAGATGGTGGGACGCCTGCGTCACTGGGCGGCCGCGCCAGCAGGGGGGCTGGGGTGGACGTGTCGGGGGGCAGTGTGCTGGCGTGCACGCCGCCTGCTGCGTTGCTCGATGCGTCCGCCGTCTGCTGCACGTCGCTCGATGCGCCCGCCTGATATAATTCAGTGCTGCAGGCACTGAGTCATTCGGCGCGCCAGCCATGCACAACACTGCGCCTCTGCCGCTCCTCGCCTCCCCCCCCCCAGCGCCCCCACTGTATCCCATCACCGCCACTACTACCGTCCGACCGCTGCTGCCCGGCCTCGCCCGCTCCCCTCCCCGCAGTTGACGAGATCAAGTACTCGTACAACCCAGCGCCCAAGGCCACGGCGGGGCACGCATTCGGGGACGACGACGACGAGTGATGACGCGTGATGATGAATTGAGTCGCGCCGCGAGGCGTTTGGTTGCGCACATGGGGCGTTCGGACAGAGAATACAAGTGAGGGACAGCCGCCGCCGCTACAGCCGGCCGTCCAGGCTGCCCGCCCACAGCAGCCAAGGCAGCAGCAGCAGAGCAGACAGCGTAGGCACGCAAGCAAGGAGGCGCACTGGGAGGGGGGTAGTCACAACAAAACGGCCGCGCAGCTGTCGGTCAGTCGTCGTCGCACGCTGCCTTTTCACTTGGCTCGGGACCACACAGGATGAGTACCACCCACAGTAGTTGTAAACCCCTGACTCGTTGTTGGCTCTTGGCAAGCATGCTGGGGGTTAGAGTGCGATGAGCCGCATATTTTTGTTGGGCAAGTGTGGATCGCGCATCAAAATACGGCGAAAATGCATAGCGCACACCCCCTAGGTAGTCCGTCCTCAGGAGCGCTGCCAGCAGCGTCTACCGCCGGCGCCGCATGTGACTGGCCTGGCTCCGGCCTGTCACATCTCAGCAGCAGCTGCTGCCTCAACCAGTGCGACTGCATGCCCTACAGACGCGAAGGGCGGTTTACCCCTGCTTAAACGACGGTTAAACCACTGGTAAAGGGTGCAACGGGGTTACCCGGCTTTACCGATTTAAAAAACGTTCAACTTGGTTTTACGAGGGTTTACTAGGGTTGACCCGGTTTAACCAAGCGCAGGGTTTACCCGCAGTTTAACCAGGCGCAGGGTTTACCCGCAGTACCTTGAACCAGGCAGCGGGCAGGTAGCTGTGAGAATCAGTAGTGGGCACAGCCGAATAGATTACAGCTTTCTACTGCTCACTCCTGCTCACTCCTGCTCGCATCCTGCTCTGTAGGCTTTCCAACAACATGTTTGCACGCACGCATTGGCGGCTCGCGCACGAGCCAAAAGTTTAGCTGTTCGTGCCGTCGCCCACGCCGTTGCCCATCTCCGCTGCCGCCCTTTTCTTTTTCTTGTCGTGCGTCTTCTTGTCGTTGTCGATCTTCGTCTCCAGCTGTGCAGAGAGGGGGGAGGGGGGGGGAGTAAGGAGCTAACACCATGTCGAATAACAAATGTTAACATCGGACCGGTGCCATGCCCTTCCCTCCTTGAAGGAGGGAGAAATCCACCCTGAAAAATGTGCAGCAGGGGGGAAGGGGGCAGGTGTGGGGAGGCATCAGGGAAACCCTCAACCATTGACCCTGCCTTGGCCATGATGCGCTCGTTGACCATCTCGCGCTCGCTCTCGGGCAGGTCCTGAAGCGATCCGACATTGCAACCCCTGCCGAACTTGTTGTGCGCAAACCTCGCGATGGTCGCCTTGTCGGCGGCGAGCACCTGCATGTGCGTGGAGTGGGGGCGTGTGGGCGTGGGTGGAGAGGTGGAGGGGCACGTTCCAGTGCCGGCGTGCGTGTTTTTGCACGCACCGTGCACAAGTGCTGCGCACGCAAACCTTGGTGTACCTGTCCCAGGGCCCATATGCACACAGACGCCGCACACAAACACACCGACCTTGTCCGGCAGCCCCCTGCACAGCTTCCACCGGTGCCGGCGTCGCAGCTCCAGCAGCTGCGGCTCAAGCAGCCGCAGCACCGGCCGCCTTCGTCGCGGCGTTTGCGTTTGTGTGTTGTGTGTGGGCGTGTGTGCTTGTGTGTGTGTGTGTGAGCAGCATCCGCAGCCACAGCACCCGCAGCTGCCTTCATTGCGGCACCTACATGCGTGCGTTGGGTTGTGTGTGTGTGTGTGTGTGTGTGTGTGGCAGATTTTACAGACCTCTGGGCGCCTTTGATGGCGTATTCGACTTGTGTGTGTGGGGGGAGGGGGGAGGGGGGGGACGTAGCACCCAGGAGGGAGGCTAGGAGAGAGACCCGGACACTCAACCCGCACGCCAACCCAACCTGTGGGGAGCATCAACCCGCACGCCAACGCCCCCTGGCACGTCACGGGAACATGTCAAACCCTGAATCCTGAGCCTGGAGCCCTGAGCCCCGAACCTGCAACGCACGAGGCGCCTGCGTCGCCTGGCGTGTGTGTGTGTGTGTGTGTGTGTAAGAGAGACACAGAGACCCCCAAAGACCCACCAGGCGCCTGCACGCACTACGGCACATCAACCCTGAACCCTCAACCTAAACCCACGAGTTGCCTGTCGCCTAGTGTATTTGTGTATGTGGAGGACCCAACAACCCACCAAGCGCCCGCTCCAGGGCACATCAACCCTGAACCCTAAGCCTGAAAACCTCAACCCACGAGTCGCATGGTGTGTTTGTGCGTGCTTGTGCGTGTGTGTGTGTGTGTGAACGTTTTTTGTGTGTGTGTGTGGAGGAGAGTGGAGGAGGGACATAGGAGAGAGACCTCAGGTCTCTGAGGCTCAGAAGACCCACCAGGTGCCTGCACGCCAGGTCGCCCACGGCAGCAAACACACCCTACAGGCTACACCTTGGTCTGCGTCCACAAGCGCTTCCTACCCTGCGCATGGAACTCTCCATTGATCTTAAGCCCGCTATCAAAGTCAGGACCTGCTCCGCGTCGAAGCGAGAAGCGCTGCTCCTCGTCCATGCTGTGAATATAAAGCGATCTAGCGTGGTGAAGCCTCACGCATGGCGCACTCCCACGGGCGACGGTAACAGAGGGACACAAGGAGGTCTGCAGAGGGTACGAGGCTCTCCAAATGAAGCCCGAGCAGTGCACACATCCACACCACCGGATCCCCACATCAAAACGCAGCACAGACAACAAGAGGCACAGACAACAAAGCCAATCACAGAGCCCTCGACACTGCTGAAACTGCACCATGGAAATGCTGAGCAACTTGATGGGAATGCTGACTTGGGGCGCCACCCGCAAGCACGGTGATGAGCCCGCAAACTTCTCCACCTCGTTTACGGTGCACGTGAACAGGTCCAACCACACAGCCTTGGTGGTGCGCTGGCTGGCTGCTGTGCTGGCTGCATGCCACCACGCCAGCGCCTGCGTCCATGCATGCGGTGCTTCACCATGCCATGCGCTGAGCACGCACGGGAATGTGCCTGTGCCGCAGTGGCGCATCGAGGGCTTTGGCAAGCTGCCAAGTGAGGGTGTTTACTCCGACAGCTTCGAGGCAGGCATCGGGCCCTGGTGGGTGGGCTGCACGCTGGAGGCTGCAGAGGCTTGCCGCAACGCCTCTTTGAAACTACCCTGCATGGTGATGTCCGCAGGCGGCTGAGGCTGGACCCACAAGGCTGCGGTGATGTCAAAGGCACCCACCTGTCAGTCTTCCTGGAGCTGCAGGACGCCATGTGGGCGCCAGGATCACTTACGTACAAGCTGACAGCAGGGTTGCACGGTACGTACGTATTTCGGGTCTGGAGCGTACGTACGTACGTATTTTAAAGGAATACGTACGTACGCTGGCCGTACGCGTGCGAAAATCGAGACGCCGCAGCACTATACGCCTTTTACTTGAAACACAAAAACGGCCACAACTCACGCTCCTGTGCTTGGATCGCGACCGTTAAACATGCATTAGAAAGCTGATAGAAAGGGCTATCCAGTGCGCTCTAGTAGGGGGCGACCTGGAGGGCAGGGAGTTGCCGTTTTTGATTTTGGTGCGGTGTGAGCGCGTGCGCGTGGTGTGCTGTAGCTCCCCCGCAGGCATGCCCCCCTACTGCATTGCACTGCTGCATACTGAGGTCATACAGATACCCCGTGTTATAAGCTTTCCAATGCAAGTAGAATGGTTCAAATCCAGGCAGAGGTAGGGAGTTGCGTCCGTTGTTGTGTGCATCGTTGCAAGCGCACGCGCGTGGTGCTGCAGCAGAACCCAAGGCCCACCCCCCTACTGCATTGCACTGCTGCATACTGAGGTTATACAGATAGCCCCTGTTACAAGCTTTCCAATGCAAGTGGAATGGTTTCGATCCAAGCACAGAAGCGTGAGTTATGGCCGTTCTTGTGTTTCAAGTAAAAGGCGTATAGTGCTGCGTACAGGGCGTACGTATATACGCTCCCTCACGTACGTACGTACGTACGTACGAAAAATACGTACGTACGCGTACTCACATACCGTGCAACCCTAGCTGACAGTCGTCAACCAGGCAGACGCCAGCAAGTCGCTGTCCACGAGTAAGTCGGCCGACCATGATGCGGCCCTATTAATATTAGGCAGTGTTCCAATCGGCTCTGACGTCATGTCTTTACTGCCTGCCAACCACCGTGAGACAGCCTTCACGAGCAACATCTGCATTGATACCGCTGCCTGGGGGTCTTCTAAGTTCATCAAACTCTCTGCGCTGAGGGACGCGGCGGCCGGCTGGCTCGTCAACGACACGCTCGTGCTGTCTGCCGATGTCACCGTGGAGCACGAGGACAGGCTTGAGCTGGGAAAAGGTGTGTCATTGATCGTGTTATCCACTGTGCTGCAAGGTCGTGTGCCAAGCATGCCGTGCTCGCGGGTGCGTGTGTTGCAGGCGGCTCGCCTGGCGACGTGACCCTGAAGCTGCCGTGCGGGGCCGAGGTTTACGTGAGCAGCCACATCCTTCAGATGGCCTCGCCCTTCTTCCACCAGGCGGTGGAGGACATTGATGGCAGCGACCCAATCCCGGTGAGCCGAATGCGTGTGCGTATGTGTGCCATTGCTGCGTACAGAGTCGGGCTGGCCAGGATCCTCTCTTGTGTGTTGCATGCATGTGCCCGCATGTGGACGGCAGTCCCGGCATGTGGAACCAGATCCTGAGCAACCTCGACCCTCAGTACGACCCCCCTGCGCTCACGCTGGGCAGCGTCTTCACACTGCTGCCTGTGGCCCACAAGTACGACTTTGACAAGCTGCTCAAACAGCTTCTGGCCGTCATCAATGAGACCAGCGGGGCGCTGTCTCACAACCCCGTGGCTGAACCCGGGGACAGACTCACCTACATCATCCCGTTGCTGGCGCTGGCGGAGCGCCTGCAGCTGGACGAGCCGGTGGAGCTGTGCCTCGACAGGCTGCGGACCATGAACAGGGAGCAGCTGCAGATGGCCATCACTGTGGTTGCGGTGGAGGTTGGCAGCGGCACCAGCGAGAAGCTGCTCCTGAGTCTGCGCAACAAACACGTCATGCGCGTGGAGGTGGAGCAGCTCAGCGAGGCGCTGCGCGAGAAACTGCTCGCCATCACTTCACTTCTGCCTAACTAGACTGAAGCACATCTGTTGTCTCTGGTGCTCTCTTGGGTAGAGTCAGTTTATGCGGCCCAGCAACTTCGGCCCAACTACCCACTGACGTCCAAGTGCTGCCTCACCAGGCACCACCACCATCACCCCAAGGGTGGCGTTCCTGCACCGAGGGGTTGCTCCGCTATCCTCATCTCTTTGCCCTACTCGGGTGGGCTGGCGCTGGCCCTAGGAGCTCCTTAGTCCACGCCTCGGGGCCCTACTACACAGGGAACTGGGAGCGTACGTGTAAACCCTTGAGATATTTGCTCTTCTCCAAGGTCTGCTGACCGCTCGCACCGAGGCCATGTGTATGTAGGCAGCCCGCTTCTGCTAGGCGCCAGAGGCACCGTGCTGCACTGCCGTGGCTGCGATGCCGATGATGGCCAGGGTTGAGAGGTTGAGGCGTTCACGTGTTGGTAGGCGGCGCAGCAACAGCACCTTGCGGTGTGTGTGTGTGTGTGCAAGACCAGCACGCGGGGCCACAGGCGGCGAACCTCTCACAGCTTTGTGGCAGCTTTGATCGTACCATAAACATGCGGATTTTGTTCAATGGCAGCTTCGATCGTACATAACGACTGTAAAATGTTGTCCAACACAGGAGAATTGGAGAGAGTGGGCTGGATTGCAGACGTTGGCATGTTGGTGGGGTCTTCCAACGCGGGGCACACTATAGCTGCACACTAGCACGATCCCGCAGGCACGATCAGCAAGCACCGCCAGCAGCATTGTTCCCCCCTCCCTCTCCCGGGGGGGCCCTTCGAGGCATCATCAGGGAGCGCCGAAGCTTCACAACATCATCACGGCCAGCAGCGTCCGGCGTGGCGGCCTCATGACTGGCCTGTCTCAGCCTGCCACATCTCAGCAAAGCAGCTGCCTCCACCAGCGCCTCCGCAGCTTTGACTGGTGCCGCAGCACAGGCCGCCTCCGCAGCTTCCACCGGCGCCGCAGCACCTGCGTGTCGGTTGGGCTGTGCTAGGTTGTGTATGTGTGTGGTTGCCGATTTTACAGTTCTTCGGGCGCCGTTGATGGCGTATTCGACTTTTGTGCGTGCGTAATGGTGTGCGTGTGCGTGTGTGGGCAGGATGCGAGTGTGGATCACCCATCAAACTGCAGCGAAAATGCATGGCGTACCCCCCCCCTAGGTAATCAGCTTCTATCCCACGCCCAAGCCCACGGCAACGAGGACAGCAGGGCCTTGAACACAGCACGTCGAGCAGTGGGAGAGATGGGGAGTGCAGGAGGCGGTGGCCGATGGGCTCGTTTTTGCGCTCCATCCATGTTACTCGCCGTCCTCCTTGTCTCTGGCCTTCTCGCCTGCGTCTCAGGTGAATCACCGCCGATCGATGCACGAGGCTATATGGCACATGCGATGGTGCGGGGGGCGTGCGTCCGACGAAACCCTGCCGTGTCACGCCGCTCACAGGCCAGGCGAGCTCTCCCGGCGGTGCTGGTCATGCGTTGCTGTTCAGGTGACTGAGGGGGTTGGTGGAGGGGGGGGGTGTCCCCGAGACTCACTAGTGCGGGTGTACCTGCAAGGTGGCCACACAGCGAACACACACACACACACACAACCAGCCACAGCGAACACACACACACACAGACACACGCTATTGCGCTTCACAGCGCAGCCTGTATCACGGCACGCCTCCGTGCACACACACGCATGCCGTGCCTGGCATGCACGGGTGCGAATGGCCACCCATGGGTGTGCGTGACGATGGGGTGCTCTTGGCAGCTCCTCACGTCACCTGCGTGCGCGCCCAACCACCTCCAGGGACCACGTGATGGTCAAGACTGACTTCATCAACTTCCCATCGACCGCGCTGACTTTCGAGGCGTGGGTCAGCTCCTCCGACCTGTGCCATGCGGGTGTGGGCGTGGCTTTCTGTCGCCATGCATGCAGCGTATGCGCGCCTGCGCGCACATGCATATGCCATTTGCACGCGCCGGCGGAGGGTGCATGCGGAAGGAGGCAGCGGCAGTGTCGCACGCCTGCTGCGTGGCTGCCGAGGACACACACACACACACACACACACACACACACACACACACACAGGCAGACACCCTGCTCTCGTACGCCAAGTACGTGCACACACACACACACACAAAACACAGACACACACACACACAACTGGCAGGCACACTGCTCTCGTACGCAAAGCACGCCTATACACACACACAATCAGCAGGCACCCTGATCTCGTACGCCAAGCACTCACACCCACCCACACCCACACACACACACACATACACGCACACACACACACGCACACACACGCACACACACACACACTGGCAGGCACCCTGCTCTCGTACGCCAAGGACAGCCACTCGGCGTCGGCATCGCAGCGCTCCGCCGACTTCAACGCGTTTGTCATTTTTGACGTGCGCTGGGGGGGGGGAGGGGGACCGGAAGAGGCGCGTGCATGCGCGCCTACGCCCGTGCCCACGCCCGCGCCCGCGCTCACCGCCCACGCCCGTGCCCGCGACGCCCGCGACCATGCTCACCGCCCACACCCACCGCCCGCGCACGTTGCAGGTCCGGAACGTGCTCGCGTGTCACGACTACGAGTACATCGACCTGCTGCCTGGTGCGCGTGTTTGCGTGTGCGTGTGTGTGGGGGGGGAGGTGTGCGTGCTTGTGCGTGTGTGGGAGGGGTGTGTGTGCGTGTGTGCGTGCGTGCGTGTGCGCGAATGTGTGTGTGTGTGTGCATGCGTGTGTGTGTTTGTGTGTGTGTGTAAGTATGTATGTATGTATGTATGTATGTACGTATGTATGTATGTATGCATGTATGCATGTATGTGTGTGTGTGTGTGTGTGTGTGTGTGAGTGCGAGCTCCAACGAATCGCTCTCTTGGTGCACGTGTGCATGTGCTGGAAGAGCCACAACGCAGCCCACTGCCTGTCTGATCGTATGGACATGCGTGGGACCGCCATCTCCGCCCCAACGTGCCGACCCCAGCCCCTGAACCCTGGACCCCACCCAAATCCTTAAACCTCCTGCCCAAACCCTAAAACAACCCGCACACACACTTTCTGCCCCCCGCCCCCACCCCCTCCGCGCAGACCCATTCAACTCCAGCTGCCACGCCGCCAAACCCCAAATCCGACACCCTGAACCCTAAGTCACAAGCCCCAACTAAGCCCCCCCCCCCCTGCACAGACCCGTCCAGTGCCAGCTGCCAACGCAGCTCAACTCGCAACCCCAAACCCCAAACCCTTAGCCACAAACAACCCGAAAACAGCTCGAAAATATCCACACTTTCCGACTCCCCTCCCTCTCCCCACGCAGACCCGTTCAACGCCAGCTGCCACGCGGCGTATGGGGGTGGACCGGTGAGCGGAGTAGCGACCGTGAAAGTTGCATGCGTGTTACACATCTTACATGTTGTAAAGTCTAAGATTTCAACCCTCGACCCTAAGCATTCCCTAAAAGCCCTTCTAAGTCCTAGGAGCTCCTAGGCGGACCGGTGAGCACAGCACCGCGGACGCCGTGCGCAACTTGCGACGGTGTATGCGCGACCGTGTGAAATTTGTGCGCGCGTCTTTTAAGGAAGGACAGACAATTCGTGTTTGCCCCACCCCGCCCCGTTCGCCGGAAAAAAATCAAAAAATGCCCACCCACCCACCCGTTGTGCGACGATTTTTTTTGCGAAGAAGTGTGGATTTTTGAAAATTGTTACACCTTCCGGAGCGAAGTTGTCTCGAAACGAACCGTCCCTCGCGAAACAAACCCTTTACCCAAAGCCCTTAAGGGGAAGATTAAGGTTTAGTGTTTAGGGTTAAGTAACCCTAAACCTTAATCCAAACCCCCGTTCCGCTGATATCGGTTTCCCTATCGGTTTGTCTCCTAAATCCGCGGTGCTTGCATGCATGCACCGACCGCGACCGTGGCGGAGCGCGACGGCAAGTGGCGCCACGTATTTATTCTCAGTCGCTATTGTTTTCTCAACCAGCTTTTCTCTCCCGTTTTCCCCATCGGGTTTCTGCTGACAATCCGTATGTGTGTGTGTTTGTGTGTGTGTGTGCGCGTGTGTGTGTGTGTGCGCGCGCAGACCGCGACCGTGGCGGAGCGCGACGGCAAGTGGCGCCACATCGCCGTCACGTGGTCGGCCGCGCACGACGGGCTCACGCGCATCTACGTGGACGGGCTGCTGAGTGAGTTTAGGGCTTTGAGGTTTGGGGTTTAGGGTTCGGGATTTAGGGCTTTGGGGTTTGGGGTTTGGGGTTTAGGGCTTTGGGGTTTGGGGTTGAGGGTTTGGCCGTCGAGCGCGCGCTTGCTCAGGGGAAGGGTGGTGGGGAGGGCAGTGGCAGCACATCGCCATCACATGGTTATAGGCTCACGCGCGTCTTCGATGACGGGCTGCTCAGTGAGTTTGTTTCCTTCTTTCTAGGTTTGTCTCTCTAGCGCAACGGGCTCACGCGTATCTGCGTGGAAGAGCTGCTCAGTGAGTCTAGGGTGCAGGGTTGAGGGTTTGTCTCGAGCGTGCGCGTATGCATAGAAAGAGGGGAGAAGAGGGCGGGGGGGGGGGGGGGGGGGCACACGCGCATCCACGTGGACAGGCTGCTGAGTGCGTCAAGGTTGTTCACTGCTGACTTTGGTCAACGAACAACAGACATGCGCGCGCTGCTTTAGTGTGCGCACACCGGCCCAGGCTGCGTCCCGCAGGACAGATGTGGAGTGTACACGCGAGTGCACACGCGAGAGAACATCTAAACCAAAACAATCTCAACCCACAACACGGAGTACACATACACGCTCCTCGCGTGTGTGTGCACTGGCCCAGGCTTTGAGCCACAAGACAGAGCCCCCCCCCCTCCGCCCGGGCGGCTCCCTCATGCTGGGGGGCACCGTGTCTGATGGGCTAGCACACACATACACGCACACACACACACGCACACACACATACACACACAGTGGCCCAGGCTGTGACAAAGAAGACCGCCCCCCTCCCCCCGGGCGGCTCCCTCATGCTCGGGGGCGAGCAAGACTGCTACGCCGGGTGCACCGACCCCGGGCAGGGCTTCAACGGCATGCTGGATGAGGTAAGCCCTAAAGCCTCAACCCTGCCCCAAGTCCGTAACCCCAAACGCTCAACCCAGCCCTAAAACCTCAACCCTTAATCTGATAGATAGGGGAACAGATCAGGGCCTGGTACGCCGGGTGCACCGACCCCGGGCAGGGCTTCAACGGCATGCTGGATGAGGTGATATTTAAACCCACGCAACCCACGCTCAAACCTTAAAACCTCAACTCTCAACCCTTACCCCTACAGTAACAGTAACAGCAACAGTAACACGGGGTTTCCAGCTAAGCAGGCTACTCTTCTACTAGAGAAACCTGCCGATACTCCAGCACACTTGAGTATTAAAGTACCGCCGGCTCCCGGCCGATAGACTACCGCTCACGCCGGCTAGACTACCCCAAACAGCGGTCTCTGAGAGACATGTCTGGCAAGGAGCATATAGGAGAGGACCTTCCTCAGGGTCACAGTAGTGGCCTTGTGGCCAGTCAAGCCGGCAGAGCCGACTGGCGCTGACTGGAACGGTCCCCGCCTGGCAGTGCATGGCTGTCCAGCTCTCGTTTGCATGGGGCTCAGCCGGCGCCCCATGCCTCATGCATGGCCAGGTCCCACCCTCCAGGGGTGCATGGACGACAGAGTTGTCATGGAGGCTACCTGAAGACCTTCCAACGCCAGTCACCGGCAGACGAGCGACCCCGAGGATGAGCGCGGTGACGAACGCTGCGATTGGTGAAGCGGATTTACTCTGTGTTGCCTCGGCGGTCGCCACCGCTGAAGCCGTGATGGTAGCCCGCCTCCACGGGCAGCCATCTTGACCAATGTCCAGCATGCATTGACGGGCGCCAGCTCCTCCGCTCGTCGATCAACTCGTCGAGATCGGTGTCGCATGGCGTCCTGCATGGGGGGAGGATAAGGGCCGTCTCCCAGCACGGGCCGCGGCAGCGCCGCGGCTACTCGCCAAGCCATGGCAGCGCCGGGCAAACCGCTCCTGAAGTACCCCTTACCCCTAAACCCTATTTAACCTTTAATCCTTTAATAGGTAAAGAGATAAGGGATCCTTTCATCCTTAAATAGGTAATAAGATAGGGGAACAGAGCAGGGCCTGCTACGGCGGGTGCACCGGCCCTGGACAGGGCTTCAACGGCATGTTGGATGAGGTAAGCTTTCAACCACAAACCCTAAACCCTGGACCCTAAGCCTTAACCCCTTCAACTTAACCTTTAATTCTAAGGATCTATCTAGATAGGGCAGGGATAGGGGAACAGAGCAGGGACTGCTACGCCGGGTGAAGCGACCCGGGCAGGGCTTCAACGGCATGCTGGATGAGGTGATCTTTAAACCGTTAAACCTGAACCCTTGGAGGGGTACCCTAAACCCTTGGAGCCCCCCCCCAGTTACAGTTTCATCGGCTTTCCAGCAAAGACTACCTCTAGTCCTAGTACCACCGCCTAGACCCAAGTCCAGTTCTGGCCCAAACAATTACTTGTGAGGGGCGGTAGCCACCAGCCGGCTGCCTGCCAACGTGTAGTCCCAGAGCAAAAAGGAGAGCTATTGTGCGACGCCTCCAAAATAGGTCCTAACTGCTTCTAGGGGATAGGGGGTCAAGTGGCGCTTGCCAATCTACTTGACCGCCGTGGGTGAGGGGCCGGCGCCTGAGGGGCAGCCGGAACGTACACCACGGCTCTCCACCCGACCCTATCCTGAGCACGCTCAAACGCCGTGTCCGAAAAAGTCTTCCAATCAGAACGAGTGCCACTAGTTTCGCCTAGCTGCTGAATCAGTAGCTTAAGAAATAGTGTCGGGAGGAGGCTGGAGGCCGGCCTTGCTGCCGAGCCACATCCATTGTGCAGTCAAAAGTCGTACGAGGAAGACGAGAAGCCGGCATGCGCATCACATGGCCTAGCCACTGCATTGATCGCTTTGCCACAAGGCTCTCAATTGGCTCAGTGTCGCACGCCTGCCGAATATAAGTTAATCTGTGCCGGTCGACCAGGCGCACACCCAGAATGCGAAGGCAGTTAGAGTGGGCAACCTCCAATCGAGTCAGTTGTGTTTTAGTAGGGACCCATGTTTCGCAGCCGTACAGAAAGTGGGGCAGCACGAAAGTGTTGTAAACCCGCATCTTAGACTGCACTTGCATCTTCTTGCTGGCCCAAATCTTATCAAAAGACGCAAACACGCCCAGCGCGCGACCGACACGCACACCGATCTCCTTTTCCACACCACCACTCTGGGTTATCCAACTCCCTAGATACTGAAATGCAGAGACGGTCTTCACGTCACCACCAGTCAGCGCAAACGTGGGCAGATCCGCGTCAAAATCTGCTGGCAAGATCATCACTTCTGTCTTGGCGGCGTTGATTTGCATGCCAAAGCTAGAGGACACTTTGTCAAGGATTTTCAGCATAAGCGCCAACTGAGCTGGGTCATGCGAGAACAAACATAAATCGTCGGCATACATCAGCATTACTATACGCTCAACCGACGACGACAACACAGAGCCGCCGGCTCGGGTCACGACTGACACGCCAGCCCCCTCTGGCATCATGTCTAGTGCCTTTTTCACTATGTGGTCAACACAAACATTGAACAACACAGGAGCAATGACGCACCCCTGTCGCACACCAGACGACACGGGATTTTCGTGATTTTCCCAGCCAGCCGCACGGCGGCTGCGGTGTTGGAGCCCCCCCCCCCCAACCCTAAACCCTAAGCCCTTGGAGGTGTACCCTAAAACCCTAGACCTGTCCCCCAGAAACCCTGAACCACGGCTTCAATGGTACGGTTGGTGGACGCTCCGGCGTTGCGCGAGAGAACGCCACCTGTGACAATTGACTCTCTGGAGCCATTCGACCGAAAATCCGGCTCCATGGCTCCCAAAACCGGCTCCACACGCCGGAAAAAAATCCCTAGCTATGGGCCCGC
>VFSX01000060.1:565000-575000 GCA_016618255.1 Chlamydomonas sp. UWO 241 | reverse complement strand
CACCAACATAAAAAATTCAACTGGTTGGTACTCCCCCCCCCCCACACACACACACATTCACCCTAATATGTACACTCTACATACCCGGGAAGTGCCGGGAAATGCCGGAAAGTCCCGGTAAGTGCCGGGAAATCTTGGGAAATGCCGGGAAGTGTCGGGAAATGCCGTGGAACGCCAGGAAGCCATGCCAGGAAATGCCGGGAAGAAATGCCGGGAAACGCCACATACACACACAGGAGCTTCACCATCGAGCTGTGGGCGCGGCGTGTGGAGCTGCGGCCTGACGCAGAAACTGCCCCATGTGTCTTCCCTGCACCCCAACGAAGGAACACACTGGCTCTTACCCCCCCACCCACCCCACCCCACCAAACTGGCTCTAACACCCCGACGCACACCCACAGGAGCTTTACTATCGAGCTGTGGACGTGGGACGCGGAGCTGCGGCCTGACGCAGACTGCCCCACGTGTCTTCTTTGCACACCAACATTAAAAATCAATTGGGTTGGACCCCCCCCTCTCCCCCCCCCCACACACATGCAAGGTGTACATTTTATTATTAGTTTTATGATTTAATTATCGTACGGGGCCCAAGCCTCCTCCGCTGCTCCTCCACGGGGGGGGGGGGATAAAAACAAACAATTGTTGAATCGTCCGCGGGTGCCTGCACACCAACATAAAACAAATCTGGGTTGTCCCCCCCCCCCCGCACACACATGCATACACCCCAAGGTGTACACCCTACACACACATACACACACAGGAGCTTCACCATCGAGCTGTGGGCGCAGGGCGCGGAGCTGCGGCTTGACGCAGAGGCTGACCCACATGCCTTTTACGCACATCAACAAATAATCAAACTGGCCCTTACCCCCCACCCACCCACACCCACACCCACCCTACACACTCACAGGAGCTTCACTATCGAGCTGTGGGCGCGCGGGGCGGAGCTGCGGGCGGGCGAAGATGGCGTCGACCGCCAAGAGACGCTGCTGTCGTACGCCACGCAGAAGCTGGACTCAGGTCTGTGTAGAGAGAGAATAGAGAGAAGAGATAGAAGAGAGAGGAGAGCGAGAGAAGGGAGATGAACACACAGAGAGAGAGAGAGAGAGAGAGAGGGAGAGAGAGAGAGAGAGAGAGAGAGAGAGAGAGAGAGAGAGAGAGAGAGAGAGAGAGAGAGGGGAGAGACAAGGGAGAGAGAAGAGAGAGAAGAGTCCCTGACATCGGGGTTCAGGGTCAGGGGCAGGACCCAGGTGATTTCAGAGAGAGAAAGAGAGAGAAGAGGAGATACTAGAGGGAGCGAGAGAGTCTCTGACGTCGGAGACAGAGAAGAGAGAGAAGAGAGAGATACTAGAGGCAGGGAGAGAGTCCCCGGGTTCCTCGGATTTTTAGTGCCGGGCGCCGCGAGACGCTGCTGTCTAAGACGCCACGCAGAAGCTAGACTCAAAAAAAAAAAAAAAGACTCAGGTGCGCTTCAGTATATCTTATAGGGTCTTATACGGGTCTTATACGGGTCTTATACGCTTTCAGAGATGTCCCTGACTGTAACATCCATCATCATCATCATAGGCTTTGGGGTTGGTTAAGTTTTACTGTTGGGATTGTGGTTGTGGTCATGGTTGTGGTTTATAAGCACAGCCTTGTTCAGAACAGGAGGTTCAGGGGGGGCTCGTGCAGGGGGGCCCAGGATCACCCGCCAAGAGACGCTGCTGTTGTATCCCACGCAGAAGCTGGAGTCGGGTGGGTGCAGAGCGAGAGAAAAGAGAGAAAAGAGAGAGAAGAGCGAGGGAAGGGAGACGCAGAGAGATAGAGAGAGAGAGAGAGAGGGGAGAGAGACAAGGGAGAGAGATAAGAGAGAGAGTCCATGACATCGGGGCTCGGGGTTAGAGGCTGAACCCAGGTGGTTGCAGAGAGAGAGACAGAAAGAGAGAGAAGAGGTGATACTAGAGCGAGCGAGAGAGTCCCTGACGTCGGAGAGAGAGAAAGAGAGAAGAGGAGAGAGATACTAGAGGGAGGGAGAGAGTCCCTGGCGTCGGGTTTCAATGCCAGGCGCCGCGAGACGCTGCTGATACGCCACGCAGAGGCTCGACCCCCAGAGGCGGCGGGCGTGTGCGTCCGTACGTCAGCGCAAAGGGTTTGGAAGCCTATGGGCTCAGGGGAACACAAGGGTTGTGTTGGGTGGGTAGACCCGGTGCCCATCTCCCCACACCCCCACGCACACACCTTCTCCTCCCAATGCCTACTCACCCCTTACACCACTACCACAACCACACATCCGTGCACACACACGCATGCACACACACAATCGCATCCACGTATACACACACACACACATACATACACAAACACAAACCACAAACACACGCAGTCACGCGCGAGGCTATCGGCTTTATCGACGACGCCATACGCCTGGAGAGGCTACAGGTGCATGTGTGGGAGTGTGTGTTGAAACATTGAGGCAGCTGGTGCCGTGCTGTTACATGTGTGCTTGCATGTCTGTGTGTTTGTGTGTATGTGTCTGCATGTGTGTGTGCGGGGGGGGGGGGGGCAGTGGCGGCGATGCGCCACCCCCTCGGTTGACGCCATCCGCCTGCAGATGTTGCAGGTGTGTGTGGGGGTATGTGTGTGGGGTAAGTGTGTGTGGGGGGGGTACGTGTGTGGGGGGTATGTGTGTGTGTGGGGGGGTATGTGTGGGGGGAGTGCATGTGTGTGTCTGGGGTATGTGTTTGGGGTATGTGTGCTGCGCGGGGGACGTCCACGCTTGGCACCGCTGCGTCTGCACGTCAACTCGGGAGGGCCACTCTCTTTTTGCCACGCACCCCTCACCACCTCTTTGACAGGCCGATCTGTCCGTGCCGCTCCTCCAGCCCTTCTGGGAGACCAGCACGCTCTGCACCGCTGCGCCTGCACGTCAACTCTTCGGCGTTGCTCAGCCGAATCACAATGCCCCCTTCCCCCCGCTGCCCCTCCTTTTCCGTGCCGCCCCCCTTGCAGGCCGATCTTTCCGTGCCGCTCCTGGAGCCCTTCTGGGAGACCAGCACGCTCGGCGCGCTGCGCCTGCACACGTCAACTCGCACCCCTCACCACCTCTTTGACAGGCTGATCTCTCTGTCCCGTTGCTTGAGCCCTTCTGGGAGACCAGCACGCTCGGCGCGCTGCGCCTGCACGTCAACTCGGAGGGCCATGGCGACGCCGACCCGCTGCACAGCGCGAGCGGGGGCGAGGCGTGGGTCGACTTCCATGCGCAGTGGACGGGCGCTGACTGGGTGCGTTCAACCACGGTTGAGGGTGTAGGATTTTCAGGGTTTAGCACTGAGATTTAAGGGTCAAAGGTGGAGGGTTGAGGGTTTGACTTCCACGCGCAGTGGACGACCTCAAAACAGGTGTGCGCAGCAGCGGGTTCCGCCACGGATCTCGGGGAAATTCTTGCTCGACCGGGGGGTGTAAATGGCAACTACTTCTTCAATCCCAACCGCTAGAGGTAATTTTCCAGGCAAGTGTCGATCTAAACACGTTTCGGGCTTTTTTTAGTCCTAACCGCGCCAGCCCGATCTAGCCAATGTCAAAACCCGAATAACACTTTAGCGGGTTGTTGTGAAACACTGGTGTGCAATGGGGTGCGGTCCAAAAAACGTCAAGCCATAACCTGGCCGGAACCAGGCCACAACCTCAAGCCCTACTAACCTCCCCCCCCCGCCCCGTGTGCCTGGCTGTGCTGTGCGCAGGTGCACATCGCGGTGTCTTGGGACGTCAACACCGGCGAGGCGCGCGCACACGTCAACGGGGTGGCCGCGACGGCGTTCTGGGTCACGCAGGGCGCGCGCACAATGCAGGCGCGTGTGTGTGTGTGTTTGTGTGTGTTGTGTGTGCGCTTGCATGCATGTGTTCCTGCCTGTGTGTGTGTGTGTGTGTGTGTGTGTGTGTGTGTGTGTGTGTGCAATCAATCGTGTGGGGCGCACGATGTAGGCGCGTGCGTGTGTGCGTGTGTGTGCGTGTATGCACCATGACAGACGTGTGCATGTGCCAGCAATCAGGGGGCGGGGGGCACGTCAACGGGGTGGCCGCGACGGCGTTCTGGGTCACGCAGGGCGCGCGCACGATGCAGGAACGTGCTTGTGAAACCGATTGTGTGTGTGTGGGGGGGGGGCACGGCGGAGCGGAACTAGCGCAGAGTTTGCTGCGGGAGCAGGCTGCCCTCCTCCAACCCTGCCTGCCTGTCAGGCCGCACGCACGCACGCATACATGCATTCACGCACGGCATGGCACGCACACGCGCAGGCACGCACGCCTGTGGTTCGTCCTTCAGCCTCAAACCTCGACCCCTCCCCCCACGACACGCACACGCACACCCCGCAGCCCCCACCCTATCCACCCACAGCGTGTGAAGCTCCTTGTCTGCTGGCAGCACGCCTTCCCTCAGTCTCAAAGCCTGATGGAGCTCGCCAACCCACCACCCCCTCGCTCCCTCCCCCCCTTGGGTCAGTGAAGCAGACATGTCTGGTGTGTGCGGCATGTAGAGGCACGCACAGCTGATACACACGATCAAGTGCATTGCATGGCCGATAGTGTGCATGTGTGTGTGGGGGGGGGGGGGGGCGGCGCCGGGAACGCCCACGCTCGCCACGATCCAGTGCACCTGCCAGGGGGGGGGCAAAGAAGGGGCGAATCTGCTGGAGCTGGGTACTTCCAGCACATGTGCAGCTCACGGCTGATGGGCAGGTGGTGGTGTTCAATGAGCTCTTATCATCACACACACACACACACACACACACACACACACACACACTCACACGATGAGAGCGGTCTGCCGGCACCTCCCTTGCCCTCTCAGCCTGAATTCCTGAACACCCTGCCCCCTCCCCCGCCCCTCCTCCTCCTGCCTCATCAGATTCCCCCCAGACCTGGGCGGTGTGGAGCCTTGCTTGTCTGCTGGCAGCACGCCTGCTCTACTCCTCAGCCTCCCCTGATGGAGCCCTCTATCATACTGAAACCCTTCCCCCCCCCCGCCCGCCCCCCCCCCACACACACACATCAGATCCGCCCCGACCAGGGCGGTCTGGGGCCCCATACCTGTCTGCTGGCAGCGCGCTTCATTCAGCCTCAAGCCCTGATGGAACCCCTCCTAGCATACTGACCCCCTCCCCCTACCTCCCCCCCATCAGATCCCCCCCAACCACGGCCCTCCGATACCTGTCTGCTTGCAGCGCGCCATCTCCACTCCTGAGCCTGATGGAACCCTTCCCCCCCTACCGTACTGAAAAGCTT
Source organism: Chlamydomonas sp. UWO 241 (assembly GCA_016618255.1). Classification (NCBI taxonomy): domain Eukaryota; kingdom Viridiplantae; phylum Chlorophyta; class Chlorophyceae; order Chlamydomonadales; family Chlamydomonadaceae; genus Chlamydomonas; species Chlamydomonas priscui. The sequence goes on along the minus strand of VFSX01000060.1, from coordinate 569,738 downwards.
ACCCCCCCCCCCTCCATCAGATCCCTCCCAACCAGGGCGGTGTGGAGCCCTACCTGTCTCCTGGCAGCGCGCCTTCCCTACCACTCAGCCTCACGCCTGGATCGAACACCCTCCGCCCACCCTCCCATACTGAAACCCTTGACCAACCCTCCCCCCCCCCCTCCATCAGATCCCCCCTGACCAGGGTGGTGTGGAGCCTTACTTGTCTGCTGGCAGCGTGCGGTCGGCGGTCGGCTCGCTCGTGCTGGGGCAGGACCAGGTGTGTGTGTGTGTGTGTGTGTGCAGCTACTGCTTGGGTGAGTTGATTGATCTTGGGAATTTAGGGGGGGGGGGGGGGGAGGTCGATCGTGCTGGGGCATAACCAGGATTTGCAGCAGACAATTTTTACTAGGCTCACAGCCACGCAGGGATCAGCTGGAACAAAGCAAAGTGTCATAATCTGCCCCCGTCGTAATTTGCCCCCTCTCCTCCAAAGCAGACAATTCCCAGCAGACGATTGTAACTAACCTGTGTGCACCCACCTGCCCAGGACTGCTGGGGCGGCTGCTTCCACGCCTCAACATGCCCCACCACCACGACACACACACGCACACATGCACACACACACACACACACACACACACACTTCTGCCCAGGACTGCTGGGGCGGCTGCTTCCGCGCCTCACACGCTTTCCGTGGGGAGCTCGCGGTCGTGCGCGTGTGGGACCGCGTTCTGAGCCGCGAGGAGGTGAGGCACATACAGTGACGATGCTAGCCATGCGTGTGTGTGTGCGCGCTTTTTGTGTGTGTGTGTGTGTGTTTGTGTTTTGTGTTTTGTGTGTGTGTGAGGGAGTGTGCGGTCCGTGGGGAGCTCGCCGTTGTACGCGTGTGGGACCGCGTTCTAAGCTGTGAGGAGGTGAGGTGCATGCGGTGACGACCCTAGCCATGCGTGCGTGTGTGTTTGTGTGTGTTTGCGCGTGTTTGTGTGTGTGTATGTGTGTGTGTGTGCGCGTGTGTGTGTGTGTTCCGTGGGGAGCTCGCCGTCGTGCGTGTGGGACCGCGCTCTGAGCCGCGAGGAGGTGAGGTGCATGCGGTGACAATGCTAGCCATGCGTGTGTGTGTTTGTGTGTGTGTGTGTGTGAGAGTGAGTGTGCGGTCCGTGGGGAGCTCGCCATCGTGCGTGTGTGGGACCGCGTTCTAAGCCGCGAGGAGGTGAGGTGCATGCGATGACGACCCTAGCCATGTGTGCGTGTGTGTTTGTGTGTGTGTGCGTGTTTGTGTGTGTGTATGTGGGTGTGTGTGTGCGCGTGTGGGTGTGTTCCGTGGGGAGCTCGCCGTCGTGCGTGTGTGGGACCGCGTTCTGAGCCGCAAGGAGGTGAGGTGCATGCGGTGACGATGCTAGCCATGCGTGTGTGTGTGTTTGTGTGTGTGTGTGTGTGTGTGTTTTGTGTGTGTGTGTGTGTGTGTGTGTGAGTGAGTGTGCGGTCCGTGGGGAGCTCGCCGTCGTGCGTGTATGGGACCGCGTTGTGAGCCGCGAGGAGGTAAGACGCATGCGGCGACGATGCTATCCATGCGTGTGTGTGTGTGTGTGTGCGTGTGTTTGTGCGCGCGCACACATGCAGATCGTGTCCAACATCGGCCGGGAGCATCCGACCGATGTGCGCGACCTCGTGGCACTCTACACATTTGGCGGCATGGGCCCTGCACACACACACACACACGCACGCGCACGCACACACACACACACACACACACACACACACAAACCTCCCACACACACACATGCAGATCGTTTTCAACATCGGCCGGGAGCACCTGACCGACGCGCGCGACCTTGCGGCACTCTACACATTTGGCAGCAAGGACCCTGCACACACACATGTGCACACCTAGTCAGGGTTCACACGTGCACCGTGTGGGACGAGTGCCGTGGTGCGGTGTGCGTGGACACACACACACACACACACACACACACACACACACGCAGATCGTTTCCAACATTGGCCGGAGCATCCGACCGACGCGCACGACCTGCCGGCCCTCTACACATTCGGTGGCATGGACCGTGCACACACACACTCACACACACACATCTCACCCCCCCCCACACACACGCGCAGATTGTGTCCAACATCGGCCGCGAGCACCCGACCGACGCACGCGACCTCGCGGCACTCTACACATTTGGCGGCATGGACCCTGCGCAGCTGCCTGGCCACGGGGGAGATGGTGGCGAGCGGGAGGGGACTGTGGCTGATGGGAGCGGCCTGGAGCAGACACTGGTGCTGAGGAGGTGTGTGTGTGTGTGGTGGCCGATTTTCCAGTTTTTTTGTTGTTGTGTTTGTGTGTATGTGTGTGTGTGTGTGTGTGTGCGTGTTCCCGCCCCAGGATCCCTGACCCGACTGAACTGATCCTTGATTAGGGGGGGAGCATAGCGGGGCGGGGACACAGCGTGCATTCAAAACAAATGCAAACAAAAACTTGCACCCATCTCACCCCAACTCCACCTGCCACCTCCTCGCCCCAGCTCGTCTATTTGACATTGCCCCTTGCCGTCCAGTCCAAAGCACACACACACACACACACACACACACACACACAAACACACCGCAGCTCCGTGCCCCAGTTCGTCTATTCCACCGCGCCCCTCGCGATGGCCAACCCGTGAGCTCCCACCACCACACACACACACAAACATACACGCACACATGCACGCACGCACATGCATGCACACGCTCACGCACACACACACACAAACACACTCTCTCTCTCTCTCTCACCCCACCCCACACCACAAATACACATACGCACCGCAGCTCCGCGCCCCAGCTCGTCTACTCCACCGCCCCCCTTGCGATGTCTGACGGCCGGCCCGTGAAGCCGCCCACCCCCGGAGCTGGAGGGTACTCGCTTGCTCTGAGTGACCGCCAGGTGTGTGTGTGTGTGTACGTGTATGTGCATGTCTGTGCGTGGGGGGGGGTGCGTGTGTGTGTGTGTGTGTCTGTGTGTGGGGCCGCCCACCCCCGGAGCTGGAGGATACTCGCTCGCTCTGAGTGACCGCCAGGTGTGTGTGTGTGTGTGCGTGTATGTGCATGTCTGTGTGTGTGGGGGGGTGCGTGTGCGTGTTTGATACGTGTGTGTGGCCACAGGTCCTCCTCACGTCCAAATTCCCCGGCTTCACCTCCCCCGCCCCAAACCCTCTGAACCTAACCCTGGACGGAAACTCTAAACCCTACCCCCCCCCCTCCTGAATCCAGGTCCTCCTCGCGTCCGAATTCTCCGACTTCCCCTCAACCGCGCTCACGCTCGAGTTCTGGATGTGGTCTGTCGACGGCTGCCGCGCGGGCGTGCCTTTCAGCTACGCGGTCGGGGACTACCGCGCCTTTGACAACGCATTCCTGCTCTTCAACTATAACAGTGGGTAAAATGCGGGCGTGCATATGCATCTGTTTTGAGGTTCCTGGGTTGGGGAAGTGGGAGAGTCGTGAATACAAACTGAGCACACACACGCTGGCAGAACACCTCTCGGGCGTGCGTCTGACACACATACACACACACATACACATACACACACACACACACACACACTTGCAGGCTGGGGCGTCGCTGTGATGGAGGATGAGGGCACGCTGGCAGACCACCTCTCGGGCGTGTCTGCGACCGATGGAAGCTGGCATCACATCGTGAGTGTGCTCATGCAGCAGCGCAAGCGCAAGCGCAAAGCAGCAGCAGCAGCAGGGCATAAGCACGCGCTCCCTTGCGCACCCCACATCTTCCACCCCCAGGCACGTGTGTGTACTTGCAGGCGGTCACGTTGGAGTCGAGCACAGGGGTGGTATGTCCTTCAGCCTGTGTGTGCACGCGCACACGCACACACACACATACACACACGCACACACCACAGGCGGTCACGTGGGAGTCGCGCGCACACACACACACACACACACACGCACACACACACATACACACGCGCACACACACACACACACACACACATCCCCACAGGCGGTCACGTGGGAGTCGCGCACACACTCACGCACACACACACAAAACACACACACACATCCCCACAGGCAGTCACGTGGGAGTTGCGCACACACACACACACACACACACACACGCATGCACACACGCACACACACACACGCACATGCACTCCCTACATGCGGTCACGTGGGAGTCGCGCACACACACACACACACACACACACACACACGCACGCACGCACACACACACACACACACACACACGCACACACACACACACACACGCACATGCACTCCCTACAGGCGGTCACGTGGGAGTCGTGCACACACACACACATACATACACACACACATATACACACACACACATACACACAGGCGTCACGTGGGAGTCGCGCACACACACACACACACACACACTCACACACACATGCACGCACATACGCACGCACGCACACACACACACACATCCCCACAGGCGGTCACGTGGGAGTCGCGCACGGGGCGGGTGGTCCTCTACGACCACGGCCGCGTTGTGTGGCGCGTGACGCGCGCCAAGGGGATGTCGATCCCAAGTGGGGGAACGCTGGTGGTGGGGAGGGAGCAGGTGGGGCACAACAAATCAACATGGAATCAGGGCCAGAAACAGAAACAGGCTAAGAATCAGAATCATAAGATCAAGATCAGGATGAGGATCAGGATCAGGATCAGGATCAGGACCAGATCAGAACAGGCGCGTGACGCTCGCCAAGGGACAGTCCACCCCAAGTGG
>VFSX01000060.1:545000-562500 GCA_016618255.1 Chlamydomonas sp. UWO 241 | reverse complement strand
TTTGCCTGCAGGTACACGCAGGTGTGCATGTATGTGCGTGTGCATATGCACGCTTGCCTGCGTGTGTGTGTGCGCGTGCGTGTGTGTGGGTGGGTGTGCGTGCGCGTTTTGGAGTGTGTGGTGTAGCCGACTGAAGAGTCCGTGGGGAGCCTATATTATACCTGCAGGACTGTGTGTCGGAGTGTGTGCGAGTGCGTCTGCCTGTGAGAGTGCGCGTGTGATTGTGCATGCTTGCCTACGTGTGGGCGCGTATGTGCGTGCGCACCCGCCAACGCGTCCATCCGGCGGGGCGATGTGCTCTGATCTCTGATGTGCATGTGCGTGTGCAAGCGTACACACAGGCTCACCTCCTGGGGGGCCTTGACCTACAGTGACCTACAGTGGCAGCAACCTCCAGTGACCTCCAGTGACCCCCGGTTGGCCCCTGAAGTACCCATAACCGTAGCTAGTACTTACTGCAATGCATATGTGTGTGTCCAGGCTCTCCTCTTGCAACAACGGCATCCTGGAGGGCATGGAGCAGTGCCTCCCTGCTTCTGAAATGTATCTGCGACGTCTGTGTGTGTGTGTGTCTGCGTGTGTGTGTTGCATCTGTCGTCCCACACTGAAGACCTGGGGGTGTCCACCTGCTCTGATGTGCTCACAGGCTCTCCTCGTGCGGCAACGGCATCCTGGAGGGCATGGAGCAGTGTGACGACGGAGGGCGGGGCCCAGGCACCGGGTGCGACGCGCACTGCCACGTGGAGCCCGGCTGGACGTGCAGCGGGGGCAGCCCGTCGGTGTGCGTGCGGGGCGAGGCACCTGTCGCGCCTGGCGGTGGGGGGGCAGCAGCAGGTGGGCGCATTCGCATGCACATTGACACGCGCGTGCGCGCACACACTTGTTGCCCCGCGGAGGCCTAGAAGCGAGATTTCACGGACCCTAGGCCCTAGGCATGCGGCGGCGCCTGGCGGTGGGAGAGCAAAAGCAGGTGGGTGCATACGCACATACGTTGACACGCGCGCGTGCGCGCACACGGGTGCACACCTGGCGGTGGGGGGGGCGGAAGGTGGGGTGCAAACACACACGCCCACCCACCCACCCACCCACCCCCACCCACACGTTGGAGCGCACACACGCGCACGCACGCACACACACACAAACAAACACACCGCAAACACGCACGCTCGCCAGGAGGAGGGGGCGGAGTGCCCAGCTGGGCCCCTCCGCCAGGTCGCCCGCCCTCTGGCGGGAGCAGCGCTGGCAGTAGCGGCGGCGGCGGCGGGGGGAGCATTGCATACGCCGTGTTTGTGTGGCTGATAGTGCTGGGGGTGGCTGCGGGCGTCGGGACGATGGCGGTGATGCAGCGGCGTGCGCTGGCGGAGGCGGCGAGCGAGGTGGGTGGGGTTGTGGTGGCTGGTGCTGGACGCGCGTGGGGGTGTGTGGGTCGGGGGCCAGCTGCGTGTGTGCTTTCTTGCGTTGCTGGCCATGTGGTGCTTCCCACGGTGCTTCCTTACATCGCTGGCCAGCTGCACTTGGGGCCCAGCCCTGCCGGCCGGCCGGCCGGCCGGCCCACTCGCCTGCGTGCCTGCTTGCCTGGCCGCCTACCTGCCTGCCTGCGTTGCCTGCACTACCAACCAGCTGGTTGTGCTAACAACCTGTCACCACCTCTGCCTCTGCCACATTTGGGGCCGCAGCTGCGCGAGCACTTGTACGCCGCCGCCGACCGCATGGGCGTCCACCTTCCGGGGTACACGGCCGCTGGCAGCCTCTCTGCGGTCGACCCGGAGATGACCCGCCTCCTCGCGCCCGACTTCATCGCGGCCTCGCCTCCCAGCCGCGCACCCGGCCACCCTGGGGCGTACACCAGCCTGCCCAGCCAGCCGCCGTACGCCGCGCGGCCGGGGGCGCCCCCCGCGGGGCCGTGAGGGCCTGCTGGTGGGGCTGAGCCTAGGCTTCAGGGCGCCGGCGCTGCATGCCCGGTCGGTTGCCTGGCAGGCGGCGCAGCCAGGAGCTCTTGTTGAATAAGCATTAAGCCCTTTCACTGCCCCTCTCCCCCCGGCTATGTGTTCAGTTGGCGGTTGCGTGCTGCTTGGTCATGTTGATGTGTGTCCCGTTGCCAAGTAGAGTCCGTTTGGTGGCACATTCAGTTGAAATCAACGTGTTACAAACAGGTTGCCGACAGCGGGACAGCATGCATGGCCTCAGTGCGAGCGATTAGCAGCAGACCTTGGAGCGAAGGTACGAGAGGCGGTGGCACACAAGTGCACAGAAATGCAATTGACAACAAAAGCGAGGGTGAACAGAGCAACTGCCCTTGATTCAATGAGCCGAAACTTAAACATGCACATAAGTTGACAGTGGTGGTGTTGAGATAGCACGGTGCCGGCCGAGTGAACACGCGGACCTCGGTCTAGTATGGCCAAAGAGAAGTGATGGCGAGCAGCTTCTCGCGCAGCGCCTCGCTGAACTCGTTCACCTCCACGCGCACGGCGCGCCTGTTGTCGTGCAGGCTCAGGAGCAGCTTCTCGCTGGTGTTGCTGCCAACCTCCACCGCCTTGGTGATGGCCACCTGCAGCTGCCCCCTCGTCATTGTCCGCAGCCTGTCGAGGCACAGCTCCACCAGCTCGTCCAGCTGCAGGCGCTCTGCCAGCGCAAGCCATGAGATGATGTAGGCCCCCTGGCCAATCTTGGGGTTGTGAGATAGCGCCCCGCTGATCTCAGTGATGAAGGCCGCCAGCTGTTTGAGCAGCATGACAAAGTTGTACTTGTGCGCTATTGGCACCAGGATGAAGGCGCTGCTCAGCGTGAGCGCAGGAGGTTCGTACTGCGGGTAGAGGTTGCTCAAGATGTTGCTCCACGTGCCGACGCTGCCGTCCACCTGCGGACACGTGCATGCGACACACAGGGAGGATCCTCGTCAGTCTAAGGGAGGATCCTTGTCGGTCCAAGTCTAACTCAGTGACAGTGGCACAGCAGCAGTGGCAACAATGCACGCGCATTCAGCTCACCGGGATTGAGGCGCTGCCATCTATGTCCTCGAGTGCCTTGTGGAAGAAGGGCGAGGCCATCTGAAGGATGTGGCTGCTCGCGCAAACCTCGGCCCCGCACGGCAGCTTCAGGGCCACGTCGCAAGGCAAGCCACCTGCTGTGTGCAACAGACGGTGTATGACTACGGCATACTTGGTGCCTTGGCACACGAACTGGCAGCACATTGAAAGCAAGATCGAAGACGCACCCTTGTCCAGCTCGAACCTGTCCTCGCGCTCCACTGCGACATCAGCCGTCAGCACGAGCGTGTCGTTGACGAGCCAGCCGGCCGCTGCGTCCCTCGGCGCAGACAGCTCGATGAGGTTGGTTCAGCCTTGTCCATTGCCGGCACTTTGAACACATGTGTGAAGCCTGTCTCACCAGGCAGCAACGGTCATGTGTCAAGGCACTGCCAAAAAAGGAGCCGCAACGTGCTCACTGCGACTGACCGTGTGAGTGCGACTTGCTGGCGTCCTGGTTGATGAGTGTTAGCTCGCACTCGGTGGCGCGCCGCCCACATGGAGTCCTTCAGGTACAGGAAGACTGCCAGGTGGGTGCCTTTGCCTTCGTTGAAGCCACCTGGAAACACCAAAAGCCGCCTGCGTGCAGGTCCACCCCACGCAGTCAAGTAAGAGGCAAACAGAGGCTTTGCGAGCAGGCACGACGTATGCAGGCATATCGTCCTGCACATATGCCCACTCACCAGGGCCGATGCCTGCCATGAAGCTGTCGGAGTACACAGGCTCACTGATTTTGCTGAGGCCCTCGATGCGCCACTGCGGGCCCGTGCTTGCGTGAAGTATGCATGGGCATTCGCTTGGAGCTGGCGTGGATCTGCATGCTGCATGCGTGCTCACGCCAGCGCAGGATACAATCACACCAGCACACCACCAAGCCCCCCCAGTGGTTTGACCTGTGCCCACGCACCGTGAACGAGGTGGTTTAGACTGTGGGGTTTGTTGCGCTGCCGCTAGCCTCCTCTAGCTCACCCGCAACGCGCTTGCGGCCGGCGTCCCGAGTCCCGAGCATGTGTGCACAGTGTGCGCTTTTGTGTCCTTTTGAGAGAGTGTGCCTGAAATTCATCAGGCAGCCTGATGCGTGTGGTGTGGACTAAATTTACCGGAGCAGACAGACCGGACATTGGATCAATGGATCATGGGCGTAGGGCGCATAGACACATATATACATACATCAGGCGGCACGGGCGCCTAGTGGTTCAGGTTTAGGGTTCCAGGTTTCGGGCCATGCAGTGGCTTGCAGGTTGGGTTTCCGTATTTCCCTCCCATGTCTCTCTCACACACACACACACACACACTCACACACACACGCACAAGCACACATTCACAGCCGCAAGTTGCATACGTCATCAAAGGCGCCCAATAGACTGGTAGACTGTGCAATCTGCTTGCAACACACACACACACACACACAATCCAGCACACAAACGTAGGTGCCGCAATGCAGGCGGTGCTGCGGCTGCTGGAGCTGCGACGCCCGCACCGGTGGAAGCTGCGGAACGCTGGGTGAGGCAGCTGCTGCTGCCGAGATGTGAAAGGACGAGCCAGGCCAATCACATGCGGCACCGGTGGTGGACGCTGCTGGCAGCGTCCCGGAGGATGCCGTGATGCTTGCGGCGCTCCCTGATGATGATGCTGCCTCGAGGGGAGAGGGAAGGAGAGAGACGGGGTGAGGTGGATGCTGCTGCTGGCGGTGCTCCCTGATGATCGCCTCGAGGGGTGGACGCTGCGGCGCCACCAGAAGCTACGGAGCCGCACTGGCAGTGGACGTGGCTGTCGACGGTGCTCCCTGATGATTGCCTCGAGGGCTGGACGCTGCGCCTGTGCAGGCGGAAGTTGCGGTGCTGGTTGAGGACGCTTGCGGTGGTGCTCTCAGATGATGCCTCGAGTGGAGAGGGAGGGAGCGAGACGAGGGGGCGGTAGGCGCTACTGGCGGCGCTCCTTGATAATGCCTTGAGGGGGCGAGGGAGGGGAGAGAGACGAGGAGGCGGTGGGCGCTACTGGCGGCGCTCCCTGATGGTGCCTCGAGTGGAGAGGAAGGGAGAGACGAGGGGGCGGTGGGCGCTGCTGGAGGCGCTCCTTGATAATACCTCAAGGGGTGAGGGAGGGAGAGAGACGAGTGGGTGGTGGACGATGCTGGCTGGGCTCCCTGATGATGCCTCGAGGGGGAGAGGGAGGAGGAGAGACAAGGGGGCGGTGGGCGCTACTGGCGGCGCTCCCTGATGATGCCTCGAGGGGGCGTGGGAGGAGGAGAGGCGAGGGGGCGGAGGGCGCAGCTGGCAGTTCTCCCTGTTGATGCCTCGAGGGGTGGACGCTGCGGCGCCACCAGAAGCTGCGGAGCCGCACTGGCAGTGGACGCGGCTGTCTACGGTGCTTCCTGATGATTTGCTTCGAGGGGTGGACGCCGCGCCTGTGCAGGCGGAAGTTGCGGCGCAGGAAGAGGACGCTGCTGGCGGCGCTCTCAGATGATGCCTCGAGTGGAGAGGGAGGGGGAGAGACAATTGTCTCTAGAGACAATTGCCGGCAAGGGGGCAGTGGACAATGCTGGCGGTGCTCCCTGATCGTGCCTGCGGAGAAGAGGGGGTAAGGGTGGTGCCAGTGTGTTCCGCGTTGCAAAGACCCCACCAATACGCAAACGCGCGAGCAATCCACCCACTCTCCAATTCTCCTGTTTTGAACAACCTTGTATATGTACGATCGAAGCTGCGACAAAGCTTTGGGTGGGTCGCCACCTGTGGTCCCCCGCGCTAGGCGCACACACACCGCGTGGTTCTGCTGCTGCGCCGCCCTCAAACACATGAACACCTCAACTCTGACTGACCGACATCGGTATCAAAGCGGCGGTGTTGCAGCAAGATGTTTTTTGGTACCCAGCAGGCAGGAGCGGGCTGGCTTGCTTGCACATGGCTCTGGCGCAAGCTGACGGTAGGCCTTGGAGTAGTTCAACGTGTTTTACAGGTTTAACACGTGCGCTTTCAGATCCCTGTGCAAGGCCTTGAACCGTGGACTAAGGAACTCGTAGGGCAAGCGCCAGCCCACCGGAGTAGATCAAGGAGAGAGATGTGGGTAACGGGGCACCCCCTCAGTTCAGAAACACCACTCTGGGGTGATGTTGATGGTGCCTGGTGAGAGAGCTTTTGGACGTCAGTGGGTACACGGGCCGAAGTTGTTGGGGTGTTACAGTTACAGTTACATCGGCTTTCCAGCAAAGACTACCTCTAGTCCTAGTACCACCGCCTAGACCCAAGTCCAGTTCTGGCCCTAACAATTACTTGTGAGGGGTGGTAGCCACCAGCCGGCTGCCTGCCAACGTGTAGTCCCAGAGCAAAAAGGAGAGCTATTGTGCGACGCCTCCAAAATAGGTCCTAACTGCTTCTAGGGGATAGGGGGTCAAGTGGCGCTTGCCAATCTACTTGACCGCCGTGGTGGAGGGGCCGGCGCCTGAGGGGCAGCCGGACCGTACACCACGGCTCTCCACCCGACCCTATCCTGAGCACGCTCAAACGCCGTGTCCGAAAAAGTCTTCCAATCAGAACGAGTGCCACTAGTTTCGCCTAGCTGCTGAATCAGTAGCTTAAGAAAATAGTGTCGGGAGGAGGCTGGAGGCCGGCCTTGCTGCCGAGCCACATCCATTGTGCAGTCAAAAGTCGTACGAGGAAGACGAGAAGCCGGCATGCGCATCACATGGCCTAGCCACTGCATTGATCGCTTTGCCACAAGGCTCTCAATTGGCTCAGTGTCGCACGCCTGCCGAATATAAGTTAATCTGTGCCGGTCGACCAGGCGCACACCCAGAATGCGACGAAGGCAGTTAGAGTGGGCAACCTCCAATCGAGTCAGTTGTGTTTTAGTAGGGGCCCATGTTTCGCAGCCGTACAGAAAGTGGGGCAGCACGAAAGTGTTGTAAACCCGCATCTTAGACTGCACTTGCATCTTCTTGCTGGCCCAAATCTTATCAAAAGACGCAAACACGCCCAGCGCGCGACCGACACGCACACCGATCTCCTTTTCCACACCACCACTCTGGGTTATCCAACTCCCTAGATACTGAAATGCAGAGACGGTCTTCACTTCACCACAAGTCGGCGCAAACGTGGGCAGATCCGCGTCAAATCTGCTGGCAAAATCATCACTTCTGTCTTGGCGGCGTTGATTTGCATGCCAAAGCTAGAGGACACTTGGTCAAGGATTTTCAGCATAAGCGCCAACTGAGCTGGGTCATGCGAGAACAAACATAAATCGTCGGCATACATCAGCATTACTATGCGCTCACCGACGACACAACACAGAGCCGCCGGCTCGGGTCACGACTGACACGCCAGCCCCCTCTGGCATCATGTCTAGCGCCTTTTTCACTATGTGGTCAATAAAAACATTGAACAACACAGGAGCAATGACGCACCCCTGTCGCACACCAGACGACACGGGGAATTCGTGCCCGATTTTCCCAGCCAGCCGCACGGCAGCTGCGGTGTTGGTGTGAAGATCCTGTTGGGTTGTACAGACTGATTCTGCCTTGTACTACTAAGTAATCTGTTGAGCACACATGGGCTTCAGTCTAGTTGCGCCGAAGAGAAGTGATGGCGAACATTTTCTTGCGCAGCGCCTCACTGAGCTCCTTCACCCCCTTTGTACTTGTGCTTGTCACACGAACTGGCAGCACATTGGAAGCAAGATTGAAGACGCACCCTTGTCCAGCTCGAACCTGTCCTCGTGCTCCACGGTGACGTCAGCCGTCAGCACGAGCGTCTCATTCACGAGCCAGCCAGTCGCCGCATCCCTCAGCACAGACAGCTCAATGAGCTTAGCAGGCCCCCAGACAGAGGCATCAATACAGAACTTGCTCGTGAAGGCTGTCTCACGGTGGTTGGCAGGCAGCAGCGGACAGGACGTCAGAGCGGGTTGGAACATTGCCTGCAATAGGGCCGCATCATGGGCGGCGACTTACCCCTTGAGAGCGACTTGCTGGCGTCCGCCTGGTTGACGGCTGTCAGCTTGTACTTCACTGCTTCTGGCGCCCACATGGCGTCCTGCAGCTCCAGGAAGACCGACAGGTGGGTGCCTTGGTCAGCACCGTTGCCTTGTGGGTGTACCCTCATCCGCCTGCGGGCACCACCATGCGTAGTCAGGGTGAGGCATTGCGGCAAGCCTCCGCAGCGTGCAGCTTTGCCCACCCACCAGGGCCCGATGCCTGCCATGAAGCTGTCGGAGAGCACAGGCTCACTCGTCAGCTTGCTGAAGCCCTCGATGCGTCACTGCGTCACGGCATGCATGCCCAGCATGGACCCGCGCCAGTCGGCATGGTTGCGTGGCAGCAAGCGCAGCGCAGGATACAATCACACGCCCTCCCACTTGTAAGACCTGCCCGCGCACCGTGAACGTGGTGGAGAAGTTGATGGGGTTAGTTGCGCTGCTTGCCACCTCCAGCTCATCATCACCGCGCTTGCGGATGGCGCCCCAAGCTAGAATTCCCACCAAGTTTCTCAGGCGCTGGCGCTGTGCGGTGTGTACAACAGGGGCCCCTGGTGTGCAAGGTGATATGTGTGGAGACAGGTGTGTGGACACACCTGTGGACGCGCACATCGTCTGCTCGGGATCGCTACCCACCGATACCCTGTCCCTCTGATATCCTTGCCCGTGGGAGTGCGCCATGCGCGAGGCTTCAGCACGCTAGATCGCTATATATCGCTATATATTCACAGCATGGACGAGGAGCAGCGCTACGATCGCTTCGACACGGAGCAGGACTTCGAGGGCGGACAGTGGATCAATGGAGAGTTCCATGCACAGGGCAGAAAGCGCTCAAGGACGCAGACCAAGGACGAGCAGCTGTACGGTGTGTTTGGGGACGACAGCGATGAAGACAGGCCTCGCAGGGGCGGACTAGGAGGCGGACGAGAGGCCGCAGACTACACGCAGCCGGTCGGCTTCGTCTCGAGCGGCGACGTCAACAAGAAGAAGGATTCGAGTGTGAGCGGCGTGGGCGCAGGCGCATATGACGTGCAGGGCCCCCCTGCGAGGACCGGCCTGGGCGCGTCGTCGTCTGGAACAGCGGGGCTGGGCTCTGGAACAGCGGGGCTGGGCTCAGGGGGCGGGGGCGGTGATGGAGGCGGTGGACTGGGCTTCAGCTCAGCCGGCCAGCAGCAGGATGGCGAGGGAGGTAGTGCTGGCGGCAATGATGACGACGATGACGATGACGTGCTGGGGTCGACTGCACTGGGATCGAGGTGCGCGCATGCACGCGTGCATGGGCATGCATGGTGCGCATGGGCATGCATGGATGCACATTACTCACGCGGCACCTGCATGCATGCATGCATGCGTGCATAGACAGAGCGCACTGGCTCCATGCGTCAACACGCAAAGCCCCATGCATGCATGCGTCAAGTGCCCCATGCGGCCTCTGTGCATGCCCCCAACGCACGGCCCCTCGCGCGCCCCTCTACCCAGAATCAAGCGCCGCGTGGCCGAGCGCCAAAAGGCGGAGGAGCAGGAGCGCGGGCGGAAGGCGAAGCGTGAGGCGACCAAGGCGGCTGACCCTCAGCTTGCTGCCTTCGAGAAGCACACCAAGGTTGGTGTGCTGCTGCTCTGCAGATTCGCGCGTGTTCGGATCAGTCGGGTGATCTGACGCTGAGTCAGGTGTCTTGCCTCGCGTGTGCACTTGGGCACCTGCACCTGCTTCTGTCCCTGTCGGGTGCATGCGGTGGCTCCCGCGCCCCCCCCCCCACCACCACCACACACGCGCACGCCCCTGCACACGCGTGCACCGCCCCCCTCCGCACCCCCCACCCCCCACAGGGCATTGGAATGAAGCTGCTCATGGAAATGAGGCACGCAAGCACCCGGCCACCTGCATGCCCCCTGCTCCTGCTGCATGCGGTGGCTCTCACGCTCCGCTGCTCCTCCCTCCGCACACACCCACAGGGCATTGGAATGAAGCTGCTCACGCGCCACACGCATTTGGTCACTTGCCTGCCTCCCCCCCCCTTTCGGATGCATTGCGGTGACACGTGGCTCTTGGCTCGTATCGCATCGAGAGGTGCCTCTTGGCTCTTGCGGTGGCTCTCTCTCACACGCTCCTTTGCTCCTCCCTCCACACACACCCACAGAGCATCGGCATGAAGCTGCTTATGTCGATGGGAAACAAGCACTCGAGTAACCTGCATGCCCTCGTCCGGCCTCATGCGGTGGCTTACACGTTCCTATGCTCCTCCCTCGGCACACACACGCAGGGCATCAGCATGCAGCTGCTCATGGCCATGGGGCACAGGCACTCGGCCACCTGCATGCCCCCCCCCACACTCCGGCTGCCAATGGCTCTTGGCTTGCATCGAGGTGGCTCTTGGCTCTTGGCTCGCATCGAGGTGGCTCTTGGCTCTTGCGGTGGCTCTCTCTCACGTGCTCCTCTGCTCCTCCCTTGGCACACGCCCACAGGGCATCACCATGCAGTTGCTCGTGGCGATGGGCTACAAGCACTCGGCCACCTGCATGCCTCCCCCCCTCCGGCTGCATTGCGGTGACTCGTGGCTCTTGGCTCGTATCGCATCGAGGTGCCTCTTGGCTCCTGCGGTGGCTCCCTCTCACATGCTCCTCTGCTCCTCCCTCCGCACACACACACAGGGCATCGGCATGAAGCTGCTTATGGCGATGGGCTTCAAGCACTCGGCCACCTGCATGCCCCCCCCCCCCCACTCCGGCTGCATTGCAATGGCCCTTGGCTCGCATCGAGGTGGCTCTTGGCTCTTGCGGTGGCTCTCTCTCACATGCTCCTCTGCTCCTCCCTCCGCAAACACACACAGGGTATCGGCATGAAGCTGCTTATGGCGATGGGCTACAAGCCGGGCGAGGGCCTGGGGCGCGACGGCGGGGGCATCTCCAAGCCGGTGGAGGTCAAGGTGGGGGTGCTGAGCGGAGCGCATGCACATACACGTCGCGGCCGGAATTTTTTGTCGCTTCCATCCGTACACTTCACCCACCCTACGCACACACACACGCACAGGTTGCCTCCAACAGTTCCAACTGTTAGGGGCAACCTGGATGACGGATCACTCTTGCCTGTGCTTAAGCGCCCCCCAGCAGTTGTTCCACGAGTGCCTTGCATCGTAAGCCCCCCCACACGCACACACGCACACACGCACGCACACGCACACGCGCACACGCACACACGCGCGCGCGCACACACTGCACACTGCACGCAGATGCGGGCAAAGGGCCAGGCGCTCGGGTTTGGCGTGCGCCACAAGGACGACTCGGACGACGAGCGGGAGCGACGGCGCGGCGGCGCGTCCGCGTCGGCGGCGGAGCCGGGCGCGCGCGGCGGCGGTGGCGGCGGCGGTGGCGGCGGTGGCGGCGGCGCGGCGCCTGCGGCGCCCAGCGGCGGGTGGAAGAAGAAGAACGCCGAGGCGCGCACGCGGCGCGAGTACCGCACGGCTGACCAGGTGTGTGTGTGGGGGGGGGCAACAGAGGGGGGGAGGGGGAGAGAGACACAGTAGGTTGAACAGGTTTGCATGTGCGCTCCCAGTTGTCTTTGTGGAGGGTGGAGGGCCGACCAGGTGTGTGTGGGGGGGGAAGGGGGGGGGGGCAACAGAGGGAGGGAGGGAGAGGGAGAGAGGGAGAGGGAGAGGGAGCGCCGCAGTAGGTGGAATAGGTTTTACACGCACGCTCCCAGGCAGGTGGAAGGTGGGGTAGGTGAATGACGACAGAGAGAGAGAGAGGGAGAGAGAGAGGGAGAGCTTCACTAGGTTACACGCTTTACACGCACGCTCTCAGTTCCCTTTGTGGAGGGTGGAGGGCCGACCAGGTGTGTGGGGGGGGGGGGGCAACAGAGCGAGTCCAGTTCTGGCCCTAATAACAACCACGTGTGAGGGGCGGTAGCCACCAAGCGGCTGCCTGCCAAGCCAAACCAAAAATACGTGCGTAACCAGTGCATTCAGTGCAGTACATGAGGCGGAAGGCCCAACGACATACACTTGTACGGTCTTGCAATGGATCCCTCCCCTTGCTCAGTCTCTACTCCACCACTTCCAACCCCCTGCTGCTGCTGCCGCTGCCGCTGCTGCTTGCTGCCGCTGCTTGTTGCTGCTTGCTGCCGCTGCTTGTTGCCGCTGCCGCTGCTGCCGCTGCTGCCGCTGCTGAAATTGCTGCTGCTGCTGCTGCTGCCCCGCCAAGGTGGCGCACATCTACCCTCCACACCCTGCCTACCCGCCAACTCACCCCTCCCTATCTTTATCTACTGTAGGTGGTTGCTGCGGCAGCGGATAAGCCGATGCTGATGAGCCACCAGCCGATCCTGGATATGCGGGTTCTCAGTTTAGAGGTTTTTAGCATGGCCATGACAAGCTATCCAACCCCGCACTCACCTCTCCCTCTCTCCATCTACTGAAAGGTGGTTGCTGCGGCAGCGGACAACCCGATGCTGATGAGCCACCAGCCGATCCTGGACATGCGCGGGCCCCAGGCGCGGCTCGTGACCAACCTGGAGCACCTCAACATGGAGGGAGGGAGGACGGACGGTATGTGCCACAAATACGTGTCATAAGAGCCAAGAGTGCTGACTGACTGCTTATAAATGCTGACACCGACTGGGACCCTTTTGGTGTGTATTGCCACAGTGGTGGCGCCGTTTGTCTGCATGTGCACACCATCGCGTTTGCGGCCCATTAGACGCCTCTCGCGGCGTGCAAGACACACACCCACACACACACACACACACACACGCACACACGCACACACGCACGCACATGCACGCACGCACGCACGCACACACACACATGCACGCACACACGCACAGGCAGCGGCGGGGACGTGCCCATGGCGGAGCTGCAGCATAACCTGCGCCTGCTTGTCGACATGTGCGAAGCGGGCATCCAGAAGCTTGACGCGCGGTTGAGACACGAGCAGGTGTGCGTGTGTGTGCGCGCATGTGTGTGTGTGAGAGGCGGGCATCCAAAGGCTTGACGCGCGGCTGAGGCGCAAGCAGGTGTGTGTGAGTGTGTGTGTGTGTGTGTGTGCGTGTGTGCTTGTGCGCTTGTGTGGGTGCATGTAGGCAGCCGCCACACAGTGGGGCAGGGCTGCCACCGGAGCAACAATTCGTGCTCGAGTCCACAGCTTACGCTAAGAGGCCCACCCAGAGGCATGTCGTCCCCCCTCCCCACCCACACACGCACACACACACACACACGCACACGCACGCACACGCACACACAGAAACGCACACACACACGCAGGACACGGCCATCCTGCTCAAAAAGTAGCGCGAGCGGCTGGACGCTCCCCCCCCCCCCACACACACACGCACACACACACACACGCCCCGCACCCCCCCCTCGCACACACGCAGGACACCGCCGTGCTGCTTAAAAGGGAGCGCGAGCGGCTGGACGCAGCAGAGTCGGCGCTGCGCACCGATTCACAACGCGTTACGACTGTGCTGCAGGTGTGTGTGCGTGTGTGTGCGTGTGTGTTTGTGTGTGTGTGTGCGTGTGTGTGCGAGCGTGTTTGTGTGATTCACAGCGTGTGTCCACCATGCTGCATGTGTGCATGTGTGTGTGTGTGTGTGTGTGTGTGTGGTTGTCCAGCAGAGTCGGCGCTGCGCACCGACTCGCAGCACGTTGCGACCGTGTTGCATGTGTGTGTGTGTGTACATGTGTGTGTGTGTGTGTGTGTGTGTGCAGCTGATGCCTCCTCATGTCCAGACCTGCAAGGACTTCTAGGAGGCCCCCAGGTTTGGGGCGTCTTTACCGGAAACAAACACGGCAGTAACAGGAACGTCGGCTTTCAAGCGACGATTACCTTCTAGTCCTGACACTGGTACCATCGCCTAGCTTGACCCAAGACCAAGTTGTGTCCCTTCAAAATATTTGTGAGGTTCGGTAGCCACCAGCCGGCTGCCTGCCAACGCGTTATCCTAGAGCAAAAAGGAGAACAATATCAAACCTCCCCAAACCTGTGTCCCCGCCGGTCACACACCCCACAGCCCACGCAGACGGTCGACGAGTGCGCGGCGGGCGACGGGCTGCAAGTGTGGAATGTACCTCACACCCCACACCTGCCCCACACCTGTCCCACACCTGCCCCACACCTGCCTCACACCTGCCCCACACCTGCCCCACACCTGCAGATGGTCGACGAGTGCGCGGCGGGCGACAGACTGCTCTGCCCCCCCCCCCCCACTCCCTTGTAAATCCACATCAATTCATGCACGTGTGAAACACACTTGAAACACCCTTGAAATAGGTGCCACAGGGTCAAGCACGCCATTGAAGGCGTCTGACGGACTGTTAAATCAACCACCACCGCGCACCCCACACCCCACACAGCAAGTGTGAAACACGCCCCACACCCCACACCCCACAGCAGACGGTCGACGAGTGCGCGGCGGGCGATGGGCTCCGAGTGGAATATCCTTCACACCCCACACCTGCCCCACGCCTGCAGATGGTTGACGAGTGCGTGGCGGGCGACAGACTGCTTTGCAACCCACCCTCTGTAAATCCACATCAATCCTGTTCACACAGCAAGTGTGAAACACCTCTTACCACAGGGTATAATGCGCACCATCAAAGGCGTCTGACGGACTGTAAACTCGACCGCCACCTCACACAAGTGTGAAAAACGCCCCACGCCCCACACCCCACACAGATGGTCGACGAGTGCGCGGCGGGCGACGGGCTCGCTGGGGGGGACGACGGGATGGGACGACCAGCTGTGAAGAGGGCGCCAAAGAGCTTAGAGCAGGTGTGTGTGTGTGTGTGTGTCTCTCTCTCTCTCTCGGTGTGAATGTGTGTCTCTCTCTCTCTTTCTCTGTGGTGTCTGTGCGGATGCTCGTGTGTGTGTGGCTGCTCGTGGGGGGGACGAGAGGATGGTGCGACCAGCGGTCAAGAGGGCACTAAAGAGCTTAGAGCAGGTGTGTTCGGTGTCTGTGTGCAAGTGAGTGTGTGTGTGTGTGTGTGTGTGTGTGCGTGTGCGTGTCAACGTGTGTTTGAGTGGCGGCTCACCACACGCTTGAGTTGCTGCCGTGACTCGGCGGGCCTGCAAGCTCACCCGCAATGCCAACGTGTTGCTGTTGCTGTTGTTGCTGTTGTTGGTGCTGTTGGTGCTGCTGTTGGTGGTGGTGGTGGTGGTGCTGCTGCTGTTGGTGCTGGCGCTGGAAATGAGTTTAGTTTATGATTGTGTCGTCAGGTGTTGGTGCTGCGTTGTTGTTGCAGTGTTGTTGCTGTTGCCGCTGCAGCAGCTGCTGCTGCTGCTGCCACAAACGCTTAACTGTTGCTGTTGCGCAACAGGTCGAGGCGGTGTACCGCAGCCTGGCGTCGTCGTACCGCGAGGAGTACGTGATGTACGGGCTACCGGCGGTGGCGCTCGCACAGGTGTGACCTCCACCACCCACACACCCACACACACATACCACACACGTGCGCACACACGCACACACACGCGCGTACAAGCGGGGAGGGGTGCACGGGCTACCGGCGGTGGCGCTCGCTCAGGTACGAGCCCCCCCCCCCCCCCCCCCCTACACACACAACACACACGTGCGCACATGCTCGCACACGCGCGCGTACAAGCGGGGAGGGTGTGAACGGGCTACCGGCGGTGGCGCCCTCACGCATGAGCCAGTGTTTCCGTAAGCCAACCCGCAACCCGCAGACCTGCAACACCGGGTTGAGATTGGCCGATTGGGGCTGGCGCTGCGGGTTGAAACTGTGCGAACTCCGACCCATATGAATCCAACACTTCCAAACTTTTGTCGCACTAAATCGCTTCCGGCGGGTTGAGATTTAGGAAGAGAGCTGTGCGGCCCGGGTGAGCCATCATTTCTCCAAGATCCTTAGCGGAACCACTGGTACGAGCCCCCCCCCCCTGTGCGTCTGCGTCTTGTGGGTGCCCCTGTGCACCCGAGCCCTAAACTCTTAAGCCCTAAACCGTCGTTTTTTTTTCAGGCCATGCCCCGGCGCACTCTTCCGCGGCTGGGCCCCGCTGCAGCAGCCGCCATCACCCGTTGTCACGAACGCACACACACACGCGCGCACACACACACACACACATAACGCACGCCCCCCCCCCTCCCACACACACACACACGCACGCACGCAGGCGATGCCCCGCTTCGGCGCACTCCTCTGCGGCTGGGCCCCGCTGCAGCAGTCCCTAACACGCGTCTCCACAAATACACACACACACACACACACACACGCCCCCCCCCCACCACATGCACGCAGGCCATGCCCCGCCTCGGCGCACTCCTCCGCGGCTGGGCCCTGCTGCGGCAGCCGCCATCACCCGTCGTCACGCACGCACACACACGCACACGCAGGCGATGCCCCGCCTCGGCGCACTCCTCCGCGGCTGGGCCCCGCTGCAGCAGCCGTCGCGCGGCGCGCCCGAGTTTGCGCGCTGGCGCCCGCTGCTCGAGTCGTCCGGCGCGCGCGGCCCGCTCGCGTCGTCTGCGCACTTTGGCCTCGGCGTGAGTGGCGGTGCCGCGGGGTCAGGTGGGTGGTGGTTGCTAGTGGTTGTGGGTGGTTGTCGGCTATTCGCCTGCTCACACCACTGTGGGCTTGGGGTCAGTGGGCTTGGAGTCAGGTGGGTGGCAGGTGGTGGTTGCTGGTGGTGGTGGTGGTGGTGGTGGGTGGTTGTGGTGCGCTGGCGCCCGCTGCTCGAGTCGCCCGACACGCGCGGCCCGCTTGCATCGTCTGCGCGTTTTGCCTTCGGCGTCAGTGGCGGTGCCGCGGGGTCAAGTGGGTGGTTGCCGGGTGGTTGTGGTGGTGGTTGTGGGTGGTTGTATGGTGTGTGCTGGCGCCCGCTGCTTGAGTGTTTTTCGGCACGCGCGCGGCAGTCCCCTCGGCTAGTTGCCTGCTCGCACCACTTCGGGCTCGGGGTGGTGGCGGTGCCGCGGGGTCAGGTGAGTGGGTGGTGGTGGTTGTGGGTGGGTGGTGGTGGTTGTAGGGGTGGTTGTGGTTGGTTGTGGGCGGCTGTGATGTTCGAGTCGCCCGGCCCCCGCTGCTCGAGTCCCCCGCCGCGCGCGGCCCGCTCGCGTCAACTGCGCACTTTGGCCTCGGCGTCAGTGGCGGTGTCGCGGGGTCAGGTGGGTGGTTGTGAGTGGTTGTGAGTGGTTGTGGGTGGTTGATTGTGGTGGTTGTGAAAATGGTTGTGTGTAGGCGTGGCGCGCTGGCGCCTGCTGCTAGAGTGTTTCCCGGTGCGCGCGCGGCAGTCTCCTTTCTTGTCGCCTGCTCGCACCACTTTGGGCTTGGGGTGGGTGGCAGGGCCGTGGGGTCAGGTGGGTGGTTGTGGGTGGTTGGTCGTGGTGGTTGTTGCTGCAGGTGATGCTTGGCGTCGCTGCTGATGCTGGTGTCGCTGCTGATGCTGGCGCCGCTGTCGCTGATGGCGTCGCTGCTGATGCGGGTGTCGTTGCTGTAAGCTTTGCCCCACCCTGGCGCTCGTGTCAGCCCTTGAACGCGAAACCCTTTCACTAACCCTAC
>VFSX01000060.1:505000-542500 GCA_016618255.1 Chlamydomonas sp. UWO 241 | reverse complement strand
CGGCAGCTGGGAGCCGCGACAGGAGACTGTGTGGGTGTGTGTGCGTGGGGTGTGGGTGTGGGTGTCTTGTGTGTCTGTGTGCTCGGCTGCCGGCAGCTGGGAGCCGCGCCAGGAGACGGTGCGTGCGTGTGTGGGTGTGGGTGTCTTGTGTGTCTGTGTGTCTGTGTGTGCTCGGCTGCCGGCAGCTGGGAGCCGCACCAGGAGACGGTGCGTGCGTGCGCGTGTGCGTGGCGTCCGGCAGCTGGGAGCTGCGACAGGAGACCGTGTGTGTGTGTGTGTGTGTCTGTGTGTGTGTGTGTGTGTGTGACGTTGTCCTGGACATTCAGGGACTTTGCCCTTTTCCCACCGCCACGCCCACCTAGGGGGGCCCCCCCCTGGCACCAGCACCTGCGGGCAACCTGGCCTCACACGCCCCTGCGAGGGCGTGCGCTGGCACGACCCACGCACAGCGCACCACGGCACTTGTCCCGCACGGTGCGCATGTCAACCCCGACTATGTGTGTGTGTTTGTGTGCGTGTGTGGCGTCCGGCAGCTGGGAGCCACCCCAGGAGCCCCCCATCCACGCGTGGCTCCATCACACACCCACACCTGTCTACCCTCACAGATTCTCATCCATGCCTGACTCCACCCGTGCCCCCCACCACCACCACACACACTCCCTCCTCTCCCACACCCTACAAGCTCTCGGTGCGACCCTTCACCCTTCACACCTCGGCGCCACATATTCACACCACATTTCACACCTCCACAGGTCCCCATACATGCATGGCTCCACCCGTGGCCCCCCCCCTCCTCAGGCCCCCAGCTCTCCCACACCACAGACTCTCGGTGCC
Source organism: Chlamydomonas sp. UWO 241 (assembly GCA_016618255.1). Classification (NCBI taxonomy): domain Eukaryota; kingdom Viridiplantae; phylum Chlorophyta; class Chlorophyceae; order Chlamydomonadales; family Chlamydomonadaceae; genus Chlamydomonas; species Chlamydomonas priscui. Next base: position 541,666 of record VFSX01000060.1, on the reverse strand, counting down.
ACCCTTCACACTTTTCACACCTTTGCACCTTGGTGCCACTCTCGGCGCCACACCTTCACACTTTCACGCATGTCACACTCTTGCAGGTTCCCTCCTCCGCGTGGCTACACCCGTGGCTCCTTGTCTTCAAGCCCTCAGCTCTCGCACACCACAAGACTCACGGCGTAACACCTCCATATACATGCATACATGTCACACCTCTACGGGGTCCCATCCACACTCGCGCTTTTACACTTTCCACACATCCACAGCGCGTGCAGATCCCCATGCGTGGCTCCACCCGTGGCCCCCCCCCTCCTCAAGCCCCCAGCTCTCCCACACCACAGACTCTCGGTGCCACACCGTCACACTTTTCACTCCTCCACAGCTTCACACTGTTCACACATTCACGTGCAAGTCCCCATCCACGCGTGGCTCCACCCGTGGCCCCCCCCTCCTCAAGCCCCCAGCTCTCCCACACCACAGACTCTCGGTGCCACTCTTCACACTTTTCACATATCCACACCTTCACACTGTTCACACATTCACGTGCAGGTCCCCATCCACGCGTGGCTCCACCCGTGGCTCCCCCTCCTCGGACACCAGCTCGAGGTGAGAGCGGGACCCAGCTATGCGTTGTGTTGTTGACCCAACACCTGGAAATGTGTCCATTTTAGCATTCATCATCTGGCAAGGGCTGCAGACGGGGCAGCGGGCGTCACGCTCACGCCCCCCCCACACACACACACACAGGAGCTGTACCCCGGGATCCGCCACAAGCTCGCTGTCGCGCTCACTGCATGGCACCCGTCGGACGTGTCTGCGCACGCGCTGCTGCAGCCTTGGCACCGCGTGTTCTCGCAGCCAGACTGGGACGCGCTCCTGGCAAAGGTGTGGGGGAAGTGTGGGGAGGTGTGGGGTGTGTGGGAAAGGTGTGTGGGGGGGGGGGGGGTCGAGATGCCTGCCAAGGTGTCTGCGTGTGTGTGTGTGTGTGTGTTCTCGCAGCCAGACTGGGACGCGCTGCTTGCCAAGGTGTGTGTGTGTGTGTATGCATGTGTGTGTGTGTGTGTGTGTGCGCGTGTGTGTGTGTGTGTGTGTGTGTGCGTGCGTGTGTGTGTGCGTGGCACCCGTCGGACGCGTCCGCACACGCGCTGCTGCAGCCGTGGCACCGCGTGTTCTCACAGCCAGACTGGGACGCGCTGCTGGCAAAGGTGTGTGTGCGTGTGTGTGTGTGTGTGTGTGAGTGCGTGTGTGTGTGTGTGTGACACGTCGGACGCGTCTGCACACGTGCTGCTGCAGCCGTGGCACCACGTGTTCTCACAGCCAGACTGGGACGCGCTGCTGGCAAAGGTGTGTGTGCGTGTGTGTGTGTGTGTGTGTGTGACACGTCGGACGCGTCTTCGCACGTGCTGCTGCAGCCGTGGCACCGCGTGTTCTCGCAGCCAGACTGGGATGCGCTGCTGGCAAAGGTGTGGGGGATGTGTGGGGATGTGTGGGGTGTAGGGGAAAGGTGTGTGGGGGGGGGTCGAGATGCCTGCCAAGGTGTGTGTGCGTGTGTGTGTGTATATGTGTGTGTGCATGTGTGTGTGTGTGTGTGCGTGCGTGCGTGTGTGCGTGTTCTCGCAGCCTGACTGGGACGCGCTGCCTGCAAAGGTGTGTGCGTGTGTGTGTGTGTGTGTCCACAGCAATTCCGCACCGGAACGCACGCTCTCGAGGGTAGCGTGCTTGTCGCAGGTGCGGGCATGTGCTGTTGCAGCTAGTGTTGTTTGTTGCTGTTTGTTGCTGTTGTGCTGTTGTCGGCTGTTGTGCTGCCGCTGCTGCTGCCGCTGCTGCTGCCGCTGCTGCTGCCGCTGCAGCCGCTGCTGCTGTCGCTGCTGCTACTGCTGCTGCCGCTGCTGCTGCTGTGTACCGACCGCGACCCTGCTCCCCACCTCTTAAACCAAAACCCCACTCACCACCCACTCGACCCCTCCCCCCTCCCCCCCCTTTGTCCTCCATGCAGTCAATCGTGCCAAAGCTCGCGGGCGCGCTCCAATCGTTGGAAATCAACCCCGCTGGCCAGGACATGCGCCCGTTCGAGTGGGTCGTCGCATGGGCGGGCGTGATGCCTGCGCCGGCGCTCGCAGCGATCCTCGAGCTGGGGTGAGTGGTGTGTGTGTGTGAGTGTGTGTGTGTGTGTTTGTGTGCGTTCGAGTGGGTCGTCGCGTGGGCGGGCGTGATGCCTGCTCCGGCGCTCGCAGCGATCCTTGAGTTCGGGTGAGTCGTATGTGTGTGCGTGCGTGTGTGTGTGTGTGTGAGAGAGTGTGAGTGTGTGTGTGCGTGGAGTGTGTGGCGTGGGTCGTCGCGTGGGCGGGCGTGATGCCGGCGCCTGCGCTCGCAGCGATCCTCTAGCTGGGGTGGGTCGTGTTTTCTGTGTGTGTGCGAGAGTTTGTATGAGCGTGTGTGAGTGTGCGTGTACGTGTGTGTGCGTGCGAGAGAGTAAGTGTGTGTGTTTGTGTGGCGTGGCGTGGCTCACCGCGTGGGCTGATTATGATGCCGGCCCCGGCGCTTGCAGCGATCCCGGGGTGAGTTGCCGGGGGGGTCCTCTTGGCGCGGGGAATCCGGCGCATCCACTCCCGTGTCGAACAGAGGCCGACCCTGCCCTCACTAAAACCCCTGCTGAACCGCTCCCCCCCATCCCCGTCCCCCTTTGCAGCTTCTTCCCAAAGTGGCACGCCGTGCTCCACTACAGGCTCTCCGCGACATCCTACTCATTTCTCACGCACAGTCGCACACACAGTCTCTCGCACACAGTCGCACACACAGTCGCACACACAAATCCCCCCCCCCTCTCCCCCCCTCTGCAGCTTCTTCCCCAAGTGGCGCGCCGTGCTCCACTACTGCCTCTCTCTTTGCGGCATCCAACCACTCTCTCTCACTCACAAACACACCCTTTCCCCTGCCCCCCCCCCCCTTTCAGCTCCTTCCCCAAGTGGCACGCCGTGCTCCACGACTGGCTCTCTCTCTCTGCAGCATCAAACTACTCTTTGTCAATCTCACACACAAATACATCCTTTCCCCTGTCCCCCACCCCACCCTCTCCCCCTCCCTCTGCAGCTTCTTCCCCAAGTGGCACGCTGTGCTCCACTACTGGCTCTCTGCGACGCCCAACTACGACGAGGTGTGTGCCACAGGCGGGGGGGGCGGGCGGGGGGGTGGGAGTGGGGTTGCGAGAGGCGTACTAGGGGTAAAAACCCTAAAACCCTAAAGCCCCAAACCTGAACCCTTAACCCTTCGCCCCAGGTCACGCGCTCGTGCCTCACCTTGCCCCCCCTCCCCTCCGTCCCCCCATCCCTGAACGGCTGCCACGCTCACCCTTTGACCACCCTTGAAAAATTCTGAACCCCGAACCCTGAAAACCCTGAACCCGAACCACCACCACCCCAGGGCACGCGCTGGTACCTCGCCCTCACCTCACCTAACCCCCTCCCCCCCCCTCCTCCCATCCCTGAACGGCTGCCACGCTCACGCTCCTAAAACTTTTCTATAAACCATAAACACTTCTCCCTAAAACCCTGGAACCTTAACCCTACCCCCCAACCCCTCCCCCCAGGTCACGCGCTGGTACCTTGGGTGGAGCCCTAAGCCCTCGGGTGGAACCCTTAACCCTCGGGTGGAACCCTTAACCCTCGGGTGGAACCCTGAACTCTCGGGTGGAAACCCTAAACCCTCGGGTGGAACCCTTCTAAACCCTAAACAGCCCCCCACCCCCCCAGGTTACGCGCTGGTACCTCGGGTGGAAGTCGTCGTTCCCTCCAGCGCTACTCGACGCGGAGCGCGTGCGCGCACAGGTGCGTGTGCAGTGCGGTGCGGTGTGTTGTATAGTGTGTGTGTGCTGTGCGTAGATGTGGACCAAGGGGTGGGTGGATCAGACAACACACACACAGACACACACGCGCGCAGTTCACCGCGGCTCTCGACGCGACGAACTCGGCGGTCAACGGGACACGCGCACACACGCACACGCCCCCCCGCCCCCCCCCACACACATGCCCCACACCACCACCACACCCCACACCCCACCCACCCCACACACGCCCACGCCCTCCCCCACACACACACACGCACTTCACCGCCGTGCTCGACGCGACGGACTCGGCGGTCGACGGGCCCTGCCCCCCCCCACACACACGCCCCCCCTCCCCTCCCCCCACACACACTTGCACGCCCCCCCTCTCTCACCCCCCCCTCCCACGCGCAGTTCACCGCGGCTCTCGACGCGATGAATTCGGCGGTCGACGGGCGGCCTGCCCCGGCGGTGGCGGCTGCGGCGTCCGGGCGGTGGGCAGGCGACGCGGGCGCCGCCGCTGCTGCGCACGCCGCGCCCGCCGCGCCGGTCGCGGCGCCGAGCACCGGCAAGCCCGCGCCCGAGCTGACGCTCAAGGAGCTGGTGCAGCGGTTCGCCGAGGAGCACGACGTGTCGTTCATGCCGAGGTTTGGGCGGCTACAGGACGGGCTACAGGTGCGTTTTGTTGGTGGGGAGGGGGGCAGGGCATGGGGGCTCGCTGACTTGCAAGTTGTTTACAGCACACACCCTCGGGCAGGGATGCCACCACTCGAGCGCCTGACGCAGCTCGCTCAGCTTTTAAGCCTGGCCGGAGGAATCGTAGCTAGCCTCGTTAGGCAGCTCCTCAGTTGGGGGCGTGGGATTGGGGGCGCCTCGGGGGCGGCTGAGCCCGCAGTGCACCAGAAGAGACCAGGCGGGATTGGGGGAGCCTAGGGGGGCAGCTGTGACCGCAGTACACCAGAGACCATGGGACAGGGCCCATGGGACGAGGGGGGCAGTCCGCAGTGCACCTGCAGTGCACACGAGCGTTGACGCGAGCGGGGGGGGGGGGCAGAGAGAGGCAACTCCACTCTAGATCTCCCGCAAGAAAGCGCCGTTTAGTGCGCTGTCAACCCCCCCCCCCCCTACCACAATGGGGTTGCACCTGAGGCGGTCGGGGGGAACGCCCGAGGCGCCTCTGGCGTTTGGGTTGTGGTAGGGACAGGTGGCATGCGCATGGGGTCACAGCCGTGTGTCTGCAGGGCATACGAGCGGACGCCGGCATCGTCACGCCGCCCCTAATCTCCCCCCCCCCCCTTGTCGGCCCCCCCGCCCCCCCCTCCCCCCCGCAGGTCTTTTCGTTCGGCGGCATCTCGTGCGTGCTCGACTCGACCGGCGGCGTCGTGCGCGCGCAGCTCAGCGCGCGCTGGGCGCCCGTGTCGCTTGACATGCTGCTCACGACCGCGCGCGCAGCCAACGCGTGATCAAACGAGCGGGGCTGACTGCTCATTGCAGCGCCTGCTGGGGGACTCACCTCAGCTGCTCAGCTGAGAGACTGCTGAGCGTCGCCTGACCAAAAGGCGTGCCTTCCTTCCCCTGTCCCACGCAGCAGACGCGAGCCTAGTCTGGGCCGTTTTGTTCGCAGGGCGTGACTCCACGGGACGAGCCAGTGGGGCTTGTCCCCCTGATGGGCACACACACACACAAACCTTGACTTGACTAGCCAGCTGCTAGACCAGATCGGACCGTAGCCGCAGACACGACCTAGACACTTGACTTTTGACACACTGCTTAGGCGGGAATACAAAAATGTTACTGACTGTGCGACAACCTGTGCGCGCACGGGACCACAAGCACCACCGCAGCACGGGCTGCGCGGCTAGCACGCCGCGTTGCCAGGCCAGCGCGGGAACGGGATCACTTCGCGGATGTTGTCGAGGCCGGTCGCGAACAGGATAAGGCGCTCGAAGCCGAGTCCGAAGCCCGAGTGCGGCACAGAGCCGTACTTGCGCATATCGAGGTATGCCTCGTAGCCGGCCATGTCCATGCCGCCCTCCTGCTCACAGACAGGCAGGTGGTGGGAGGGGGGACGGTCAGAGAGAGAGAAAGAGAGAGAGAGGGACAGGGAGAGAGGGTCGAGGTAGGCCACGTGGCCGCGACCTCCTCTGCATGTGGGCAGATGCGGGTGGGGGCAGGGGTCGAGAGAGAGCACGTTTCCCAATCCCCTGGATGAACGCATGTGGTTGTGGAGGCTTCTCTTGCGGCTGTTCCAATCCAGATTCGAACCTCGAACACGCCCCAAGCCTCAACTGACCTAGATGCGCGCGTCGAGGATGTCGCAGTCGTCCGCGCGCTGCGACCCACAAACCCAGATCACTGATCCACTGATGCCCCCCCCCCCGACCGAAGACACCACGCTCTTCAACCCACAAGCCTCCGACCTAAGGATCCAGAGATCCCCCCCCAAAAATCCCACCTTGATTCGTGCCTCGAGGATGTCGAAGTTGTCCTCGCGCTGCGACCCTCCGATGAGCTCCCCGACCTTGGGCACCAGCATGTCCATCGCGGCGACCGTCTTGCCGTCGGGGTTGAGCTTCATGTAGAAGGACTGTGAGTGGGTGTTGGGGGAGGGGGGCGCGTGTGTGGGGTGTGGAGTGTGGAGGACAACCGTCTTGCCGTCGGGGTGGAGGTTCATGTAGAAATACTGTGGGCGTGTGTGTGTGTGGGGGGGGGGGGGGGCGGTTGGTTGGGTGCGTGTGTAGGGTGTGGAGTGTGGAGGACAACCGTCTTGCCGTCGGGGTTGAGGTTCATGTAAAAATACTGTGGGCGTGTGTGTGTGTGGGGGGGGGGGGTTGGTTGGGTGCGTGTGTGGGGTGTGGAGTGTGGAGGACAGCCGTCTTGCCGTCGGGGTTGAGCTTCATGTAGAAAGACTGTGGGCGTGTGTGTGTGGAGGGGGGGGGGGGCGGTTGGTTGGGTGCGTGTGTGGGGTGGAAGGACGACTGTCGGAGCTGAGCTTCATGTCGAAGGACTGTGTGTGTGTGTGTGTGCAGGTGTGAGTGCAACACCTTCATGGTTGGTAGCCTGGAAGGCTGGTGGGCTGATGGGTTGGAGTGTGGAGGACAACCGCCTTGCCGTCGGGGTTGAGCTTCATGAAGAACGACTGTGGGTGGGTGGGTGGGTTGGAGGTGGCTGGTGTGTGAGCGTGGAGGGCGACCGTCGGGGTTGAGCTGTATGGGAGCAGCGCTGGCCAGTTTAGTGTGCAAGCTTGTACACACCTCGATCTCCGTGGGTATAGGCTTCATGTGATGAATTGTTGACAAGTCTGTTGGTGTTGGCGTGTTAATAACACGCCCGCCACACGAGGCAGCCCTCTCAATCCCACGCCCTGAGGGCGCGGATTGTATCGTAAGGCTCCTGCGTCGCGTCCCGTTCAGTGGCGTGTCGATGTGCCCCCTCTCCCACCACCCACCACCCCACCCCCGGAACACCCACCCACCCACTTCACACACACACACACACACGCCCTGACACCCGACACCCTGACACACACACACAACACACACACATTTTGCTGTCGACTGCACACTAGGAGAACGCCCATTGGCTCTTTTAACCTTGACCTCCTTGAGTTTGAGCTCCATTTGATGATAGCTTGTACATCGTGCTGGACGACGCTGGACGTGTTATAACTTGTGGCATGTTATTACTTGTGTACTGTACTGTTGGCTCTGTTCACTTTGATCTCCTTGGGGTAGTTGTACACGATGACTGGCTGCTTGTAGATGTCCTCGGCGATGTGGCGCTCGTGCTCGGTCGCGAGGTCGATGCCCCACTCGACCTGCGGCGAAATGGGGAGAACGAGGGGGGGGGGGCAAATGGGGTTTAAAAGACGAAACCCAGAGTTGAGAAGCTCTACTGGGAAGCTCTAGCTCCTTTAGAAAGCCCCATTCGACCTGCGACGAAAGAGAGCGGGGGCGGGGGGCGGGTGGGTGGGTGATTTTTGAGACCCGACATCCACAACTCAACACGACGCTTCCTGTTGTGGATTTTTAATTGCTGAGGTCGATACCCCACTCGACCTGCGACGAAAGAGAGAGGGGGCGGGGCGGGTGATGTTTGAAGCCCGACGTCTACTCGTGTGTGCTGTAACTCACACGACGCTTCCTGCTCCGGATTGTCAGCTGTCGTCCCAGCCAGTTGACTGGAAGTCTGGCTGCGTGTGTACAGCCGAAAAGAAAACACTTGGCGTACCACGTGCTCAAACTCATTGACGTCCACAACTCGCACCCTCCAAGCACAACAAGCCCCACGACCCGCACGACCCGCACGACCGACGAAATGGGGAGAACGAGGGGGGGGGGGCAAATGGTTTTCAAAAGACGTAAACCCAGAGTTGAGAAACTTCATCAGCTCCTTCAGAAAGCCTACACCCCAGGAGAGGTACCTGGAAACCCCGGCCCCTAAAACTCTGCCACGACCAACGCCCGGTCGCCGCACCGCGTGCTCGAACTTCTTGCCGCCCACAACTCACCCCCCCCAAGAGCAACAAGCCCCACGACCCGCACGACCAATCGCCGCACCGCCAGTGTATCCGTAAGCCAACCCGCAACCCGACAAAGTGCACTTTCGGGTCGAGATTATTTGCTTCGGGCTGGCGATTTGTTGAGATTGCGCAAATTTCGACCCCCAAAGTGTGAAAATCGTCATTTTCACACTGTTCCCGCCAAAAGTCGCCTCCGTCGGGTTCAGATTGGCGGAATGAGCGCGAGGCCCGGGTCGAGCCGTCATTTCCCCAAGGTTCTTAGCGGAACCACTGCGCACCGCGTGCTCGAACTTCTTGCCTCCCGCGATGCTCTTCTGCAGCAGCTCAATCGCCTCGGTGTATGTGATGCGAACAAACGGCGTCGCGACGACCTGCTCCAGGCGCTCAATCGCACCCTTGTCGACCATCTGCGTGTGCAAAAGAGAGACAGCGAGAGAGTGTGTGTGTGTGTTTGCGACAGAGAGAGTGTGTGTTAGCGCGCGCGAGAGAGAGTGTGTGCGGGCGTTTGTGTCTTTATGTTTCCAAAAAGACGAGGCCTTCAATACAACGCAACACAAGAGATAAGGCTCCTATCAATGCCTTGACGATGTACGCGAGGTTAAAGCGGCACTCTGCGAGGATGTACTTGCAGCAGTAGCGCACATGGTCGTCCGTGGAGCACAACAGAGCTCAACACACACACCGCTGAAAAGTGACAAGACCCACCAGAACAACTCGATCCAAGCGACAGGGCATACATACAAACACAACGAAACATCCAAGAGGCAAGGCTCGCCACCGCCTCTTGAGGCGTACTGGTGACAGGCACAATCACGGGCAGGTTGCTACTCTGCTGCTGGTTGCTAAACGGTTCAGAAACCCCGACGTTGAGGTTTTAAGATCCCCCTCCCCACCCCCAGTTACCTCGACGGTGGACTCAAGGTCGGAGCGGCACTCGGCGAGGATGTTCTTGCAGCAGTGGCGCAGTCCTCGGCGTAAAACTCGATCCAAGAGATACAGCATATCCATACGACGCAACCCAAGAGGCAAGGCTCATCAAAACGAGCTCCACACCTTAACAATGAACTCGAGGTCGGAGCGGCACTCATCGAAAGTGCACTTGGAGCAGAAGCGCAGTCCTCGGCGCACAACTCGATCCAAGATACAGCATATCAATACGACGCAAACCAAGAGGCAAGGCTCATCAATCGAAGTCGGAGCGGCACTCTGCAAGGATGTACTTGCACCAGTAACGCACGCAGTCCTTGGCGTAAAACTCGATCTAAGAGATACAGCATATCAATAAGACACACCCCAAAAGGCAAGGCTCAACAATACGAGCTCCACACCTTAACAATGAACTCGAGGTCGGAGCGGCACTCGGCGAGGATGTACTTGCAGCAGTAGCGCACGTAGTCCTCTGCGCACTGCATGTCGTCGTTGATGTCGCAGAACGCCATCTCGGGCTCAATCATCCAGAACTCTGTACGCGGTGTGTGGGCCAGTGTGAGGTGAAGAGAGAGAGAGAGGGAGAGAGAGAGAGAGAGAGGGAGGGAGAGAGAGAGAGAGAGAGAGAGAGAGAGGGAGGGAGGGAGGGAGTGCAGAACGCCATCTCGGGCTCAATCATCCAGAGCTCTGTGCTTGGGGGGGGGGCCAGTGTGAGGCTAAGAGAAAGAGAGAGAGAGAGAGAGAGAGAGAGAGAGAGAGAGAGAGGGAGGGTGGGAGTGCAGAACGCCATCTCGGGCTCAATCATCCAGAAATCTGTGTGCGGGGGGGGGCCAGTGTGAGATGAAGAGAGAGAGAGAGGGGAGAGGGAGGGGGGGAGTGCAGAACACCATCTTGGGTTCAATCATCCAGAACTCTGTGCGGGGTGTGGGCCAGTGTGAGGTGAAGAAGAGAGAGGGAGAGAGAGAGGGACGGAGTGCAGAGGGCTCAATCATCCAGAACTCTGTGCGGGGTGTGGGCCAGTGTGAGAGGTGAAGACAGAGGGAGGGAGAGAGCGAGAGGGAGAGCGAGAGGGAGAGAGAGGGAGAGAGTGAGGGAGTGAAGAACACCATCTCAGGCTCAATCATTCAGAACTCTGCGCGTGTAGTATTACACACGGTGAACGTGTGTGCGTGTGAGTGTGAGAGTGCGCGTGTGTGTGCGTGTGGATTCAGACGTCACGAATGCACGCACGCATGCAGTGTGGATGCAGATGTGTGGACGAGCGGCACGTCTGGCGTGGTATCCGGACATGCTGCATCGTCATTCGAGTGTTAATAGGCAGTAAATAGACCACTAGTCTGGACCATGCTCACACACATGCGCACGAACACACACACACACACACACGCACGCACACACACATGCACACACACACATTCACACACATGCACACACACACTCTCACACACACAACCGCACCCGCGAGGTGGCGCGCCGTGAACGAGTACTCTGCGCGGAACGTCGGCCCAAACGTGTAGATGTTGGAGAGCGCGCACGCGTAGAACTCGCCCTGAAGCTGGCCAGACACCGTGAGGTAGGCCTTCTTGCCGAAGAAGTCGTCGGCGTAGTCGACCGCGCCTGTGCGTGTGTGTGTGTGCGTGTGTGTGTGTGTGCATCTCTCTCTCTCTTCTTCTCCCTCCCTCCCTCTCTGCGTGTGTGTGCGCACGCATGTGTGTGTGTGTGTGTGTGAGGGGTAGGTCTGCAGCTGGCGAGACACCGTGAGGAAGGCCTTCTTGCCGAAGAAGTCGTCGGCGTAGTCGACCGCGCCTGTTGGAGGTGTGTGCGTGTGTATGTGTGTGTGTGTGTGTGTCTCTCTCTCTCTCTCTCTCTCTGTGTGCGGACGCATGTGTGTGCGCGTGTGTGTGTGTGTGAGGGGTAGGTCTGCAGCTGGCCAGACACCGTGAGGAAAGCCTTCTTGCCGAAGAAGTCGTCGGCGTAGTCGAGCGCGCCTGTTGGAGGTGTGTGCGTGTGTGTGTCTCTCTCTCTCTCTCTCTGTGTGTGCGCACTCATGTGTGTGCGTGTGTGTGTGTGTGAGGGGTAGGTCTGCAGCTGGCCAGGCACCGCAAGGAAGGCCTTCTTGCCGAAGAAGTCGTCGGCGTAGTCGACCGCCTCTGTGCGTGCGTGCGTGTGTTGTGGCGAATTTTACGGCCCGTCGGACGACACGAGCGCGCGCGTGTGTGTATGAGGGGTGGGATCTGTGTGTGTGTGTGTGTGTCAGTTGTTGCATTCTGTCGGACGCCACACGCCGTTGACGAGTGTCTGTGTGTGTTGTGTGCGCGAGAAGTGCAGTTTTGCGGCAGCTCTGGCCAGACACCTTGAGGTAGGCCTTCTTGCCGAAGAAGTCGTCGGCGTTGTCGACCGCGCCTGTTGGAGGTGTGTGTGTGTGTGTGTCTCTCTGTGTGTGTGCGCACGCATGTGTGTGTGTGTGTGTGTGTGAGGTAGGTCTGCAGCTCTGGCCAGACACCGTGAGGAAGGCCTTCTTACCGAGGAAGTCGTCGGCGTAGTCGACCGCGCCTGTGCGTGTGTGTGTGTGTTTCGGATGTTGCATTATGTCGAATGCCACGTGTGTGTGTGTGTGTGTGTGTGTGTACGAGGGGTGGGTTACATTATGCAGCAGCTCTTGCCGAAGAACCCCCCCCCACACACACACACCACCCCACCCCCACACCCGCGCGCGCCGCACCCCAACCCCAAAGACACCCTCGTGTAAAGGCAGCCCCTAACCCTAAACCATTGACCCACACACCTGTCGCCGTGCGCTTGAGCCCGCCCGACCACCGCTGGCTCTCCTCTGCTGCGGCCACATCGTTCTTCGCCTTCTGGAGCGCGGTCACACCCGCCTTGACCTCGTCTGCCAGCGCCTTGTCGTCCTTGGAAGCGGCGGCAGCGACCTTGGGTGTGTGTGTGGGGGGGGGGGGCATGTGTGTGGGTGTGCGTGCATGTGCGTGTGTGTGCACGTGTGTGTGTGTGTGCGTGTGTGTGTGCGGTCACACCCGTCTTGACCTCGCCTGCCAGGGCCTTGTCGTCCTTGGCAGCGGCAGCAGCAACCTGAGTGGAGATGGGGATGCGTGTGTGTGTGCGTATGTGTGCGCGTGAGATTTTCTTGACCTCGTCTGCCAAGGCCTTGTCGTTCTTGGCAGCAGCGACCTTGGGGGGGGGTGCGCGCGTGTGTGCGTGTGTGTGTGCGCGGTGACCCCGGTCTTGACCTCGTCTGCCAGGGCCTTGTCGTCCTTGGACGCAGCGGCGACCTTGTGTGTGGGGGGGGGAGGGGGCATTTTTGTGTGCATGCAGGTGTGTATGTGTGTGTGTCGTGTGTGTGTGCCTTGTCGTCCTTGGCAGCAGCAGCGGCAGCGACCTGATTCGAGATGGGGATGACACACGCATGCCAGGAACCTACCCAGACGCTAACTCAACGCCTGTTATCCAAGAGGCATGCAAACCATAAAAGCATGGATGCTGCTGTGCACCTTGGCCGCCTTCAAGGCTTGACTGCATCGCCCGCCGCGACCACAGCCGCCTTGGCCTGCTCCAGCTGCTCGGGTCCCCACCCCACCCCACCCCACCCAAACACACACACAAACTCATGCACACACACACACACACACGGAACGCCCTAGTTTCATGACGAATCGATACACTAGATGCTGCTGCTGTGTACCTTGGCCGCCTTAACTGCGTCGCCAGCCGCGATGATGGCCGCCTTGGCCTGCTCCAGCTGCTCGGGCGACCCTCCCCCCCTCTCCCGCACGCAGACACATACACACACAGACACACCCCAATTCATGACGAGTACACATAGACAATGACGCACCTTGGCCGCCTTGACTGCATCGCCCGCCGCGACCACCGCCGCCTTGGCCTGCTCCAGCTGCTCGGGCGAGACCGCCGCCGGAACTCCCTCCCCGGACTCGGCCTTGCCGAGCAGAGTGGTGACCTGTGGCGTGCGTGCGTGTGTGTGTGTAATGTGGGGTGGGGGTGCGACACTGCCGCCGGGACGCCTTCCCCAGACTCGGCCTTGCCGAGCAGCGTCGTGACCTGTGCGTTTTGTTTTTGTTTTTGTTTGTGTGTGTGTGCGAGTGATGTGGGGCTCGAGAGGGGGGAGTTGGGGGGAGTTTAGGGATCGGACAGTCATCGACCCCACCCAAAACGCGCCCCTGTGACGTTCAACGCGAATTCAAGAGACAGCGCAGGAAAGGGGCGCAAAGCACGGGGGGGGGGGGGGGGTAGGGGAGAATCAACACACCCCAAACATGCCCTTGGCTAAAACAACGCAAACCAACGCAAGGAACAAGGCACGCACCTGGAACACCTCGCCCGCGCCCTCGCAGTCAGACGCGGTGATGATCGGCGTGTGCAAGGCAACATCCCAATCCCATGGGAAATGGACAGCTTCCCCACGCGCCCTGATCAGCCGACAGTGCAAGTGCACGGAACAAGGCGCGCACCTGCAACATCTCGCCCGCGCCCTCGCAGTCAAGACGCGGTGATGACCGGCGTGTGCACAGCAACACCCCGATCGCAGAGGAATTGGGGAGAGTTGCAAAAAGCTCCACCATGCGCCCCGACGAGACCACAGTGCAAGTGCCGGAAACGTGTGCAGTCGTAGATGAGGACACTCCCAGTCGGGCAAAACACACGTAACAAGAGAAGACGGACTGCTGCCGTCCCTTCACCTCGTCTGACTTCGACTCGGTGCGCCCTTCCAGACTTCCAGAGCCATCCCGGACTGGAACTATCCCGGGATGGCCCCGCTTGCGTACGGGAGTGCAATCCCAAACCTGAAATATGGACCGTGGAACAGGAACAGCTAGTGCAGGGAACAAGGCACGCACCTGGAACATCTCGCCCGCGCCCTCGCAGTCGGACGCGGTGATGATCGGCGTGTGCACGTACAAGAAGCCGTTCTCCTGGAAGAACCTGAGTGCGTGCGTGCGTGTGTGTGTTGTGTGTGTGTGGGGGGGGGCGACGTGTGCCTCAATCACCCATAATAAAATACTGCTAAATCGCACGCTCACTTGTGCGTCGCAAATGCGGGCGCGTTGCGGGGATGCGCGCGACCGCGCTGATCGTGCCTCTGTTCTGAACCCTAAACCACCCCCAAATCTCTGAGAACCTTATTTCCCCAAAACCCTTGGGGAGACACGCACTGGTGCGCCGCGAACGCGAGCGCGTTGCGCGTGCGCGCGACCGCGCTGATCGTGTTGGTGCGCGGCCGCAGATGCATCTCCTCGCGCATGCCTCAGGCACCGAAGACAGAAACAACTGAAGGGACGTACACACTCACTTGTGCGTCGCGAACGCGAGCGCGTTGCGGATGCGCGCGACCGCACTGATCGTGTTGGTGCGCGGCCGCAGGTGCATCTTCTCGCGCAGGAACTCGTACGACGTCTTCTTCTTGGCAATCGGGTACGTCGCGGCGTCAGACATGCCGAGGTGCAGCACCTTGGTTGCCTTGAGCTCGACCGGCTGTGCGCGCGCGTGTGTGCGTGGGGGGTGAGTGTGTGTGTGTGAGTGTGAGTGTGTGTGCATGTGTGTGCATACACAAATCACAAAACGAGATTGGGTGCGTTGCGGCGTCCCGACACGCCCAGGTGGAGCACCTGAAATCGCCGTGAGCTCGACCGTCTGGGTGTTGTAGGGAGGAGAGCGCGTGTGTGCGTGTGTGTGGTGGTGGGGACGTGCCAGAGCGTGTGAGCAGCGGAGCGTGCACGGCTGCCACACGCAAGCACACTGCCTCTTGCGGCACCGGCACCACCGAATGCGCGCTGGAGGAGGACCGGATGCGCCCGACCAGTTGCTGTGTGTGACTGCTGCTGCTGCTGACAGCTCCCGAGCTGCGCTGGGCGGCAATCGCCCACCTGCTTGGTGCCCTCGGGCGTGGCGGCGAGCACGCCCTCGACCAGCACGCTCGTGCCAGTCGCGACCATCTTTCCCAGCACCATGCCAGACGCCTCGGCCACCTCCTTGGTGACCATGACCTGCAGGTGGGGCGTGGCAGGGGTGGCGTGTGGGTGGGTGGTAGGATGCCGCTTGCATGCATGCAGAGCCCATGCATGCCCATGTCGCACAACCGTGCCGTGCGCCTGTGGCCACCTGTCGCACGCCAGTGCCCCCTCCCCCCCCCCATCGGCACCTGGATGGACTCCGGCGAGGAGCCGTCGTTGACCTCGAGGAAGCAGAACGCGCCGGCGCCGGCCTCACGCCCGGTCTTCACCCAGCCGCCCACGCGCATGGTGCGCCCGATCTGCGGCACGGCGCGCATGGAGTGCACACACGTTGGGCATGCAGTCTTGCTGCAGGCACGCTCGTGCGGCGCGCGTGTGGGGGCTCGTTGGGCGGCATGCATGGCCAACGGGCAAAATAGATCACTCCCCGCACCAGCGTCTTGCCCCCATCAGGGCGCCCGATGACCGCTGAGGTCATGGTCTTTCCAAACGACTTGCAGTAGGGGTAGACCAGGTTGAGCTCCGCCTCCTTCTGCTTCAGCGTGCTCTGCAGAGTGCAGCACGCCAGGCGACCATGCATGGGGCTACCGCACTGGTGCCGTGCCCCTCCAGCCCCCCCCTCCTGCAATCGGAGGGCATGTGCATGCAGCAGCAATGCGCCATGCATGCGGGCGCGTAGAGGCGCACCTCCAGCGACGCCAGCTGCTTCCTCAGGGCCTCCACCTCCCCGACCAGCGCCGGGTTGGCCTCGTTTGCGCCTTCCTCCATTGGGATGGTGTGCGTGACGGTAAAGGTGCTAGTGTCGGGCGCGCCGGTGGACGCAGCCGCTAGATGGCGCGAGGCCAGGCGCGGGGTCACGAGAAGAAGAGCAGGGGTCCTGGATGCTGGTTCGCTACACCTCCAAGCGCTCCTGGCTGTTCCTACTACAGACCGAGCACCGAGTGCACACCGCATCCCTTGCCACAAAAAGGCAACGCGGGCGCGCGCAGGAACCAAACTCCACACAAATCGGCGTAACAAATCGACGACAAATCGTTTTTTTCGGCGCCTCCAATTTATTCCTCCCGTGCGACCTCCCAGCCCCACGGCGCAGCCTCCTTCAACGCACAATGGCCACAATGCTGAGTGCATTGGGCCTCACGCTCGGCAAGATGCTGCAGTCGCAGCAGGGCGCCGCATTCGGCGCGGTGCGGTCGTTTGCCAGCCAGGTGAGGCTTCCTCTAATCATCAGGCTCCAGCCGCGTTGCCATCGCACTAAAACCCCGACATCGACACTCTCTTACTCACCTCGCTCGATCTTGGCGCAAACCTGCCCATGCACGCACGCAGGCGCACAACCCGGCGGTGTTCATTGGTAGGTGTCGCGTGTTGTGTGTTGGGAGCAGCGCTGCGCCATCCATGGAGCCCCATCCATGGAGCCCATGCATGACATGCATCATCCCTCTCATACGCAGATGCGACAACCAAGGTCATCTGCCAGGGCCTCACCGGCAAGAATGGAACATTCCACACGCAGCAGGTGCGTGGGAGGCATGGCGTGCAGCCCAATGGGGCGTTGCACGACGTGCTGCAAGGCACTGTCGCATGGGCGCATGGCACACATACGCAGGGCGCATAGCACACACGCACACGCACACACACACGCCCCTGGCGCACACACACGCACAAACAAACTCGCCCCTGTCGCCACACACTCACACCCACATACACGTCCCTGCCTACCCGCCCGCGTGCACCGCAGGCGATCGAGTACGGCACCCAAATGGTGGGCGGCGTGAACCCCAAAAAGGCGGGCTCCGTGCACATCGGGCTGCCAGTGTTTGCGTCGGTGGCCGAGGCCAAGCGGGAGACTGGCTGCCACGCATCGGTCATCTACGTGCCGCCCGCGGGCGCTGCCGCCGCGATCCTCGAGGCGGTCGAGGCCGAGCTGGAGCTGGTGGTGTGCATCACCGAGGGCATCCCCCAGCACGACATGGTCGGTACATAGGGTTTCCAGGGTTTCGGTATTCCCAGGAGATCACGGCCGGAGTATCCAGGGTGTCGGGGTTCCCGGGTGTTCAGACTTGGGTTCAGGTGCCCCTCGCCCTGAGCCGCCTGTAGTGCCTCCATTTGCGAGGGGGAGGGGGTGAGGTTGTGTCGCACACACAAAATAGTCCCGAGCATAAGATTTGTGCTAACAAAAACATGCCTAGAGCAGCGCCTCCGCCCTGCCGCTGCGTCCCCTTCAGAGGGCAGCCCTGTCTGTGTAGCGCAGGCGGTCTCTCCCACACGCACGCAACAATGGTGCAGCACGGCGTGACGCTGACACGTGCGCCACGCGGGGGGGTGTCACCCACCGCAGGTCAAGGTGAAACGCATCATGGCGACGCAGACCAAGACGCGGCTCATCGGCCCCAACTGCCCCGGCATCATCAAGCCGGGCGAGTGCAAGATCGGCATCATGCCGGGGTACATCCACACGAAGGGCCGCATCGGCATCGTGTCGCGCTCGGGCACGCTCACGTACGAGGCCGTGTTCCAGACGACTGCCGAGGGGCTCGGCCAGAGCACGGTCGTCGGCATCGGTGGCGACCCGTTCAACGGCACCAACTTCATCGACTGCCTGGAGCGCTTCGTCAAGGACCCGCAGACCGAGGGCATCATCATGATTGGCGAGATCGGGGGCACCGCCGAGGAGGAGGCCGCGCAGTTCATCATCGACAGCGGCACCAAGAAGCCCATCGTGTCGTTCATCGCGGGCACGACCGCGCCGCCCGGCCGCCGCATGGGCCACGCCGGCGCGATCATCGCGGGCGGCAAGGGCAAGGCGTCCGACAAGATCGAGGCGCTCCAGGCGGCAGGCGTGACGGTCACGGCGTCGCCCGCGGGCATGGGGGCCGCGATGAAGAAGCTCTTCGTCGAGAGGGGACTCATCCACTAATTAGTGACTCAGGGAAGAGGGAGGGGAGGGGAACAGAGCGGGCAGACAGCGGGACGCCTGGTCGGCCTGGTTGGCGTCCATACGGCTGCCCCCCACCCCGCGCGCCCCTGCTTGTGGCTGACTCCCGCCACCTTGCTTGTTTGTATCAGAATTAGTGATAGCAGTACTACTTAGGAAAGTGAAGCACTGTGGCCTTGACCGTTTGAAATAAGCAAGCAAATGCAGTGAGCGTGCAACACACTCTCCATCTCCTGCTGCCTCGTTCGCAGTTCGCTCTCAGCATGAGTGGGTGACCTGATGGGGGGGGGGGGACGTGCTGCATTGCAGGTTGTCTTGGACCTGAGCCTGATGTCTGGACCTGAGCTGAGTCCCTGAGGAGGGACCCCTCCCGCATGCGGGAGAGGTCACTCACACTAGGGGGTGTCAGTACATGTGTGATTCCTCACTTCGAAGTGTCAATCTTGCGATTCCCTTGCGTGCTACACACACACTGCACGATGCAGCGCGCCACGGACGATGACTTCGTCACAAACAACGACAAGGCTTTCATTTTGAAGGTGCGAGGCGCGCGCCGAGCGAGGATGGCGGCAGATGGCGGCTCTCCTTTAGCGCACTCGCCGATGCCACACCCCTCCTTGCATGCGCACCCCCCAGGCACTTCAGGCGGAGCAGCGCATCGATGGACGCAGGCTGTATGACTACCGGAAGCTGCGCATCACGGTGCGCATGCATGGATGCCCCATGCACGCGCATGGGCGCTGCATGGGTGCTGCATGGGCGCTGCATGGGTGCTCGATGCTGGGGGCAAAGGAGAGGAGACCAGGGCCAAGGGGGGCGGCTGCGACGTGCATGTGGACACGCACACACGGGGCCACGACGTAGTGTCCATGGCATGCGACCCCGAGTGCACGCACGCTGCGGGCAGCTAACAACCAACAACCAACAAACGAAAAAACGCACGCGCACACATGCACGCACGCACACGCGCACACACACACACACGCACACACACATGCACACACGCACGTGCACATGCACACGCACACGCGCACACACACACACACACGCACACTCACACGCTCGCACGCACACGCACACACACACACACACACACGCACACACACACACGCACACGCACACGCAAACGCACACGAACACACACACACTCACACACGCACAGTTCTCCCTCGACGACGGCTCCTGCACGGTGCGGCTCGGGGACACGCGCGTGATGTCGTCGGTGCTTGGCACGCTGGAGGCACCATACGCGGAGCGGCCGCAGGAGGGGCCGATCCGGTTCAATGTGGAGCTGTCGCCGATGGTGGGTGGGGTGGGGTGGCTGGCTGGTGGGAAGGAGAGTGGGGTGGGTGGTTGGCTGGGTGGGTGGGTGATGGGTGGGATGAGGAGCCGATCTGGTTCGATGTGGAGCTGTCGCCGATGGGTGGGTGGTGTGGGGTGGGTGGTGGGAAGGAGGGTGGGGTGGGTGGTTGGCTGGGTGGGCGGGCAAGCGGTGGGATGAGGGGCCGGTGCGGTTCGATGTGGAGCTGTCGCCGATGGTGGGTGGGTGGGGTGGGGGTGGTGGGAAGGAGGGTGGGATGGCGGTGGCTGGGTGGGCGGGTGGCTGGGTGAGCGGGTGGTGGGTGGCATGCGGGGCCGATCCGGTTCGATGTGGAGCTGTCGCCGATGGTGGGTGGTGTGGGGTGGGTGGATGGTGAGGAGGGTGGGTGAATGGGCGGGCGGGTGGGTGGGCGGTCTGGCTGTGGGATGAGGAGCCAATCAGGTGTAATGTGGAGCTGTCGCCGATGGTGGGTGGGGTGGGGTGGGTGGGTGGTGAGGAGGTTGGGGTGGGCATTTGAGGCGGGACGCCCTGGCAAGGACGCCAACGAGCTGGCCCGGCTGCACACACACACACACACACACACACACTCATGCACACGTGCATGCACATGCACACACATGCACACGTGCACACACATGCACGCACACACACACGCGCGCGCACACACACACACACACACACACCATGCACAGGCGTCTCCCTCGTTGGAGGCAGGCCGCCCGTGTGGAAGCCGACGAGCTGGCACGGATGCACACACACACACACATGCACACACACACATACACCATGCGCAGGCCTCGCCCGCGTTCGAGGCAGGCCGTCCGAGCGAGGAGGCAAACGAGCTTGCCCGGTTGCTTGATCGAGCGCTGCGCCAGACGCGCGCGGTCGACCAAGAGGCGCTGTGCGTGCTCGCGGGGCGGAAGGTGTGTGTGTGTGTGTGTGTGTGTGCGCATGTATGCGTGTGTGTGCGTGTGCGTGTGTGTCTGTGTGGCTGCTCGACTGAGCGCTGCGCCAGGCGCGCGCGGTCGACCAAGAGGCTCTGTGCGTGCTGGCGGGGCGGAAGGTGTGTGCATGTGTGTGTGTGTGTTTGTGTGGCTGCACCAGGCGCGCACTCGCAGAATGTGTGTGTGTGTGTGTGTGTGTGTCTGCTCGACCGAGCGCTACGCCAGAGCAGTGGTTGCTGTGCGTGCTCACGGGGCGGAAGGTTTGTGTGTGTGTGTGCGTGCGTGCGTGTGTGTGTGTGTGTGTGTGTGTGTGTGTGTGTGTGTGTGTGTGTGGCTGCACCGTAAACGCACTCGCAGAAGGTGTGTGTGTGTGTGTGTGTGTGGCTGCTCGACCGAGCGCTGCGCCAAAGCAGGGACGCTGCACGTGCTCGCGGGGTGGGGTGCTCTGTCACATATACACACGCCCGCAATCTGTCTGACTGTCTGTATCTCCGACTGTCTCTCCGTCTGTCTCTCTGTCTGTCTCTTTGTCTGTCTCTCTGTCTGACTCTCTGTCTGTCTCTCTGCCTCTCTCTCTCTCTTTGCCCCTCGCATGCACATGCAAACAGCAGTCACACGCACAACCCCACTCACGCGCGCATGCATGCATGTGTGGGCGCTGCGCGTGGACACGCACGTGCTCGGCCACGGCGGCAACCTCGTCGACGCGTCACACTGGTCACAATCTCACTCTTTCTCACACTTGTGCACACACACACACACACACACACACGCACATCCCAAACCTCAGACCCCACAGGTGTGGTGGACGCTGCGCGTCGACACACACGTGCTCGACCACGGCGGCAACCTCGTCGACGCGTGTGTGTTACACTGGTCACACTATCGCACACGCACACACACACACACACACACACGCGCGCGCGCAGGTGTGGGCGCTGCGCGTCGACACGCACGTTCTCGACCACAGCGGCAACCTCGTTGGCGCGTCACACTGGTCACACTCTCACTCTCTCTTACACTTGTGCACACACGCACACCCCAAACCCCACAGGTTTGGGCGCTACGCGTCAACACACACGTGCTGGACCACGACGGTAACCTCGTTGGCGTGTGCGCCACACTGGTCACACTTTCACACCAGCACGCCTGTACACACTAAGACCCAACTCCCAAACCCCACAGGTGTGGGCGCTGCACGTTGACACACACGTGCTCGACCACGGCTGAAACCTCGTCACTCTGGTCACACTATTATCACACTTGTACATACACACACACACACACTAACGCGCTCGCAGGTGTGGGCGCTGCGCGTCTACACGCACGTGCTCGACCACATCGGAACCTCGTCGACGCGTGTGTCACACTCTCACTCTCCCTCACTCTCTCTCTCGCACTTGTGCGCACACATACACACACACTAAGGGGGTCTTTCCACCGAGCGATTAATTGGTATCTGGTCGGTTCTATCTGGTCGGTTACGTGTTATCTGGTCGCCGTGTTTCCATCGTCTGGGCGTGTTTCGGCCAGATAGACTATCTGGACCTACCCAGATAGTCGACCTACCCAGATAGGGGTCCGAGACCTATCTGGCCTATCTGGTCCACGGTCAAACCTCGGCTCTGGCCTGCAACCGAGCGCGATCGATAGCTATCTCCTCGCGCGTCCGTAGATGTGCTTAGTACATCGAATGGCCAAGAAACGCACGCGCTACGGCCTGGGGCGTGCTTAGAACCCCCCAAACTTGGGCTACAACAGGCCCATGCAAACATGCCATGCAAACTGTTGCTGCGCGAGTGCGTGCGGCACTGTAACGCGCTGGTGAGGCGACGCCCCTCGGCAATATCCGGACATGCATGCAATGGAAACACGACGACACAGATATTGCGAGGAGGCCAGGTATTGCCTTTCGACCAGATAACTTATCTGAGTGAGGACCTAGATAAACGACACACAGATATTTGGTGGGAATACCCCTTAAACCTTAAACCCTCAACCCTCAACCCCATAACCCAAACCCCAAACCCCGCAGGTGTGGGCGCTGCGCGTCGACACACACGTGCTCGGCCACGGCGGCAACCTCGGCGACGCGTGCGCCACACTGGTCACACTCTCTCACATTTTAACACACACACACTCCACACACACACACACACACTCAGGTGTGGGCGCTGCGCGTCGACACGCACGTGCTCGACCACGGCGGCAACCTCGTTGACGCGTGCGTGCTGTCTGCACTCGGTGCGCTCATGGCGTTCCGCAAGCCAGAGGTCGAAGTGGGAGGGGAGAGCGGAACGGTGCGATACTGTGTGTGTGTGTGTCCTTGTGTGTGTGTGCATGTGCGTGTGTGTGTGTGTGTGTGTGTGCGCGCGTAGGGGGGAGGGAAGGAGGGGGTGGGGTGCTGTCTGCGCTCGGTGCACTGATGGTGCTCCGCAAGCCACAGTTGGAAGTGGGAGGGGAGAGCGGAACTGTGAGATAGAGTGACAGTGTGTGTGGGGGGGGGGGATGGGGGTGCTGTCTGCGCTAGGGGCGCTGATGATGCTCCGCAAGCCACAGGTCGAAATGGGAGGGGAGAGCGGAACGGTGAGATACTGTGTGTGTGTGTGTATGTGTGTGTGTGTGTGTGTGTGTGTGTGAGCGTAGGGGGGAGAGAAGGAGGCGGGTGGGTGCTGTCTGCCCTCGGTGCGCTCATGGCGTTCCGCAAGCCAGAGGTCGAAGTGGGAGGGGAGAGCGGAACGGTGAGAGAAAGCGACAGTGTGTGTGTGTGTGTGTGTGTGTGTGTGCGTGCGTGCGTGCGTACGCGCGTGTGTAGCAAGGAGAGAATGAGAGGGGTGGGGGTGCTGTCTGCACTCTGTGCGCTGATGGCGTTCCGCAAAGCCCTCTTGCGGAGTTAAAGTCACAGAGTTGAAGTGTGTGTGGGGGGGTGAGCGGAACGGGGAGAGAGATAAAGGGAGAGAGTGTGTGTCCATGTGTCAGCTTCTCCAAAGCTCTACTATCCCCCCCCCACACCCACACACAAACACTTTCTATGGAGCACATACTGTTGGAGGGCCATTGGCGAGAGCTTTCACCAGCTGTCCGTGTAAATGCCATAAACTGTCTGCGCAGGACATCACCGTCACAGAGGTCAAGGAGCCGCTCGCGCTCACAACCCACCACCTGCTGGTCACACACACACACACGCACACACACACGCACACACACACGCACATGCGCGCACACACAAACACACACACACAGGAGATCACCGTGCACGCGCCCGAGGTCAAGGAGCCGCTGCCGCTCACAATCCACCACCTGCCGGTGTCGATCACGTTTGGGTTCTTTGAGGGCGGAAATGTCGTGCTGGTGCGTGTGTGGGGGGGGAGGGAGTGCGTGTGTGTGTGTGTGTGGTGCATTAAGGCGATGCCCATCACGTTTGGGCTCTTTGAGGGCGGAAACGTCGTGCTGGTGCGTGTGTGTGTGCGTGTGTGTGGTGTGTGTGTGGGGGGGGGCATGCGCGTGTGTGTGTGTGTGGATCAGGTTATCGTCAGGGTACAATCTTGACTGCGCCGCACTGCTGGACCGCGGGCGCAAACGCGGCGCGCTTGTGGTGTGTGTGGGGCGTGTGTGTGTGTGCGTGCGTGTGTGTGTGTGTGTGTGTGTGTGTGTGTGTGGATCAGGTTATCATCAGGGTACAACATTGACTGGACCACGGGCGCCAACGCGGCGCGCTTGCGGTCGCGCAGGGCGTCGAGCGCTGCTGTGAAAGAAGAGTTGGGGGGGGGGGGGGAGGTGCTGGGGCGGGTCGGGGGGGGGGGGAGGTTTTGAGGTTTTGCCCAATGTTTGCTGGTGCTCGTGCGTTGCTGGTGCTCGCGTTTGGGTCTGCCTACAGTGCGCTCGTGCCAGTGATGACCTTAGCGTCCCCCGCAGCCCCCGCAGCCCCCGCCGCGGGGCATACACACACACACACACACACACACACACGCATACACACACATACACACACAGAGCCGGGGACACACACAGACACACCAGGTGAACCCACAGCGATTTGTGTGAGGGAGAAAGTTGTACATGTGGGAACTTGCACCCCAGGCGCCATCAAGGGCTTGCGCCACCCGCGCACATCGCCTATGGAGGTCATTTGACCGTTGTTTAGCCTCTGTCAGGGGTGGTGGAGAGCCCTGTGTCGAAGAAGCCCAGGGCATCCCCCCCATGCACCCCATGCGGGCTGCCCGCGACCTCTAGAACGGTGACATATGGCCTAGGAACGATGACCCAGCGGGGGTGCCTCCGAGGGGCGGTCCTGAGCTGGTCGGGCCGTGCCAGGTGTGAGTGGGTGTGGGGCAAAACCATCTTGAAATTCACGCGACCATACCCAGACTTCGACCCGAGTTAGGTCGGTCATCGGTTCCTGACGGTGCTTACGCATAGATTTATTATAGAAAATATAAGTTTGAGGCCGGCACGGTCAAGCGCGGTGTCGGATACAGTGGTGCAGACCTAGAGGTCGGCACCACTGTATGCACATCTAGAGGTCGCGGGCAGTATGCACATCTAGAGGTCGCGGGCAGCCCGCATGGGGTGCATGGGGGGGATGCCCTGGGCTTCTTCGACACAGGGCTCTCCACCACCCCTAAAAGAGGCTAAACAACGGTCAAATGACCTCTATAGGCGATGTGCGTGGGTGGCGCAAGCCCTTGATGGCGCCTGGGGTGCAAGTTCCCACAAGTACAACTTTCTCCCTCACACAAATCGCTGTGTGAACCCCAGCCTCAAGGATGCGGCAGCGGCACACACACGCACACACACACACACGCACACACACACATCGAACCCAGCCTCAACCAGGTGGCGGCACACACACACACACACCTCCCCCCACGCACACATTAGGTCGACCCCAGCCTCAAGGAGACAGCGACACACACACACACACACACACACACCACACACACACACACACCTCCCCCCCTCACGCACGTTAGGTCGACCCCAGCCTCAAGGAGGCAGCAGCGAGCGAGGGGAGCGCAACAATCATGATGAACCCAAACAATGAGGTGTGCGTGTGTACTGTGTGTGCGTGTGTGTGCGTGTGTGTGCGAGTGTGTGTGCATGTGCGTGTGCTCTAGTGCTGCTCTGGTGCTGCTCTGGTGGGGGGCTGAGGGGAGCGCGGCAATCATGGTGAACCCAAACAACGATGTGTGTGTGTGCGTGTGTGCTGCGTGTGTGTGCTGCGTGTGTGCGTGTGTGCATTTGTGTGTGTGTGAAGGTGTGTGTGTGTGTGTGTGTGTGAGTGTGTGTGTGTGCTCTGATGGTGCTCTGGTACTGCTCTAATGGGAGGGCTCTGATTGGGCTCTGGCAGTGCTCTGATGGGATCTGATGGGGGGCTCTGACGGTTCTGTGGTGGTTCTCTGATGGAGCTCTGATGAGGGGCTCAGATGGTGCGCTGATGGGGGGCTGATGGTGCTCTGATGGAGCTCTGATAGTGCTCTGGTGGGAGCTCTGGCCACACTGCACAGGCCCCCCCCCACACACACACACTGAATTTGCTGCTGCTGCTGCTGCTGCTGCCGAGCAGGTGTGCGCCGTGCACAAGGCCGGCGGCGTGAGCTCATCGCAGCTGGTTCGCTGGTTCGCTGCACACACACACACACACACACACTCAATTTCCTGCTGCTGCTGCTGCCGATCAGGTGTGCGCCGTGCATAAGGCCGGCGGCGTCGGCGTGAGCTCGTCGCAGCTGTTTTGCTGCACACACACAAACACACAAACACACACACACACACACACTCAATCTGCTGCTCCTGCTGCTGCTGCTGCCGTGCAGGTGTGCGCCGTGCACACGGCCGGCGGCGTCGGCATGAGCTCGTCGCAGCTGTTGCGCTTCACACACACACACAGACACACACACTCAATCTGCTGCTGCTGCTGCTGCTGCCGTGCAGGTGTGCGCTGTGCACAAGGCCGGCCGCGTCGGCGTGAGCTCGTCGCAGCTGTTTCGCTACACACACACACACACAGACACACACACTCAATCTGCTGCTCCTGCTGCTGCTGCTGCTGCTGCTGCTGCCGTGCAGGTGTGCGCTGTGCACAAGGCCGGCGGCGTCGGCGTGAGCTCGTCGCAGCTGTTCCGCTGCGTGCGGCTGGCGGCAACAAAGGTGTGGGTTGTTCGCTCGCGAGAGACCAGTTGCCTGCTGCCTGTTGCATATTGAATGTTGCATGTTGCCTGTTGCTTGGCCTGTTGCATGTTGCCTGGCCTGTTGCCCTTAAACCTTAACCCTTGATGGCCGATGGGAGGGGGGGGGGGGGCTACGCCGCAGCTGGTGCGCTGGCTGCAGCTGGCGGCAACAAAAGTGTGGGTGGCCGTGGGAGCCTAGGGAGGGGGGGGGCTACTGTCAGCCGCTGGGCTTGTCATGCGGAGGCAACGATGGTGTGGGCGGCCGCGAGAGCAGAGGGAGAGAGGCATATTGCTGGGGTGAAGGTACTGCCAGGGGAGGGGGGGGGCGCTGGGGGGGGGGGGCTAGTGGCAGCTGCTGGGCTTGCCATGGGGAGGCCGCTGTGACGCGCACACGAGCGAGAGAGCGGAGCACGCCGCACGACCGCGCGGGTGCGCCCCCCACCCCCACCCCCACCCCACACACACCACCACCACGAAGCGCACGCGCGCGCACACGCACACACACACAGACACACTCGCACGCACACACTCACACACACGCACACACATGCACACACACACACGCAGGCTCACGAGCTTGTCGCGCAGCTCAAATCTGCACTCGAGGCGCACTCGGTCGCGCGCGTGCGCGCGCGCGTGCGGCGCCACACGCCCGCACAGCCGATGGCGACGGGGCACCTTCCGGGCGACGGCACGGCAAGGGCGGCCATGGAGGTGTGTGTGCGTGTGTGTGTGTGTCTCTGTGTCTGTGTGTAGGGAGGGAGGGGGGGGGCGCTTGGGTGATTGGGGGGGGGAGGGCGGTGTGTGGGGGGGGCGAGGGGGGAGGCTGGCTGGAGACGGCACGGCAAGGGCGGCCATGGAGGTGTGTGAGGGAGGGAGGGAGGGAGGAGGGAGGGAGGGAGGGAGGGAGGGAGGGAGGGAGGAGGGAGGGAGGGAGGAGGGAGGGACGGAGGGGGGGAGGGAGGAGGGAGGGAGGAGGGAGGGAGGAGGGAGGGAGGGAGGGGAGGGAGGAGGGAGGAGGGAGGGGGAGGGCGGAGGACGGAGGGAGGGAGGGAGGGAGGGAGGGGGGAGGGGACGCTTTGGTGATTGAGGGCGCAGCCGATGCCGGCGAGGAACCTGCCTGGAGACGGCACGGCAAGGGCGGCGATGGATGTGTGTGTGTGTGTGTGTGTCTGTGTCTGTGTTTGTGTCTGTGTAGGGAGGGAGGGGGGGAGGGAGGGGTGATTGGGGCAGGAGGGCGGTGTGTGGGGGGGGGGGGGGGGGGGGAGCTGCCTGGCGACGGCACGGCAAGGACGGCGATTGAGGTTTGTGCCAGGATGGGGAGAGCTTGCTAGTGGCGTGCTTTGGCGATGTAGCGGCTGGGGGGGGGGGGTTGAACCCTCGCAGGGGGCGGCACGTGCAGCGCTGCTCAGTGCCGATAGCCCTCCCTGCAAACCCTGGCGCCGCCGGCTGCTCTGCTCTGCCTGATGGACGCCTGGTGGGCGCCAGCTTGGCAACGCCGCAGGGCTCGGCATCGATGCAGAAGGACCCCGAACCTGTACCACCTTGCCGACCCCCGCTCTGCTCTGCTCTGCCTGACGCCACGGCTGCAGAGCTCGGCATCGCTGCAACAGGCAACAGGATCCCCAAACCCTGAACCTCAACCCCTGCTCTGCCCTGTTCTACTACCCTGCCTGCCCGCCCGCCCCTGAACCCGCGCCCCTGCCCTGCTCTACTCCGCTCTGCCTGCCCGCCAGGTGGACTCAACTGCCGCAGGCAGCTCGGCATCGGCGCAGCCAGGATCCCCAAACCCTGACCCCCCAACCCCTGCTCTGCTCTGCCCTGCCTGCCCGCCAAATCCCAAACCCCGTGAAAGGGACCCCAACCCCTGAACCCCAACCCCTGCTGTGCTCTACTCTGCCAAACCCCATAACCCCGCCCTGCCACCAGGTGGACGCCAAGGCCGCGGAGCTCGGCATCGACATGGACGACGCGGACGACGAGCCCAGCAGCAGCGGCGATGGCGCGGCGGCGGCAGGGACGGCAACGACAGCGGGAGCGGCTGCTGCGGCTGCGGCGGCCGTCGCGGGGGGCGCCAAGCGCAAGGCCGGCGGAGGGGGCGCTGCGACGCTCAAGGCGCCGCCGCCGAAGCTCAAGGCGCCCACGCCAGCGGCTGTCGCGGGCGCGGGCGGGAAGGGGGGCAAGGCCAAGGCGGCGGCGGCGGGGAGCAGGCGCCAGCCAGACGTGGCGTACGACGAGCTCGAGGCGATCGCGGCTGTCATCGCGGGTGCCGGCGGCGGTGGTGGTGGTGGGGAGGAGGCGGTGGCTGGGCTCGCGGACGCGGTCAAGCCCAAGGCAGCGGCGGCTGCGGCTAAGAAGCAGGTGGGCAAGAAGAAGTAGTAGAGTGGACAGCTCCGGGAAAGCTTTTGTAACTTGTCTGACAGTCACGAACTTGTCCGTTTTTTTCTGTCCGGTTGGCCAGTCAAGACGTGGCTGCGTACAACGGCGAGCCGAGCGGTTGCAGCGAAGGCCTGCAAGTGGCCTGGCTCTGGGCCCCACCCTACCCTCCATTCCAGACGCACATGATGCACAGAGATGTGCCAGGCCGAGCCAGTTAAGACACGCGTGTGCTGGTGGAGGGCAGGTGGTGACAGAGCCCGCAATCAAGCTAATGCTGCCAAGAAGCAGGGGGGAGGGCGAAGGCAAGGCGAAGAAGAACTCGCACTCATGGTTACAGTTGCGACCTCATCCGGTCTGGTGATGTTGGAGTAAGTGGGATAAGTATTCGGTTATTTATGAGCCCGGCGTTGGTTTGTTGTGTACAGCGCCCCTGGGGGTATGTGCGATTTCCGTGCAGAGGGAAAAAACTGCAATGGGAGTGTTGACCCGCCAAGGGTGTCATGGTCGGCAAGCTAGCTGGGGTGCTTGCCGGCCATACTTGGCGGGCGCATGGAAATCGCCACCAGGGGGGCCCTGGCAAACCCGCGCCGTCCCTATCATTGTGCACGTGAGTCCCCCGAGTCCTTCGAGGGTGCTGAAAAAGTGTGTCTGGAATCGTGTCTATGCGCTAACGGACCACACACGCGTGCGCGCTCACACAGCGCCAACGGTCCGCGTGCTACTCTCGCCTCGCCAACCAACATCTCGCACCTCGCCCCCCCCCCCCCCCCCGGGCCGCGCCGCACGCACTTCTGCATGTGAGTGTGGGGGAGCATGGCGACCGATGGGGTCTGCCTGGTTGCCCCCCAAAACCAACCAACGCGCGCCGTGCTGGCTGATGCGCTGCATGCGCGGCGCGGCTTACGTGCGCCCACAGGCTCGCTCGCCATGTGGGAGAGCCCACCACTGGGCGCAACTCTTCGTCTCCTCATCTTCCTCGATCCAGCGAAAGCCCACTCGCGCCATACATTCCAACGCGCCCCCCTCCGCTCCGCTCCCAACCAGCGCGCGATCGCTGAGTGACCAGCAGCGCGTCAACTCTCCCTCCTCTCGCCACGAGGGCGCGCTCACTCCATGATCTGCCACGCGTACAGCCCGCTGCTGTACCTGTCGGCGGTCGCGCGGCGCCCCACGTGCCGGCCGCCGCCCCCCAGGTGCGCCGGCACAGAGCGCGTGCGCTGCATGGCGCTGCTACCGCTGCTGGCGCTGCTGCTGTCGGGGACCCCGCTGCTGCTGCCGCGTCCCACGTTGCCTACCCTGACGCCGACTCTTGCGCCGCCGCCGTCGCCAGACTCGGAGCCGAGCCCGTCGAGCCCGTCGAGCCCGTCGGCCACGCTGCCCTTGCGACCGAAGAGCATCGCAAACGAGCCCGCGAGCGCAAACGCGGCGAACGAGCGCAGGCGGCGCGCGGGCCGCCGCGAGCCGGAGCCGCGCCCGCTGCTGCTGGGGAAGAAGCCGTCGAGCGAGTCCGCGCCGTCGCTGCCGTCACTCGCGCGCGACGACAGCGCAGACGTCGGCGTGCTCATCGCGCGCTTCATCAGCCCGGCGCGCGGCGGCCGCTGGTCGCCGCTGCCACCGCTCGTCGTCGCGCGGCGCGCGGGGAACGTTGACGCGCCCGACGGCATGGCGTACGCGTTGGGGTCGGCCGTATGCGGCGGCACACCGCGCGCCCTGCGAGCCGCGACGAAGCGCGGCGCCTCGATGCCCATCTTCCTGACGAAGCCCCACATGCCGTGGCGCACCGCGAAGCGCGCGAGGTTCTCGGGGATCTTGAGCTGCTCGTGGTGCAGCAGGGTAGTCTCGGCCGCGGGGCGGCCGCTGCCCCACGGGCACTCAACGTCGCGCGAGCGCCACATCGAGTAGAACTGGTCAACGCTGACGACGCCCTCGTCGCCTACCGAGCTCGGGTGGTCGTTGCACGCCTTGGTCACGCCGTAAAGGCCGTCGGGCGTGCGGAAGCAGCGGCGCGCAATCGTGTACTGGCGCGAGTTGATGAACGAGAACGGGAATTTGCGCGTCCAGCGCACGACGGCCTGGCGCTGGGACGCGTCGCCGACCTCCGCAATCGAGTACGCGCTGATCATCAAATCCCACTCTGGTCGGAACGAGTCGTCAAAGTACAGGTCGCATGCCTCCTCAGCGGTCGCGTTCGGCACGGTCGTGCTCGACTTGTACTCGGACTTGCCGTTTGGCAGCACACGCCGCCACCCCGTGTACTTGAGCGTGCCAGGGATCTCCTTCTCCATCATGAGCTCCCAGGGCCCAGCGCCCTGCGTGCCGCCGTCGCCCTCGCCGTGGTACTGGAAGAAGGCGAGGTCCTTCTCAGTGACGTACCTGCGCGTGCGTGCGCGTTGAGTGAGCGTCAGGCAGCCACACATCGCAGTGAGTGCCCGCTCCCCCATCCACGCGTGCATGCACGTGCCACGACTGCCCTGTATTACTCACTCTGCCAGTGCCGTGCCACCCTCAGCACATGCCACCTCGCCGCATACCCCTCAACTCACCAGTCCTCGTCCGCCGACGACGAGCACCCCATGGGGGCGCCTGGCCGCTCAGATGACGGGAAGTCGAAGTGCCATCCCTGTGCGTGCCACCAAGCACGTGTATAGTGTAAGGCGCGCCAACATGTCCACACGCAGTGCTGCCCCATGCGGCGCGCCATGCGTGCAAGCAATCTCGCAGTGCCGCACCTGGAAGCACGCCCACAGCAGTACCGCCTTGCAGAAGCGCCTGAAGGTTCCTGTTTCGACCATTTGATACCACACGTCCCTGCGGAAGGCGGCAGCGGAAACGCGTGGTCAACTTTTAGTCGACTTTCCCCACTGCGCCCCCCCCCCCGCGACGCCGATTGGCGCCACCCCCGGCCCGCTCATCTCCTCCCACGGCGCGGAAAATTGGGCATGTGTGCCCCGTTGGATGTTGTCAGTTGTGGGGGTGGGCTGTGTGCGAGTTGTAGCTGTGCACAAAACTTGCCTCACGATGAAGAAACCTTGCCCCGCGACGACGAGGTTGCGCAGGCCGGAGGATGAGAGGACGAAAGACGCGGGCATGGAGAGTCCTCGCCATCCACTTGGGCGAGGGAGCTGCGCAGAGGACCCACAAAACATGAGCATGAGAAGGCACCAGATGCTACACGCAGCGCGCCGTGCACACACGCAGCGCTCGCTCCTGCACCAAGTATTCCCGCATTCCACGCAAGCAACCACGCAACAACCGACTCGACGACTTGGCGACTCGGCGGCGACGCTTACCAATAGCCCCATGAAAATTCCTGTGATCCACAGAATGAGGAGCGGCAGCGGCTCCATGCTCCATGCCCATCCCAAGACCGACATTTTGGAATCGTGTGTGTCGTAATGAATGCCGAAATAATGGCATCTGTATCAGATGTCAGGTCCATACCAGGTCCATACCCAGATTCAGTGTCCGTTGAAAATGCGTGGAATTTCGGCATTTGGGTGGTGGCGCAGTGGCTGGTCAGGTGTCAACTGGTAACGTCCTTCCTGTCCCCCCGCCCCCTTCCTGTCTTCCTTCCTCCTGCTCGCCGCACTGCCCATCAGCTGTCCCGCTGGAACTGAACGTGTGACCGCCGGCAGTGGATTGTAAAACTCTCATCATCAGCTGTCAGGGCAGGTTATTAATGTGCTCAGCTACAGGAAGCTGCAGGGGGGAATGCTGCTGCGCCATGGGTGGCCGGCAATTACAACAACCAGTCAGCATTTTTTGATGAGATACAAAACCCGAAAAACATGCTGCGGGCCCCAGCGCCTACAGGAAGCGGCGCGCGCTGTTTATGCGATCTGCAGGTTGGCAAACTCGATGCCCTTGGCGATTTCGCCCTTGAGCTGCGGGAGCATGGCGTCGAACGCAGCCTTCTCAAACACGTCCATGTCGCCGGTGCCCATGACCTTGGTCACGCCACCGGGGCCGAGCAGCACCTGGGTTTGCGCGTCCGAGGAGGGGGGGGGAGGGGGGCACGGTCAGCGCTCCAGAATACGAGGCGGGGATGGTGTGCGCATGTTGGGGGGGGAGAGAGGGGAGAGAGGGCGGTCGTGCGTCTGGGTCTGGGAGGACACCCTTCTTGGCCTGCTGCCTAGCCCGCCACTTGCGTTGCCCCCACCGCCCGCACCTTGGTTGCGAAGTAGGGGCAGTCGGGCACGACGTCGCTCTGCACAAACGCGCACTCGTAGATGTTGGGCTCGCCGTTGAGGCCGAGCAGCACCGACTCGGCCATGCGCGCGCCGGCGTACGCCATCGAGAGCGTCGCCGAGCCCTTGCCGGCCTGCGTGCGTGTGTGCAGCGAGGGCCGCAGTGGTGGGGGCGTGCGCTCTGGTAGCCTCATGAGTCAGCCCCCTCAATCCCCACCACCCGAGGGTGCGTACTGCAAACTGTTCACTGGGTGTGTGCGTGAGGTGGCTGCACCCCGAGCAAAGGGGAGCGCGCCTCCGCCGGTGCAACGCACCTTGGCCTCCACAACGACGGTGCCCGCGTTGGCGATCTTCTCGGTCAGCACGCTCTTCTCAGCCTCGGTGAATGCGACGGCGGGCGTGGTCTGCGCACGATGCAGGGTGGGCAGGGTGAGGGGGGCGCGGTGTCAGGCAGACTCGCTCGCAGGGGCACACACGCACGCGCGCGACTCTCGCAGTGCTGTGCCTCAAAGACGCCGCGCGCGCACGGTATTGCGCGCAGCAGGATACAGGCGCATGTCGTCGGCGCACGTGTGCTCGATGAGTGCCGCACGCTGTCACGCGCCACATCACCGCATGGGGTACGCTGCCACGCACCTGGGACAGTAGGGGAAGGATGGTGGAGCCGGCGTGGCCGCCGATGACGGGCACGTCGACGTCCTTGACGTCGAGGCCCTTGGCCTCCGCGACAAACGTGTTGGCGCGCACGACGTCGAGGCTCGTCACGCCGATGAGGCGCTTGGGGTCGAACACCTTCATCCGCTTGAGCGTCTCGGCGCAGATGGGCACCGTGGAGTTGACGGGGTTGGTGATGATGAGCAGGATGGCCTGCGGGCGGAGCGGGGCAGAACGGGTCGGACACTCTCACTCGCGCGGCACGCCGCAGGCGCCAATCGCTGTTGTCTGGGTCTCTCGCTCTCTCTACCAAACTGTTGACGGTGCCGGGGGAGGGCAGATCTCGTGCAGATTGCATGGTGACCGCAGAATGACTGCATGCATGCATGTGCCACCCACGTTGGGGCAGTGCTTGCCAGCAGCCTCCACCAGCGCCCTGACGATGCCGGCGTTGACGTTGAACAGGTCGTCGCGCGTCATCCCAGGCTTGCGGGGCACGCCCGCGGGGATGACAACCACCTCGGCGCCCTTGAGCGCGGCAGCGAGCTCCTCAGCCCCCGTGTACCCGGTCACCTGGCAGCGATTGGCGTCGATATCGGTGGCATGTAAGGACAGGGGGGCGATGGGTCGGTGGAGGGAGATCAGCACATTAACACTCTCCATGCACGCGCCTACCTTCACGGGCGTGTTGCAGTGCGAGATGTCCGCTGCGACACCCACGACGTTGGCGATATCGTAGAGCGCAAGGTCGGTGACGAGCTTGTTCATCTTGAGCAGCAGCGCGAGCGGCTGGCCGATGCCACCCGCAGCGCCGAGCAGGGCAACCTTCCTCGCCTCGCAACGGACGGTACGCACGCGCCCAGCAGTGGCGGTGCGGACCATCATGTTGCGGCCCGCCGCAGGACCGCGAACGAGAGAGCCTGTGGGGGAGGGTTCCGAGAAGCAAGCTTTACGTTACTGGAGGGCATCCCGACCCCCTGCGCCCCATCCGCACGACTCACCAGCAGCGTTGTGCCTGGCGAGCATGATGAGAGGTGTTAAATGATCTGGACTAACTCGGGCGTGACTAGGGAGAAAATGTGGGAAAAGGTTCGGAGAAAACGCACAACGGCGGCGCAGTCAGTGTTGCCTTTTACATCCTCAAGCGATGAGCACGAGCGTGGCGGAGCAGGATTTTTGCTCAGAGAGCATCCAGCAGGGGGTACGGCTCGACGGGAGAGGCGTCGCCGACTTCAGGTGCGGCTCAAGCTGCTTGGGCACCCGATGAGCATGCTTGCGCAGGTCGTGTGCATGACTCGTGCCCAATCAGCCATCGCATGCATGAGAGCGGGGAAGTGAACAGCACAGTCCCATGTGCCATGCACGCCCATGCAGGCCCGTCGAGGTGCAGCTCGGGCTCATCGCACAGGCCAACGGCTCAGCACGGCTGCATGTTGGCGGGACGGACGTGTTAGTGGGAGTCAAGGTGGGGCAGCTGCAGCAGCCCTCCTCACAAGAGCCCCTGTTCCGACGGCGCACGCACAGGTAGCGGCACGCAGGCAGTGCACAGCTGTCCAGGCGGGCCTGCCACGAGCACAGCAAGGGTGGACATGCCATTCACACGTGTGGCCTGCCTGCGCAGGTGGAGACCGGCGTGCCGAGCGCATCACGGCCAGACGAGGGGCGGGTGTCGGTCACGGTGGAGTGCTCCGCGTGCGCGTCACCAGAGTATGAGGTGCGCGAGCAAGCGCACGCGCACGCGAACGCACACACACATGCTTGTGCCCATGCTCTCACACGTGCACTACACGTCCTGGCGCTCACACACACGCACACACACACACACACACACACAAAAACGCACGCCCCCCCACACATGCACTAGGGCCGCGGCGGTGAGGCGTGGGGAACGTCGCTCGCTGCCGCTCTAGAGACGTCTCTGTGCCCGCTGGCATCGGTCGCGGGCTATGGTGTGGACCTGCGCGCGCTGAGCATTGTGTCTGGGAAGCAGGTGTGGCTGTTTGTGTGGGGGGTGGAGTGCGTGTGTGTGGGAGTGTGGGGAGTGTGTGGGGGGAGTGGAGTACAGTGTGTGGGGGGTGGTGGAGTGTGTTTGGGATTGGGTGGGGTAGAGTGTGTGTGTGTGTGTGTGTGTGTGTGTGTGTGTGTGTCAGGGCCGTACAGGGGGGGCCGGCCGGGATCCGGAAAATCGGACGGGGTCTGGCGAAGGCATCCGGAAGTCCAGACGGGGTCAGAATGTGTGAAAAAGTGTGGACGCTTTTTTTTTTACACAGCCCTGTGTCCGCCCTGTCTCTCTATCTCTCTTCCTACGCCATTTACCCATAACAAAGCCTGCTCATTCCCCCATTGTCAACTGTACATATGTACAAAGCGTGTTTATTCGGTATACTCTTAATCTTAAGTAAGTAAGAGTAGTTCTAAGTAGAACTTACAGATATATACTTCAGTCGTGCGCCTGCTGCGCCTGCGCCCTCTGCGCGCTCGTGCGTGGCCCCACCCAGTCGTTTTCCTCATCTACCACAGAGACCGGCTCAGTAGCAGTGACCCCGTCGTCGAGGGTTACCTCAAAGTCGCCCTCGTTTTGCATGTCGTCGGCACACCTCTCGAGATCAAACTATAGCCCCTGAGCCTTTAGTTGCCCCTAGAAAAAAAAAATGAGTATTCTGGACACACTGAGCCAGCGAAACAGGGATTTTCAGCAGCTCAGCGAGGATTTCGTTTGGATTGTTACTTGCCTAAAAGTGTTCCAGCCCAAAAAATGATGCTTCTAATGGGATTCGACCCCGGGTGGATTGGGTTTCCCACTTTGGCTAACCACTGGGTAAAAAAACGGATGGG
>VFSX01000060.1:472500-500000 GCA_016618255.1 Chlamydomonas sp. UWO 241 | reverse complement strand
TTCACTGCTGCGTTGCCCCCCCCCACATGCGGCGCATGCAGAAAGAGATATTTCTTTCGCAGAGGGGCAGTGGCGTGTTGGCAGGAAGATGACTGAGGCCACCGCCGGTGCCGCCGCGATCGAGGCAGAGTGCCCCGCTACAGCTCCACCATGTCCTCGTTTCCTGTCATGCGGCACACGTGGTGCTCCGGGAGCATACTCCCCGCTTTGAGGGAGCGGGAGGATGAAGACTGACAAGCGGAAGGAAGCAGGCGGGCAGGAAGAGAACTCGGGGCGGCGCCGCCGCTGCGATTGAGGCGCGTATCTCGCGACAGCTCCACCATGTCCTCGTTTCCTGTCATGCGGCGGCACACGCGGTGCTCTAGGAGCACGCTCCTCACTTTGAGGGAACGGCAGGAAGAAGGTGGGCAGGCGGAAGGAAGCAGATGGGCAGGAAAGCCCAGGGCGGCGCCGACGCTGCGATCGGGGTGCGTGCCTCGCTACAGCTCCACCACGGCCTCGTTCTCCGTCATGCGGCACACGCGGTACTCGGGGAGGACGCTCCCCACTTTGAGGCATGTGGCACGAAAAAGAAGACTCGGGGCGTCGGCGCCACCGCGATCGAGAAAGCACGCCACTGTGCCGCTGCGATCGAGGCAAAGTGCCCCGCTACGGCTCCACCATGTCCTCATTCCCCCATCATGCGGCACACGCGGTACTCGGGGAACGCCTCCCGCGTTGGGGAAGACAGGAAGAAGACTCGGGCAGGAGCCGCCGCAGCATTCGAGGCGCAGTGCCCCTTGCTACAGCTCCACCATGTCCTCGTTTCCTGTCATGCGGCACACGCGGTACTCGGGGAATGCTTTCCCGGGCACGCACGTGAACCCGGGCCCGCAGTGCGCGTCGTCACTGCAGAAGCAGTCCTCCGTGATCGCACACCTGGCGGTCGTGTCAGGTGTGTGTGTGTGTGTGTGTGTGAGTCAGTTTGTGTGTTCAGTTTGTGTGTGTGTGCGTGTGTGCCAGTTGTGTCTGCAGAAGCAGTCCTCTATCAGCGCGCACCTGGCAGTCGTACCTGGCAGTCGTGTGTCAGGTGTTTGTGTGCATGCGTGTGTGTGTCAGTTGTGTGTGTCAGTTGTGTCTGCAGAAGCAGTCCTCTGTCAGCGCGCACCTGGCAGTCGTGTGTCAGGTGTGTTTGTGTGCATGTGTGTGTGTGTTAGTTGTGTGTGTCGGCTGTGTGTGTGTGTGTGTGTGTGTCAGGTTTTTGTGTCAGTTGTGACTGCACAAGCAGTCCTCTGTCAGCGCACACCTGGCGGTTTGTGTCAGTTGTGTGTGTGTGTGTGTGTGTCAGCTGTGTGTGTTGGTTGTGTGTGTCAGTTGTGTGTCAGTTGTGTGTGTGTGTGTGTGTGTTTCAGTTGTGTGTTTCAGTTGTGTGCGCAGAAGCAGTCCTCAGTCTGCGCATACCTGGCGGTTTGTGTCAGTGTGTGTCAGTTGTGTGTGGTGGTCAGTCGTGTCAGTTGTATGTGCCAGCAGTGTGCGTGTGTCAGTTGTGTGTGTGTGTATGTGTCAGTCCTTTGCCAGCGTGCACCTGTCGGTCGTGTGTCAGGTGTTTGTGTGTGTGTGTGTTCAGTTGTGCGTGCAGAAGCAGTCCTCTGTCAGCGCACACCTGGCGGTTGTGTCGGTTGTGTGTGTGTGCGTGTGTATGTGTGTGTGCCAGCTGTGTGTCAGTTGTGTGTCAGTTTGTGCGTGTCCAGTGTGTGCGTGTGTGCACGCGCGAGTGTTGGTGGACTGGCGCAACGCGTGAACTCTCCTAGCTAGTAATCCCCTCCAGCCATCCCACGCCCCAAGGGTGCGTACTGTACACTGCTAACAGTGAACAAAGCTACGAACTGCTAACAACACCTTACCCTCACCCCTACCAGGTAGCCATCCAGTTTCAGCCTGAGTGAAACTGAGTTAAGGTGTCGGGCGCTAGCGCCGACACAGGTCTTCGACATCATTACTGGTGTCACACAGACTGTAATATCCATCATCATCATCAACAAAACTGTTGACTGCAAAGAAGACGTCCAGAACGCAAAGCAACGCACCCGGGCCACGGCTCCGGCGGCACGCCGCCCGCGACGCGCGTGTAGAGCGGGTGGAGGAAGAGGTTCGATGGGTCGTACCGCGTGCGCCTGTGTGTGTGTGCGTGTGTGTGGTCAATTTTAGCTGTTGGGTGCCAAGAGCTGCTGGTGGTGTGTGTGTGTGTGTGTCCAGGAGGAGGCCGGAGGGGTGGAGAGCAGTGTTTTCGCAGCACACAAGCACCGCGCACACGCACGCAAACACAGAGAGAAATTCGTTACAGTTCTTACCGCACGGGCAACCTGGATTACGGCTCATGCCTGTGCTAAATAAAGCACACACCCTGGCGATTGTTTCAGAAGTGGAAAAACTCCCATGGATCTTAAGTTTGTTCGCTGCGGGTGACCAGCCATATGCGCTAGTACGAGAGGATATGCATGGGCTTGGGGATTTTACTGTACGCAAACACACACATACACACCACGCGCAAAGAGGATATGCATGGGCTTGGGGACTTGACTCCACGCAAACACACACACATACCAAGCACAAACACGCCACACACACACACACACACGCACCTAGCAGCAAACAACTCTAGGCCCGCGCCCCAGACCGCGCGCCCCCCGCATGCCGACACACACACACACACGCAACCACACCCACACACACACCCACGCAAACCCACACACACCGCCTCCAAATTGTATGCCAGGTCTCGCCCTTCTGCACACAAACACGCACGCACACACACACGCAAACACAAACACACACAGCCTCAAAATTGTGTGCCAGGTCTCGCCCTTCTGCACACATGCATGCACACACACACACACACACACACACACACACACACGCGCACCTAGCAGCAAACACGTCTAGGCCCGCGCCCCAGACTGCGCGCCCGCCGCATGCCGACGTGAGCATGCGGTTGGTGGAGAGCGCCCAGTGTGGCCGCCCGCCGTACTTGCACAGCGAGAGCTGGAGGACCTGCGTGCGTGTGTGTGTGTCAACATGTATGTGTGTGAACATGCGTGTGTGTGTGCGTGAACATGTGTGTGAACATGCGTGCGTGTGTGTGTGTGTGTGTATAGTGTGTGTGCACTCGCCCGTCGAAATTGCACAGCGAGAGCAGGAGGATCTGTGTGTGTGTGCGTGCGTGTGCATGTGCAAGCGTGTTTGGTCGATTTCACAGCCCGTTGGACGCCTATGTTGACGTGATTGACCTGACCTGTGTCACACAGGCTGTGTGTGTGGTGTGCGTGCGAATGAGCGTGGTGTGTGCAGTGACAGCTGGAGGATCAGCGCGAGTGCGTGCGTGTATGCCTACCGCTGTCGTTAGCCCTTGTTCAACACGCAGTTGCCCCCCCCCCCTCCCCAACACACACACACCCTTCGTCCAGCAGGCCCTGCTGCTTGTGCGGCAGCTTGCCAACACACACACACGCACGTGCACAGACACACACACACACCTCATCCAGCAGGTCCTGCTGCTTGTGCGGCAGCTTTCCAGCGTAATGACGTGAGCTGAGCGACTCAAGGTTGATTGACACCACCTGGGATGCATAGTGTGTGTGTGTGCAGATGTACGTGTGTGTGTGCTTGTTTGTGCGTGTGTGTGGGTGCACGTGTGTGTGTAAAGACGCAAGCTGAGTGACTCGAGGTTCATTGACGCGCGTGTGTGCGCACGCGTGCGGTGTGTGTGCGTGCGTGCATGTGTTTGTGTGTGTAGTGACGCAAACTGAGCGACTCGAGGTTATTTAGTCGACGCCAACTGGCTGGCCCTTCTCCTCCACACACGCACCTGATGTCCTGCACTTGGAGCGAGCAGCCCCCCACAGCAACCACAAAGCGCATGTGCACGCACACATGCACACACATGCCAGCCCCCCCCCCACACACACACGCACACCTGGTACCCCGAACTCGGAGCCAGCGGAGCGCCCGCCGTCATCACGAATCACATGTGTACGAGGACCGAGGGACACACACACACTCACACACACGCACACACGCCCCCCCCCCACACACCTGGTGCCCCGAGCTCGGAGCCAGCGGCGCCCCCGCCGCCATCACGAATCGCATGTGTACGAGGAACGAGGGGCACGACGCGGACGCACCGATCACGCGGCGCACGTCGTCAACCCAGGACGCGAGCTGCTCGCTCGGGATGGACAGAGTGTGGGGGGTGACCTGTGCGTGTGTGTGTGTGTGTGCGTGTGTGTGGTCACGCGGCACACGACGTCGACCCAGGACGCGAGCTGCTCGCTCGGGATGGACAGAGTGTGGGGTAACCTGTGCGCGTGTGTGTGTTTGCGAGTGTGCGTGTGTGTGCGTGTGTGTGATGCCTTGATGGATGGAGGGTGTGGATGAGTGTATGTGTGTGTGTGTGTGTGTGTGTGTCATGGGTAGGGACCCAGGACGCGAGCTGCTCGCTCGGGATGGACAGAGTGTGGAGGGTCACCTGTGTGTGCATGTGTGTGTGTGTGTGTGTGATGCTTTGATGGATGGAGGCTGTGGATGAGTGTGTGTGTGTATGTTGGCCTCTCTTTCTGTCTCACGCGTGAACACGTGGGGCCGCCCTACCTCACCTCTCCTCCGCTGCCTCGCTCCAAAGGCAAACACACACACACACACACACGCACACACACACACACACAGTCCGCAC
Source organism: Chlamydomonas sp. UWO 241 (assembly GCA_016618255.1). Classification (NCBI taxonomy): domain Eukaryota; kingdom Viridiplantae; phylum Chlorophyta; class Chlorophyceae; order Chlamydomonadales; family Chlamydomonadaceae; genus Chlamydomonas; species Chlamydomonas priscui. Next base: position 495,292 of record VFSX01000060.1, on the reverse strand, counting down.
CACAGGCATGCGCGCCGCACCGTGCGGCCCCCACGCGGTCTGCTACACACACACAAACACACACACAGTCCGCACCACGGGCACGCGTGCTGCACCGCGCGGCCCCCATGCGGTTCGTCACACACACACACACACACACACACACACCTTGGTTTCGCCCCACAGGCACGCGCGTCGCGCGCCGGGCGCGCCGTCCCCGCCCCGCGGCGGCGCGCCGCACCGCGCGGCCCCCATGCGGTTCGACACACACACACACACACACACGATCCGCACCTTGGTTTCGCCCCACAGGCACGCGCGTTGCGCGCCGGGCGCGCCGTCCCCGCCCCGCGGCGGCGCGCCGCACCGCGCAGCGCCCATGCGGTTTGCCCAGCCGACGCTCAGCCCGTCGCCCATGCTGATCTCGGCCTCCTCCTGCGTGTGGGGGGCGGCGTGTGTGTGTGTGTGTGTGTGGTGCGGTCAGCTGATCTCGGCCTCCTCCTGCATGCGTGTGTGTGTGTGTGGGGGGGGGGGTCGTGTGTGTGTGTGGTTGCCCAAGCTGATTTCGGCCTCCTCCTGCGTGTGTGTGTGGGGGAGTGTGTGTGTGTGTGTGGTGCGGTCGGCTGATCTCGGCCTCTGCCTCCTGCATGCGTGTGTGGTCCCGATCTTGGACTCTTTCTGCGTGTGTGTGTGTGGGGGGGGGGGCATGCGTGTGTGTGCGTGTGTGTGTGTGTGGTGAGGTCGGCTGACATTGACCACCTTCTCCTGCGTGTGTGTGTGTGTGTGGTCCTGATCTCGGACTCCTCCTGCGTGTGTGTGGAGGGGGGGGGGGGACGTGCGTGCGTGCATGTGTGTGTGTGGTGCGTGCTTGTGTACGTGTGGTGCTTGTGTGTGTGCGTGTTGCGGTTAGCTGCCCCCCCCTCCCCCCCCCACACAACCACGCACCGCGTCACTGCCGCTACCCCCCCACACACACCCCGCCCCCCCCCCCCACACACCACACCCCTCCCCCGACACTCCCCTCACCTCCCCCCATCCCCCCCCCCACACCACCCCTCCCCCCCCACACACACCACACACACACCTCCCCCTCCCCCCTCCCACCCCCCCCCTCCACACACCAGCACCAGCTCCTCCACCCCCCCCCCGCACACACCACGCACCGCGTCACTGCCAAGCCCGCGCCGCGCAAACGCTGTGAAGCCCGTAACGTCCCCCACGACCTCGCACATGATGTCGTAGCCGACGCTCGAGGCCTCCTGGTCCTGCGTGTGTATAGGAGGGGGGGGGGGTGAAAGTTGAGGAGCAGCGCTTGTCATGTTGGTGTGGGGGGTGAGGTGGTGAGGATCAGTATGTGCGCGTGCGCGCGCGTGTGTGTGTGTGTGTGTGTGTTGCAATCTGCTATGTGTGTGTGTCTGTGCGTGTGCGTGGGGGTTCGAGGCATGCCTCTTGGGCGAGGCCACACGCGTGCGGGGGGGATGCCTGGCGCGCACGCGGTCTGGACACACAAGGAGTCGCTCGGTGCACGGGCGCGAGCCCAACCGCCCTCCAATGACGCACCCTAGTCATTGCTGCCAGCGGCAAAAGGCAGCCGGGTCAGCAAAAGGCAGCAGGTTAAGCCAAGAGATTAAGTACCATACAGGGCCTGTGCCTTCGCAAATATGTATAGTTTTGGACGCCCCCTCGTAGCCGCGTAGCTGAAAACGACGAAAAAACTCGAGAAAATCGCAATTTTGGACGTCAAATCGACTGAAATCGACGAAAAATTACCCCGCGGAGCGATTAAACAATGATTTTTTCGACCAACCCGCGAAGGCTCGGGTCCTGTACGGTAAGTCTCTTGGTAAATTAAAATTACTATCAAACAAATTGAGCTTGCTGCTTCTTTTGGAGTTCTCTCTGAGGTCTCAACCCTTCTAGAGCCACTCGGCTGCTCTCCCCCGCCCCCCCTCTTTCAACAGCCACCTAGCGCACGTCTGCGCACACAGCTTAGTCCAAAGTGTTTGAAAACTGATTCGAAACCACCCACATCCTGGTCCCGCTGGAGCAGCGTCTCCACCCCTTCGAGCCACTCGGCTGGTGCAGCCCCCCCCCCCCCCCCACACCCTTCCCCTCTAAACCCACCCAGTGCACGCATGTAGGTTTGAAATTCGAGTTTTCGAAAGCATCTACCTCCTGGTCCTGCTGCAGCAGCGTCTCCAGCCCCATGAGCCACTCCGCTGGTGCAGCCCCCCCCTCCCCATCTACACCCACCCAGCGCACGCATGTACGTAGGCTCAAAATTCGAATTTTCGAAATCACCTACCTCCTGGTCCTGCTGCAGCAGCGTCCCTCGAGCCACTCCGCTGGCGCAGCCCCCCCCCCACACACACACGCACACACACACAGCCACCTACACTGCAGCTCAGTCAGAGATTCAAATTTCGAAATAACCGCACTACCGCACTGAGTTGAGTATTTTCAAAACAACGCACCTCTTGGTCCTGCTGCAGCAGCGTCTCAACCCCCTCAAGCCACTCCGCTGGTGCAGCCCCCCCCCCTCTTCAGCCACACAGCGCATGCCTATGCGCACTCAGTTTGAAGTCAAAATTTCCGAAAGCAGCCACCCACACCAGGCACGTACCTCCTGGTCCTGCTGCAGCAGCGTCTCCACACCCTTGAGCCACGCCGACCGCCACCGCCTCGCCCTCCCCCTCTACACCCACCCAGTGCACGCATGTACGTAGGCTCGAAATTCGCATTTTCGAAAGCACCTACCTCCTGGTCCTGCTGGAGCAGCGTCTCCACTCCCTCGAGCCACTCCGCTGGTGCAGCCACGCCGACCGCCACCGCCTCGCCCGGGGTGTCGACGCCCACAGAGTGCCACACGCGCGCGGTGAAGATGGACGCGGCGGGCGACCATGTGAGTTCGAGGGACGTGGCCTGTGGTGTGTGTGCGGGCGTGTGTATGTGGTCGATTTCACAGTCTGTCGGACGCCATCGATGGTGTGTGTGTGTGTGTGTGTGTGCGTGTGTGTGTTCGAAGGAGTGGGGTTGTCGACGGCCACAGAGTGCCACACGCGCGCGGTGAAGATGGACGCCGCGGGCGACCATGTGAGTTCGAGGGAAGTGGCCTCCGCACTCTCTCCCACTCACTCCCTCTCTCCCACCCTCTCCCACTCACTCCCACTCTCTCTCACTCTCTCCCACTCTCTCTCACTCTTTACAATCACTCAATCAGTTCCGGAGTTCCAGCAGGATCAATCAAAGCAGGAGTCCTGCCAAAGGTCGAAAGGGGGGGGGGGGAACCCCACGGCAGCGCCACCCACACGCGGTGGCGGGCACCAAGCATGTGGCACGTCAGCCAGGCAGCACACTAAGCCCTGAAACAGTCAGAGGCAGACCTCAGGTATAACCGGCTGTAAAGCAAGACCCACCTGCGACTTCTCAATCACCTCCCGTACATCCTCCAGCATGTGGAGGTCCTCCGCTTGAATCTCGCGCACTGACGCCTTGCGCGCCGGGGCCACGCGCACCTGCGCGGGGCATGCATGTGTGTGTGTGCGTGTGCGAGTGTGTGTAGAGGGGTCGTGCATGCGTGTGTGTGGAGGGGGGGGACGGGGGGGGGCGGGCATGCATGCATGTGTGTGTACGTGTGTAAGTGTGTGTGTGTGTGCATGTGCGTGTGTGCGCGTGCATGCCCCACTGTGTTGGGGGGGGGGGGGGGTCAGGCGAGGCGCGCGGCGATACAATGATTGCGTGTGGAGGGCACACGCACAGAAACACACATTCCGTTCCACATCGTTGCTAAACAACGGCACGGGGGCGCGTCTGTCGATAGCGGGCGACTACTCGTCGCTAGGAGGGGATAGACTGCCCCTCTGCGCACACGCGCGCACACATACACACACACACACACACACACACACACACACGCGCGCGCCCACGCACCGAGAGTGCACACATGCATACACAAACGCACGCACGCACACACACATGCGCGCGGGCGTACCGAGAGCTCGGTGACCACACCGAGCATGCCTAGGCTGCCCTCCAACAGGTCGCCTGGCGACTCCAGCACGAGCACTTGGCCTGCGTGGGGCATGGGCAATGCATGGGGGTGGGTGGTGTGGGGGGTGGGGGGCACCTGGTCACATTAATGTGGGGGCGAGTGGTCGACACGCACACACGCACGAACACACACACTCGCGCAGACACGCGTACAACAAAATATACACAACACACACAGTATTCAGCACGCACCCGTGCCGTCGGCCAAAACCGCCGCCTCGTAGGAGCTGCGCTAAGCTCGCCCGGGCCACCAAGACTCCCCCCACACACAAACACAGACAACACGCCGTCGAGGTTCGACCCGTGCGCCCCTCCCCCCAATACACACGCGCACACAAACGCACACCACACGCAAACGCACACTATCCAGCACGCACCAGTGCCATCAACCAAAACCGCCGCCTCGAGGTACTGCGCTAAGCTCGCCGGGCCGTCGAGGCTCGACCCGTGCGCCCCGCTCTCGAGCGCTGCCCCGAGCGACATGCCCGCGTATGGCGGAGACGCGCCTAGCCCTGGGAGGCCGAGGCCCTGGGCGAGGAGGTAGTCCTCGAAGGCCTGCGGACGGGGTGCGGTGCGTGCGTGCGCGCGCGTGCGCATGATGGTGTGCTTGCGCGCGTGTGCGTGATTGGGTGTTGTTTGGTGGTTTGGTTGGGTGGGGACGCCTCGTGCCTGAACAATCCATGAGCACCACGCGTGTGCGCTTGTGCAGCACGCATGCAGCGTGTGCCTCCACACCTCGAACGTCATGCCCGCCTGCACGGTGACCAGCCCGCTCGGCTTGTCGAGCCCAAGCACGCGGTCCATGCGCGACATGTCAATCATGACCGGCAGCGCCGTGCTTTCGCCCGCCTCGGCGCAGCTGAGGTTGTTGTGCGCGTAGAAGAGGTTTTGCAACGCACGCAGGAAGTAATCGCGCCCCGTGACCTTCTTGTCGTGGTACAGCACGTCGACCAGCTCCGCGACTTCATCAGTGCACGTGGGCACGTGCACGTGCTCCGGCACGCACGGCTGCCACCCCAGGGCGCTCTCGAAGGCAGGGCGAGAGGTCTTGGCATTCTGCAGGGGTAGAGTGGGTGGTGGGTCACGAGGAGACACACGCCATGCACCGCATGTCGGGCACTGCCATGCGCGGAGCTGCGCCGAACCGCATGGAGTAACGTTCCAACCACGCACGTCCTAATCGCACCCTCACCTGCTTCAGCGTCGGCAATACGCTGTCCCTTGCAACGGTGGTGGCCGCCATCGCGAGCACGAGCGCAAGGTGCGTGAGCAGCCTGGCGCGCCATGCATAAACTTGCGCCATGTTGCCAAGCTGCTGCTGCTGCCTCCCCCGCCCCTCCCTCCTGCTGCGCCTGCTCCTGCTTCCTCAGACACACGACGCTCCCAACTCCAGTCCCCTGGCCCAAACGCCACGCAGCTGGCGCAGCTGGCAGTTCAAGTAGTTGACCTCGCGCGCGTCTCTCAGAGGGGGACGTCCCCAGGCAAGCAGGAAGCAGTAGTGGCGATAATGTGGCCTGGGGGCATGTGACAACTGGCCCGGTGGCACTCCCCACTCTTCGCACAAATAACCTGTACCCAAAATGGGAGCAGCTGAATCCCATCGCTGCTTTACACGATGGCGACCCTCTCCGCCCGCTCCTCCTTCAGTCGCGGTGCCGTGCGCGCTGCGCCGGCAGGCCGGGCAGCGCTCGTTGTGCGCAGCTCGCTTCCTCACCCTGGTAGGGCCACCATGCATGCAGTCTCCTGCATGCCCCCGATCGCCCCCGATTGTGACTCATCAGAGCGCCCCGCATGCATGCCGCATGTGTGCAGAGCCCAGCGGAGAGTCGCACGCGCTGGAGGTGATGAGAAAGTTCTCCGAGCAGTATGCAAAGAGGTGGGTAGCATGCGTGCATGGCGCCGTGTCACCATGTGTCAGATGTGGTGTTGGACCCTCTGTGATGACGAATGCCGCCTTGGCCTTCTACCCCAGGTCGGGCACCGTCTTCTGCATCGACAAGTCGGTCACTGCGGTGGTGATTCAGGGCCTCGCCGAGCACAAGGACAGCCTAGGCGCGCCACTGTGTCCCTGCCGGCACTACGACGACAAAGACTTGGAGGCGGAGCAGGGCTACTGGAACTGCCCGTGCGTGCCCATGCGCGAGCGCAAGGTGAGGTCACCCATCCGGCGTTCCAGGTCGTCATCCCTCACCCCGCGCACCTCACGCGCACACCATGTTGGCACGTGCCGCAGGAGTGCCACTGCATGCTGTTCCTCAACCCAGGCACCGACTTTGCGGGTGCTGACCAGGTGAGGGTGATGTAGCGCAGGACGAGCAGAGCTCGCACCCAGCATGGCTGCACATCATGGGAGGCTGCATGGGGGGCTGCATGCGTGCGAGCTGAGGGTATATAGGATAGGATGCGGGTGGGGCGTTGGTTGGAGAGCGCACGCACGCATGGGGTGGCACACGCATGGGGTGGCACATGCATGGGTGAAGTGCATGGGGTTCAGTCCAGGCCTGTAATGTGTGTAGACAGTACGCTCCCTCGGGGCGTGGGATAGAGAGAGACTATCTGGCGCCCGCCACCAGCGGGTGAGGCAGGAGGCCAGACTAGGTGGTGGGTTGACCGCAACAACACTCAATGGTGCACTACATAACACACACTGTACACACGCATCCCCCTACTACATACCAGCCCCACCCGCTTACGAATCGTCTTGCTGGGAATGCACATGCGCAGACAATCACGATGGACGAGCTGCGGGAGGGTATCGCACCACACAAGTAGGCATAGGTGGCTCGCTCCACAGGCGGCACCAGCCTCATGTGGGAGCTTGTACGAGCGGATGAATGAGTGAAACACCAATACTTCCTTTCATGATCGGGCGCTGGGCGCTTATACCAGCTGATGCCACGATTCATGAGTCCGTCCTGGCGAGATGCCGATGTGCATAAGGCTCTTATGGCCAAGACGGACCGGGATGGGGGGCTCGCATAGCACAGGAACCACAGGCTGCGTCGCAACACGCGCGCAACACGTTGTATTGATATAGCACACGCAACAACTCGCATAGTAAGCATCAGTCGCTACCCGTCTCCTCGTTTTCTTCCTCCCCGTCTCCCGAGCTGCTCCCCTGCCTTGCCTCGTCCTCGTCCTCGCCAACCCCGCCACCGCCCGTCTCGTCCCCATCGATATCCATGCCGCCCTGATCCACCACAACAGCGTCGGTCTCCTGCTGCTCCTCCTGATCCTTGCCCACTGATGTGACCCCCTCGTCGGACGCCCCCTCCTCTGTGTTCCTACTGGGGCTGCCGGCGCTTTCGTCGCCAGTCGCGCCTCGTCCCGGATCGTCTCCGTTGCCCATATCCGCGCCTTCTTGCCGCAGCCCGTCGTCCGCGCCCACGTTGCCCGCCCCTCGTTGCTGCCCGTTCTCACACTCCCCCTCGCCCGCCTCCTCCCCCTCGCCCTCGCCCGCCTCCTCCCAGTCGCCCCCAGCCGCCTCCTCCCCATCGCCCTCGCCGTCCCCCTCCTCCTCCCACCACCGCACGCCCGTGTACGGCCGCTTCACCTTGCGCGGCCGCCCGCGTGACCGTTTCTCCTGCTCCTGCGCAGGCGCTCCTGCTGCCGCTGCTGCGGCTCCGTTCCCGCTACGCCGAGGCCGTTTGACACCCGCCGCGCGCGCGCTCAAACTCGCCTCTAAGCGCGCCTTTGCCGCGCCACGCAGCCGCGTGCCCAGCAGCTTGGGCAGCTCGTGGCGCGCATGCATCGGCAGCGAGTGCGGGTGCGTCGCCAGCAGCGACAGAATACTGGGCACCGCTGGCGCCGGCGCAGGCAACACCATGGCGCCGCTGGGGCCCGCACCATGCCCACCACCGCCTTCACTGCTAGCAGCAGCAGCAGCAGCGTCGGAAGCAGCAGCAGCGTCAGCCGCAGAGGTGGTGTCCATGGTGCTCGGCAAGGCATCCAGCGAGATGCTGAGCTGGTCCGCCATGGTCGCCAGGCGCCGCGCCGTGCGCTCGAGCACGCCAGGGCGCAGCCCCGCCTTTGCCGCCGCCGCGAGCACGGCGCGGATGCTGTCGGGAAGGTGCGCGGACGCTGCCTCCGCCTCTGCCTGTGCGGCCGCCGCTGCGGCAGCAGCAGCAGCAGCAGCAGCAGCAGCAGCGGCAACTGAAGCAGCAGCAGCAGTGTCCCGATGTCGCCGCAGCAGGGCGGCAGCAGCACGACCGCGCTTGCGCGTGACGCGCGCGCCGCTCCCAGCGGCGGTGGTGGGCGACCGCCACGCAGACCATGCGCTGCTGCCGCTGCGAGTGCCCAGCACGGCGGGCGGGTGGCCAGAGCCGCCACCACCGCTGCCGCCGCCGCCGAGCCCACGGCTGCTGTCGCGCACGTCCTGCAGCGTGCGCGCCGGCAGCGGCCCCCTGCCTGGCACAGGCGTAACGGCACCACACCGCCCTGACACGCTGCCGCCCCAACCCGCGCCCGCCCCGCCCTCCTCGCCAGCTGCCGCCGCCGCAGTCGCCAGCCGTCGCATGTGCGCCGTGCGCATGCGCGCATGCTGCACAGCGCGCGCGCTGCGTAGTGAGCGCTCGCCCCCGGGCCCCTCGGCATCCGCTGGTGGTTTAGGCACCACGGCAAGGCGCTGCAGCGCGTGCGGCTGCGAGTGCACCAGGTGCGGGGCAAGCATCGCTTCGCGCGCCGCGAGCGACACCTCCCACGGGCGCCACCCGCCGCCGCCGCCGCCGCCGCCGCCGCTCTCGCCGTTGGGTCCGCCACCGCCGCCGTACAGTTCGTGCATGACGCCCATGACGGCCGATACGCCCGCGGCCGCGGAGTCACGCAGCTCCGCGCCGCGCGCCTCGGACGCGGCGCCACTCCCTTCCCCGAGCTCACGCTCACGCACGTGACCAGGCCCGCCCTCGCCCTCGGTCCCCTCGCCACGCGCCGCCGCAGCCGCCTCGCCCACCGCGACATCCGGCACGCCCGGCGCGCGCGCGCCGCTACCCGGGACCGCCGCGCCGTTGCGCACGCTGTCGCGCTCAGCCAGCCAGCGGCGCGTGTCGCCCTGCAAGCGAGCCACTGGCAGCGCGAGCACCAAGGACGGTGGCAGCGGCGGCGGTGCGGTCGAGGGGCCAGCAATGAGAGCCGCGCCAGTCGCTGTCCCCGCGCGCAGCCCGGGTGCGTTGCCTCCGACGCCGCTACTGGTGGCCAGGCCTGCCCGGTCGCCAACACTGACGACACCAATGCCAGCGCTCCCCTCGGGGCCGGGGTGGTGATACAGCCGCGCCTGAAGCGCCGCGCGCGCGCCGCGCCGCGCCGCGTCCGCCACCTCGCACCGCACCTCCTGCACGCTCGGCAGCAGCAGCCCTGTGGCGGCTGCGTGCGCGCCGGGGCCCGCGGGGCCGTCGCGCGCGCCGCACCCGGGCGCCGCCATCGCGCACACGCGCGCGTGTAGCTGTGAGAGCGTGGCGGCCGGGCCGAACACGTGCGACGCGGCCGCCACGCGCGCGCGCAGCTGGCCGGTGGGCCCGTCCGCGCGCGGCGCGTTGCAGCGGGCGCAGCGGGCAGATGACGCCTTGTTGAGTCTGCCGCAGAGTGAGAGGCTGCGGGGGGGGGGGCAAGGGGGAGGGGGGCGGTGAACCTACTGGTTCGGGGGATGGGAGGAGAGCAGAGGAGGGGATGGGAGCAGAGCAGAGGAGGGGACAGCGCGTTGCGTGCGTGAGGAGGGGACGGAGATGTGTATGGGGATATGCCAGCAAGGGGGGGGGGGGGGGGTCTGCCTCTGTGTGCTGCCCGTGCTGACCCAGCGGCAACGACTATGCTGCACATGGCACCCGCCCCCCACCCCCTCCCCCACCCCCATTCCCACCCTCGGCTCGCGGGCGTGTCCGGGTCCGCCCACTTGCAGCCGCACTCCCACTTGGCGGAGCCAGCGGGGTCGGCACGCGGCCCACTCGGCTCTGGCGGCGGAACAAACGCGTGGAACGAGTAGCCGCCTGGGCCGGGGGCCCACGGCGCGGCGTGCGCGCTGCCGGGAGGCCGCAGTGTGAAACCGAACGCCGCATCGTCTGTGGCGTGGCGCGTGCGTGGGCGGCGCGGTAGTGCAGGGTGGGGTGGGTGGGCGGTGCGGACGCACGCAGGCGCACATGCACGCAGACTCGCACACGCACACACACACACACACACACACGCACACACACGCATGCACGCACGCACGCACACACACGCGCACACACACACACACACGCACACATGCACACACGCACAAACACACGCACGCACACACACTCCCCACCTCCGAGCTGTGCATCGCCTGGCGCGCCAGCCGGCGCAGTGGCGGCCGCCGCGTGCACGTGGCCGTGCCTCCCCGCCGCGCGCACAACCAAGGCACCTTGCGGGGCCTCGAGGCAGCCCGTGGGCGCGACCACGACGCGGCGCGCGCGGCACCCGGGCTCCCCACACCGCTGGTCCCAGCGCGCGCCGGGGTCGCCGCACACGCTGTGGCACGCGCGCTTCCGGAACGTCGCCCACTTGCAGGCGCTGTCTAGGTCATGCTCCCGCAGCGCAGCTCGGGTCTCGTGCACGCGCCACCGGCGCGGGCGGCGCACCCAGTCGGACAGCCACGCTGGCGCAGCATCGCCGCCGCTGCCGTCGCGGCCACCCGCGGCGTCAGCCCCGCCGTCGCTGCTGCTGCTGCTGCCACTGCCACTGCTGTCACCATCTCCGCCACCGCCGCCACTGCGCGGTGGTGGCGCCAGCCACGCGGGGCCGGCGCGCGGCGGCGCGGGGCGCCCGGCGCAGCGCAGCTGCATACCGCCACCACTGCCAACACCTCTGCGCGTGTCGGCCGTCTCCACGTCGTCGTCGACGTCGGTGAACGCACGGAACGTGTCAAGCGGGGAGAGATGGTCGGCGTAGAAGAGCGAGGCTGGGCGGCGGCCGCGAGCCTCAACATCGTCCGCAAAGCAGACGGCGAGCTGCCTGCGTGTGGCGGCGAGCCCGTGCACGTGTGTGTGTGCGACCCAAAGCGTGCAGCTGCATGGCGCGCACACATGATGTCGTCATGACGACACGTGGGGAGAGGACTCGTCGTGGAGCTCGGCCGAGGTTGAATGCTCCAGCTGCATGGCGCACGCATGCATGCATGCATGCATGGAGCCCCACCTGGCCTCCCACAGCTCGTGCGCGCTCGTGAATGCGGCGCCAACAGGCCCCTGCTGCCCCGTCCACTTGCCCCGCCTCAGCGAGCCTCCTGCCGCCGGCGCCGCTTTGCGCGGGGGAGGCTGCAGGCCATCGTTGCACAGCCGGCGGCGATTGCGGGGTGGACCCGGTGGTGGACCGCTGCCGTCCATACTGCCTCCTTCCTACGGCATGGCTATGGCGTCTGATGTGCTCGGTTCGCGCTAGCTGTCGTGTTGTTGTTCACACCTGGTCGAAAGCACAACACTGGGCTCCCTTCAAGTCCTGAGTTAAAATGCAAGGCCCCAATAGCACACCAATCAAGGAAGTAAAATAGCCCCTAGTCCACACCTAATTCGAATGCACGATACAATCCACGTAGCGTACACGTTCCTGCTTCCTGAAGCAAGCCATGTCGGGGTGAGGGCGGGGTGGGGGGCAGGCCGTGAGCCGAAAGCGCAAGGTGGAGGAGACTGTTGCTGAAGCTGCTGCCATCAGCACAAACCCCTGGTCCATCTGCTTCACGGTGCGTGGATGGGTACTGGCTGGGGTGGTGTGTGGTTGGTGCTGGTTGCCACGCCATGCTGCATGCCCCTGGACGCGCGCCCCTGGATACGCCATGCCATGCGGCTTCACCACGCCATGCGCTCACGCACTGTGCTCCTGTGCCGGCTCCAGTGGCGTGTCGAGGGCTTCAGCAAGCTGACGAGTGAGGCTGTGTTCTCCGACAGCTTCAAGGCAGGCATCGGGCCCTGGTGGGTGGGCTGCACGTCTGGAGGCTGCGGATTCTTGCCACAACGCCTCTTTCTGACCACCCTGCATGGTCAACAAGAGGGTTTTACAATCACAGGCCGGCATGGTGGTGTCCGCAGGCGGCTGAGGATGGACCCACAAGGTTGCGGTATTGGCAAAGGCACCCACCTTTCAGTCTTCCTGGAGCTGCAGGACGCCATGTGGGCGCCAGGAGCAGTGAAGTGCAAGCTCACAGCCGTCAACCAGGCGGACGCCAGCAAATCGGTCTCCAAGAGTAAGTCGCCGCAATGATGTGGCCCTATTAATATTAGGCAATGTTCTAGCCTGCTCTGACATCCTGTGCGTTGCTGCCTGTTAACCACACCGTGATACAGGCTTCACGCGCACGTTCTGCGTTGATGCCCCTGTCTGGGGGCCTCATGAGTTCATCAAGCTGTCTGCACTGAGAGACGCAGCGGCTGGCTGGCTCGTGAACGACACGCTCGTGCTGACGGCCGATGTCACCGTGGAGCGCGAGGACAGGTTCGAGCTTGACAAAGGTACGTCTTCGATCGCATTATCCACTGTGCTGCCAGGTCGCGTGCCAAGCATGCTGTGCTTGCGGGTGCTTGTGTCGCAGATGGCTCGCCTTGCGACGTGGCCCTGAAGCTGCCGTGCGGGGCAGAGGTTCGCGTGAGCAGCCACATCCTTCAGATGGCTTCGCCCTTCTTCCGCAAGGCACTGGAAGACGTAGATGACAGCGTCCCAATCCCGGTGAGCCAATTGTGCGTGCATTTGTACCACTGCTGCACCACTGTCACTGAGTTCGGCTGACGAGGATCCTCTCTGTGTATCGCATGCACGTGCCTGCAGGTGGACGGCAGCCTCGGTCCGTGGAACCACATTCTGAGCCACCTCTACCCGCAGTACGACCCTCCTGCGCTCTCGCTGTGCAGCGTCTTTACGCCGCTCCCTGTGGCCCACAAGTATAACTTTGCCAAGCTGCTCAAACAGCTGGTGGCCTTTGTCAAGGAGACGAGCGGGGCACTTTCTGACAACTCCGAGCGCGACTTAACCAACATCATTGCGTGGCTTGCGCTGGCGGAGCGCCTGCAGCTGGACGTGCTGGTGGAGATGTGCCTCGACAGGCTGCGGGGCATGACGAGGGAGCAGCTGCAGATGACCATCACTGAGGCTGTGGAGGTTGGCAGCGACACCTGCGAGAAGCTGCTCCTGAGTCTGCGCAACAAGCACGTCATGCGCGTGGAGGTGGAGCAGCTCAGCGAGGCGCTGCGCGAGAAGCTGCTCGCCATCACTACTCTTCTGCCCAACTAGACTGAAGCTCATGTGTTGCCCATGTGTGCTCTCACATAACAGGTTGGGTAGGGTGAGTCCGTGAGGCCCAGCTAACCACTGACCAACAATAACTTCGGCTCAACTCATCTGGTAGGCTGGCGCGCTGCGTGGCCTTGCGAGCTCTACTAGTAGAGCTCCCCTAGACGTGTAGTCTAGGCCTTAACTCACGCCCCGGGGTCCTCCGGGCGCGTAGATGTAAAAACTGTAAAAAAAAAACGGCTTAACTCACCACTGACTAAGTCCATGCTGTATCACCAGGCACCACCATCACCCCAGTTACAGTTACAGTTACATCGGCTTTCCAGCAAAGACTACCTCTAGTCCTAGTACCACCGCCTAGACCCAAGTCCAGTTCTGGCCCTAACAATTACTTGTGAGGGGCGGTAGCCACCAGCCGGCTGCCTGCCAACGTGTAGTCCCAGAGCAAAAAGGAGAGCTATTGTGCGACGCCTCCAAAATAGGTCCTAACTGCTTCTAGGGGATAGGGGGTCAAGTGGCGCTTGCCAATCTACTTGACCGCCGTGGTGGAGGGGCCGGCGCCTGAGGGGCAGCCGGACCGTACACCACGGCTCTCCACCCGACCCTATCCTGAGCACGCTCAAACGCCGTGTCCGAAAAAGTCTTCCAATCAGAACGAGTGCCACTAGTTTCGCCTAGCTGCTGAATCAGTAGCTTAAGAAAATAGTGTCGGGAGGAGGCTGGAGGCCGGCCTTGCTGCCGAGCCACATCCATTGTGCAGTCAAAAGTCGTACGAGGAAGACGAGAAGCCGGCATGCGCATCACATGGCCTAGCCACTGCATTGATCGCTTTGCCACAAGCCTCTCAATTGGCTCAGTGTCGCACGCCTGCCGAATATAAGTTAATCTGTGCCGGTCGACCAGGCGTACACCCAGAATGCGACGAAGGCAGTTTGAGTGGGCAACCTCCAATCGAGTCAGTTGTGTTTTAGTAGGGGCCCATGTTTCGCAGCCGTACAGAAAGTGGGGCAGCACGAAAGTGTTGTAAACCCGCATCTTAGACTGCACTTGCATCTTCTTGCTGGCCCAGATCTTATCAAAAGACGCAAACACGCCCAGCGCGCGACCGACACGCACACCGATCTCCTTTTCCACACCACCACTCTGGGTTATCCAACTCCCTAGATACTTAAATGCAGAGACGGTCTTCACTTCACCACCAGTCAGCGCAAACGTGGGCAGATCCGCGTGTAAATCTCCTCCTCTTGTAAATCTCCTCCTCCTGTAAATCTGACTCTAGAGGTGGCGGAGGCGCTGACCAGGAGCAACACGTGAACAGACACTAGCTGCCCAGATTCCGACATGCGCGAGCCACCTCGTCACCGTGCCGCCTACGAGGGGCCGGCGCACCTCACGCAAGGTTGGAGAGTGCAACGGGCGGGCGTCACATGTAGCAGAGAGATCACGTCTGCCCATGCCACGTCGCCGCCTTCACGTCCTGCACGTTGCAGCCTCTACAGAGCAGCCTTCTGCAGGCGGCTGGTGCACCTCATGCGAGGCCGAGGAGTGTTGACTCCAAGTATTTGAGGCCCTGACCAGTGGCCACATGTACCCACTAGCCATGACACTAGCGATGTAAGGGCTTCACCGCATCCCGATCGGTTTGCTTTAGCTGCTGGCTGCTGACTGCTGGCTTGCTGCAGCCAGCGGCCAGCTGGCGCACGAACGCCCACTGACCCAGGCACAGTCTGCCAGACACGAGCGGCGTCCTGGCCTACAAGGGGAACGGTGTATCTGGCGCGAGACGGGGGCGTGCACGAGCAGCGAAGGCATTGGCGGGGGGGGGCGGGGATCAGCCACGCTGCAGGCCTTTTCGCGTATGTGTGTGCGCGTGCTACGGCGATCATGCGTACGGTGTAATCAGGATTGTGTGGTACACTGGAGTGGCACACCTCCTTTGCGTCACAGCCCCAAGCAGCCAAGTAAGGGAGGGGATAACGCCGAGCCTTCCGTCTTCCGTCAAGTTATCCCCGAGCAAGGCCACGTGCACGCGGGAGGAATTGAGACCTGGATTTCCATGTTGAACAACCGTTGATGTAGAATGGATGTGTATGATCGAAGCTGCCACAAAGCTGCGGGAGGGCCGTCAGCTGTGGGCCTGTAACGGAGCATCCGGCTGCTAGCCACTCCCGTCACAGGGCCCCATGCTGGTCTTGCACACGCATCGCAAGGTACAGTTGCTGCACCGCCCGCCGGCCTGCACCGCCCGCCTGCCAACACATGAGCAACTCAATCTCAACCCTAGCCATCATCGGCATCGTAGCCACGGTGTCGCAGCAGATGTTTTTGTCACCCAGCAGGCAGGAGCGGGCTGGCCTACATGCACATGGCCCTGGCACGAGCAGTAAGCAAGCTCCCCTCCCCCGAGTAGGGCGAAGAGGTGAGGGCAGCCCCTCGAATCAAAAAACGCCACCCTGGGGTGATGCCGTGGGCCGTGCCGCCCGACAGCGCTGATGCCCAGGCGGAGTACGACGCGATGACTGCTGCCATTCACGAGGTGGCCACCAACAACCTCGCTCCACGCGGCAGCCGCCGGCGGCGCGGCTGGCAGTTCACTGTCGCAGCGCACCCTCCGGCTCATGGACGCCCGGCAGCGCGCGCACTCGGCATGGCTCAGGAGCAAGTCTGCTGCTGCCAAACGAGAGCGCAATCGCGCCAACCGCGCGGCCGACGCAGCTGTGCAGAGAGACAGGGAGAGGTGGATCGGCCAGCAGGTGGCGGAGGCGCAAGACATGCTACGCAAGAAGAATCTGCGCCAGTTTGCGCGCGCGTGCAACAGGCTGGCGGGCCGCAGCTGCAGCCATCAGATCCCACCTGCCATGCGGGACGTCTCGGGCGCGCTGCACAGCGGTCCAGACGGGGTGCTGAAGGCCATGACAGAGTCATTCGAAAAGCTATATGGCGGGGAGACCAAGCTCAGCGACGAGACCCTGAACCAGCTGGAGAACGATGTAGCGGCGTTTGAGCTCACACGCGCCACAGAGGTGGACGAGGCGCACGGGCGCCCCCTTGACCTGGCTGAGACGGAGGCGTGTGTGCGAGCGTTGCGCTCGGCCGCCGCTCCGGGCGGTGACCAGCTGGACGCCATGCTGTTGCGGTGCCCACCTGCCATCGCATGGCTCCACCGGGTCATCATCGCCGTATGGCGGTCGGGGAGAGCCCCGAGGGAAAACTGCTATTATCACACCGTTATATAAGGGGAAGGGTCCGCGTGACTCCCCTGGTAACTACCGCGGTATAAGCCTTCTCTCTATTGCCGGGAAAGTGTACGCTGCCATACTTCTGCACCGCGTCTCCACGCAGGTTGATGGTCAGTTGCATGAGGCTCAGTGTGGTTTCAGAAAAAGCAGAGGCACTGTTGATGCGATTTTACTCTGCGCTCGCTGAGCGCGGCACATGCCGAGTACAAACAATGCATGGCTGTGGCATTTGTCGACTATTCTAAAGCTTACGATTGCATAAACCGTGCGGCACTGTGGAGAGTCCTTAGATTATATAGTGTTCATCCGCACATTATTGATCTGTTGGAGGATCTTCACACCAACACCGCAGCTGCCGTGCGGCTCGCTGGGAAAAACGGGCACGAATTCCCTGTGTCGTCTGGTGTGCGACAGGGGTGCGTCATTGCTCCTGTGTTGTTCAATGTTTTTATTGACCACAAAGTGAAAAAGGCGCTAGACATGATGCCAGAGGGGCTGGCGTGTCAGTCGTGACCCGAGCCGGCGGCTCTGTGTTGTCGTCGTCGGTTGAGCGCATAGTAATGCTGATGTATGCCGACGATTTATGTTTGTTCTCGCATGACCCAGCTCAGTTGGCGCTTATGCTGAAAATCCTTGACAAAGTGTCCTCTAGCTTTGGCATGCAAATCAACGCCGCCAAGACAGAAGTGATGATTTTGCCAGCAGATTTTGTCGCGGATCTGCCCACGTTTGCGCTGACTGGTGGTGAAGTGAAGACCGTCTCTGCATTTAAGTATCTAGGGAGTTGGATAACCCAGAGTGGTGGTGTGGAAAAGGAGATCGGTGTGCGTGTCGGTCGCGCGCTGGGCGTGTTTGCGTCTTTTGATAAGATTTGGGCCAGCAAGAAGATGCAAGTGCAGTCTAAGATGCGGGTTTACAACACTTTCGTGTTGCCCCACTTTCTGTACGGCTGCGAAACATGGGCCCCAACTAAAACACAACTGACTCGATTGGAGTTGCCCACTCTAACTGCCTTCGTCGCATTCTGGGCGTGCGCCTGGTCGACCGGCACAGATTGACTTGTATTCGGCAGGCGTGCGACACTGAGCCAATTGAGAGCCTTGTGGCAAAGCGATCAATGCAGTGCTAGGCCATGTGATGCGCATGCCGGCTTCTCGTCTTCCTCGTAAGACTTTTGACTGCACAATGGATGTGGCTCGGCAGCAAGGCCGGCCTCCAGCCTCCTCCCGACACTATTTTCTTAAGCTACTGATTCAGCAGCTAGGCGAAACTAGTGGCACACGTTCTGATTGGAAGACTTTTTCGGACACGGCGTTTGAGCGTGCTCAGGATAGGGTCGGGTGGAGAGCCGTGGTGTACGGTCCGGCTGCCCCTCAGGCGCCGGCCCCTCATCCACGGCGGTCAAGTAGATTGGCAAGCGCCACTTGACCCCCTATCCCCTAGAAGCAGTAGGACCTATTTTGGAGGCGTCGCACAATAGCTCTCCTTTTTGCTCTGGACTACACGTTGGCACGCAGCCGGCTGGTGGCTACCGCCCCTCACAAGTAATTGTTAGGGCCAGAACTGGACTTGGGTCTAGGCGGTGGTACTAGGACTAGAGGTAGTCTTTGCTGGAAAGCCGATGTAACTGTAACTGTAACTGGGGTGATGGTGGTGCCTGGTGATACAGCATGGACTTAGTCAGTGGTGAGTTAAGCCGGTTTTTTTTTACAGTTTTTACATCTACGCGCCCGGGGACCCCGGGGCGTGAGTTAAGGCCTAGACTACACGTCAACGGGGGCTCTACTAGGAGAGCCTGCAAGGCCACGCAGAGCGCATCCGCCACGTCAAGAGTCGACACTACTCAGCCCCGCGTCAGGTGCACCGGCCCCTTGTAGGCGGCGAGGTAGGCCATGAACTTGACGAGGTGGCTCGCGCCGAGCTGCTCGTCTGGTGGGCCTGGGTAGTCATGCCCATCGTACGTGAGCTGCGTGTGTGTGTGTGGGGGGGGGGGAGTGTGTGTGTATGTAGATGTGTGTGCGTGTGCGCGCGTGCGTTTGCGCAAAGCAGCGTACGCGTAT
Source organism: Chlamydomonas sp. UWO 241 (assembly GCA_016618255.1). Lineage (NCBI taxonomy): Eukaryota > Viridiplantae > Chlorophyta > Chlorophyceae > Chlamydomonadales > Chlamydomonadaceae > Chlamydomonas > Chlamydomonas priscui. The sequence continues at coordinate 476,736 of VFSX01000060.1, read as the reverse complement.
GCGCGTGCGTGTGTGCAGTCGCACATGTGCGCCTGCATGTGCGCAACCGCGCATGTGTGCACGCTTGCGTGTGACCGTGCGCGCGCGTGACCACGCGAAGCAGCCCCCACCTCAAAAGAACAAAACGCATCTGCAGCACGAGGCCCTCCCTGTCAGCGCCCCAGGCACAGTGACCCCTGGGAAGGATTTCAGTAAAACCCCCCCCCCCCCCCGGCTCGAGCAACTTTGACCGCTCATACCAGGCGCGATACATAGCGGGTGTTAACACAACACATGCCGTTGTACTGCTCTCAGCCAGAGCTTTCCTACGCACCCCTCAATGCCCTCTCCCACCAGGTGTGGGGTGGTTGTCTGGGAAATGGGAAATCGTGTGAGCGTGTGCAAAACCAGCCGCACCTGTGAGCTGTACTCTGTCGCCAGCTGCCTAGCGAGCGCGGTGACCTGCACAAGCACACGAGGCACGATGGCATGAGGTGATTTGCCGGCATGGGCGGTGCGTCATGCGCAAGGGCGGTGCACGTGCAAGGCACATTTGTGTGCGTGTGTGTGTGTGTTTCGTGCATGCTCGCGCTCACGAGCCCCGCCCCCCCCTCCTCCTCCAGACCCTGCCCTGCCCTGCCTACCATGCTTAACTCTAGCCCTAAGCCCTCGCGCACGCACCTGCACCGTTGCCTCAACGATGTCAACGCACAGCACCTGCGTCTTGCGCACGCTCACACTCCGGGCAAAATGCCCGTTAACTAATATTAGCCCCTACCAAGCCCCCGCGATCGCACCTGCACTGTTGCCTCAATGATGTCAACGCACAGTCCCTGCGTCTCGCGCACGCTCACGTTCACGGGGACACTCCCTCCCTCCCCAAGGTTCTCACGCCGACGGTAAAAACCTGAGGCCTAAACCCTAGAACACACAGCTGCGCCCTGCTGTCGACACCGTGCCCAACCCTAACAAATGCACCTGCACCGTCGCGTCTACGATGTCAACGCACAGCGCCTGCGTCTTGCGCACACTCATGCTCACGAGGCCAGTGCCAACCCCTCCACCGTGCTAAACCCTAGCCCCTACTAAACCTTAGCAAACGCACCTGCACTGTCGCGTCAACGATGCCAACGCACAGCGCCTGCGTCTCGCGCAGGCACCCTTACCCCTGAACCCTAAACATTTCACTGGAAGCTCTTGCCCCTAAGAGACACAGCTCCGCCCTGCCGATCGTGCTGAACCCCTACTGTGCTCAACCATAGCGCACGCACCTGCACCGTCGCGTCAACGATGCCAACGCACAGCGCCTGCGTCTCGCGCAGGCACCCTTACCCCTGAACCCTAAACATTTCACTGGAAGCTCTTGCCCATAAGAGACACAGCTCCGCCCTGTCGATTGTGCTGAACCCCTACTGTGCTCAACCACAGCGCACGCACCTGCACCGTTGCATCTACGATGCCAACGCACAGCGCCTGCGTCTCGCGCAGGCACCCTAGCCCCTGAACCCTAAACATTTCACTGGAAGCTCTTGCCCATAAGAGACACAGCTCCGCCCTGTCGATTGTGCTGAACCCCTACTGTGCTCAACCACAGCGCACGCACCTGCACCGTTGCATCTACGATGTCAACGCACAGCGCCTGCGTCTCGCGCAGGCACCCTTACCCCTGAACCCTAAACATTCCACCGGAAGCCCTTCCTTGCCCCTAAGAGACACAGCTCCGCCCTGCCGATCGTGCTGAACCCCTACTGTGCTCAACCATAGCGCACGCACCTGCACCGTTGCCTCAACGATGTCAACGCACAGCACCTGCGTCTTGCGCACGCTCACGCTCACGAGGCCGCCCCCCTCCTCGAGGCCCTGCTGCAGCGTCGACAGCTGGGAGAGCAGGCGCTCGCGCCGAACCACCGCGCCCGCCGCGCGCTCCCACATTTCCAGGCAGGGCCCGAACTGCGCGCGCGTGCGTGTTGCGTGCGTTTCAGTTTTTTTGTGTGTGTTTCAGTGTTTTTTGTGTGAGTGGGCAGTTGGTACGGCTGTGCGCCGCGCGCTCCCACACGTTTAGGGGGGCTGAGCTGTGCGTGCGTGCGTGCGTGTTGTACCGCGTTGTTTGGGATACGTATTGGAATCTGGGTTTACTTTAGCACGCTTGGCTGTGTTGTGTCCGTGTGTGTGTGCGTGTGTTTGTTCATGTGTGTGCCTGTACATCCGCCCCCTCCACACAGGTCTCATACGCCAGCATCCGCGTCCGGCGGACTGTACAATCAACCACACACCTGCAGCACCCTCTCCTTTTGCGTGACATCGAGCACCATGCCAAACACACACACACACACACACACACACACGCACACATACACACACACACGCACGCACAAGCACAAGCACAAGCACACACACGCACACACACACGCAACTGCAGCACCTGCTCCTTTTGCGTGAACTGGAGCACCATGCCAAAACACACACGTGCACACCCGCACGTGCGAACATACAGAGAGAGAGAGAGAGACACACAGAGATACACACAGAGAGACAGAGACATACAAAGATACAGAGAGATATAGAGACGCCTTCACACACACACACACCTGCAGCACCCTCTCCTTTCGCGTGAACTCGAGCACCATGTCGAGGCGTGCGATGAGCGGCAGGCGCAGCATCTCCCAGATGCGCTCAAGCTGTGCCTGCGTGTGTGTGTGTGTGTGTGTGCATGCGTGTGTGCGTGTGTGTGTGCGCGCGCATGTGTGTGTGTGTGTGTATGAGTGCGTGAGAGAAAGAGGTGCAGCATATCCCCAATGCGCTCCAGCCGTGCCTACGCGTGCGTGTGTGTGTGTGTGTGTGCACGCTTGAGAGACATGTAGAGTCAGAGAGAGAGAAAGAGAGAGAGACAGGGGGGGGGTATATTTTCAACTGCTCGCCACGCCCCCCTTCCAACTGCCCCCCCCCCCCGGAAGAACAAAACACACCTGTAACGCAAGGCTCTCTGTCGGCGCACCCGGCAGCCCCGGCGCGGAAACGTGCGCGTCCTCGCGCGCCGCCGCGGCCGCGAGCGATGGGCGCAAATCTGCCCCCCCACACACACACATGCACACAAACAGAACAGAACGCACCTGCAGCGCGAGGCTCTCTGTCGGCGCGCCCGGCAGCTCCGGCAGCCCCGGCGCGCACGCGTGCGCGCCGTCCGCGCACGCCGCCGCGGCCGCAAGGTCCGCGCCAAACTCTTGCAGCCGCTCAGGCGTGAGGATCGGCGGCTGCGGCTTCATCGGCGCGGGCGGCGGCGGCGCAGCGGGCGGCGGCGGCGGCGGCGCAGCGGCGAGCAGGGCCCCGCTACCCCCCCCTCTCTCTTCCCCTCCCTCTTCCCGTGCACCGCAACCGGCCAGGGCCGCCGCTGCCGCCTCGATGCTGGCGGCGATGCCGCCCGCGCCTGCGCCAGGCCCGGCCGCCTTGCCAGGGGAGCTGCCCGCGCGCGCCGCGCCCGCCGCGCCCGCCGCGCGCAGCGGCGGGGACCCCAGGCGCATGTGCATGCTCTGCAGGCGGCTCGGGGCGGCGGTCGACATGCCGCTGTGGTAGTTGAATGTGGACGTGGTCGCCGTGAGACGGCGGCGCCGGGGGCTCAGGCTGCGGAGGGGAGTGGGGGGGGGGAAGTTGGGGCGAGCGGCAGTAATGGACATGACAAGAGAGGCAGTCGTACGATTGTTTTTTCGTTTTTTCATGGTGCAGCAGTGGTAGTTGAACGTGGACGTGCTCGCCGTGAAGCGGCGGCGCCGGGGGCTCAGGCTGCAAAGGGGAACGGGGGGGGGGGGGCAGTTATGTCAGGGCGAGCGTCAGTTATGGACAAGGCCAGAGCGGATGTCGTGAGACTTTTGTTTTTTGTTTTTTCATGGTGCAGCGGTGGCCGTTGAATGTGGACGTGCTGGCCGTGAGGCGGCAGCGCCGAGGGCTCTGGCTGCAAAGGGGAAGGGGGGGGGGCAAGGGGGCAGTTATGATGGGGCGAGCAGCAGTTTTTCTAGGGCGAGCGCCTGCAGCTCCGCCCTCCATATCAATTCGACGTGCTCAAGGCTTTAGGTGTATGCTAAGATGGAGTTGTTTGAAGTTCAAACTTTGAACTCCGGGCTAGTACGGATTCAGCAGTTAGGCACTTAGGGCTCATCTTTGAAGCTGTAGGACGCAGGACGCTGCTCCTTGAACTGGACAGCTCCGCGCCCACCCCTATTCGGCGTGCTATGGGCCTTCATACGGGGGACCTTAGAGCTGTTA
>VFSX01000060.1:467500-470000 GCA_016618255.1 Chlamydomonas sp. UWO 241 | reverse complement strand
AAACCATTTAGGGAGGGGGGGGGGGGTAGAAACGCACCTCAGGCTGATACGCGACCCGCGCCGCAAAGTCGGCTCCCTTGAGGCCGCCCCTTCCGCCGCCGCCGCCGCCTCCGCCTCCTGCGCGCGCAGATCTTAGCGCTGGCCCCGCCACACTCGTCGATTTGGAGCGTTCGGACAGCCCGCCCGGGTGGCCAGTGGTCGGGATGGCGATGGTGGGGATCGCGGGGACGGCGGGCGTGGGAAGGAATGAGCCGGCGGAGTGCGAAGCCCTGTGTGTGGGAGGAGAGGGGGGTGCGTGTGTGTGTGTTCGATTTTGCAGTCCGTCGGACGCATTTGGTGGCGTATTAGGCCCTGTGTGTGGGTGTGTGTGTGCGTGTGTTTGCGTGTGTGTGTGTGTGTGTGTGTGTGTGTGTGTGCTGCGTTTGGACAAACCGCCCGGTGGCCGGTGGTGGGGATTGCGATGGTGGGGATGGTGGGGATGGCGGGCGTGGGGAGGAATGAGCTGGCGGAGTGTGAAGCCCTGTGTGGTGTGTGTGTGGGGGGGGGGAGGGAGGGATGGGGGGGGGCTATGCGTGCCTGTGCCTGCGCCTGCGCCTGCGCCTGCGCCTGCGCCTGCGCCTGCGCCTGCGCCTGCGCCTGCGCCTGCGCCTGCCCCATGCATGTGCATGCCTCGGCGCATACCCCACCCATCCATCCACTCCCACACCCACCCACCTTTCCTCAGCCCCACTCCCGCACCCGCACCCAGTCTGCGAACGCCGCATGTCTCGCACCCTGCTGCCGCCCGCCGCCGCCTTGCCTCCGCCCCTGCCCCATGCGTGTCCATGCCCCTCGCACTCCCACTCCCAACCACCTTTCCGCAGCCCCACTCCCGTGCCCGCACCCAGTCTGCGAACGCCGCATGTCCCGCGCACCCCGCCGCCGCCCGCCGCCGCCGTGCCTCCGTCCCTGCCCCATATACATGTGCATGCCCCTTGCGCTTCTACCCCCACTCCCACTCCCACTCCCACTCCCACTCCCACGCCCACCCACCTCACCTCAGCCCCACTCCCACCCTCTCACCCACTTTTCTCCACTGCCGCGGTCGCACCCAGTCTGCGAGCGCCACATGTCCCGCACCCCGCCGCCGCCCGCCACCGCCATGCCTCCGTCCCTGCCCCATGCATTTGCCATGCCCCTCGCACTCCCACTCTCACTCCCACTCCCTCCCACTCCCACCCTCCCACCCACCTTTCTCCACTGCCGCGGTCGCACCCAGTCTGCGAGCGCCACATGTCCCGCACCCTGCCGCCGCCCGCGACCGCCATGCCTCCGTCCCTGCCCCATGCATGTGCCATGCCCCTCGCACTCCAGCTCTCACTCCCTCCCACTCCCACCCTCCCACCCACCTTTCTCCACTGCCGCGGTCGCACCCAGTCTGCGAGCATCGCTGTCCCGCACCCCGCTGCCGCCCGCCGCCGCCTTGCATCCGTCCCTGCCCCATGCATGTGCATGCCCCTCCCACCCATCCACTCCCACTCCCGCTCACCTCTCCTCAGCCCCACTCCCGCGCCCACACCCAGTCTGCGAACGCCGCATGTCCCGCGCCCCGCCGCCGCCCGCCGCCGCCGTGCCTCCGCCCCTGCCCCATGCATGTCCATGCCCCTCGCAATTCCACTTCCACTCCCACTCCCACGCCCACTCACCTCTCTTCAGCCCCACTCCCACGTCCGCAACCAGCCTGCGAGCGCCGCATGTCCCGCACCCCGCCGCCGCCCGCCGCCGCCTTGGCTCCGTCCCTGCCTTATGCATGTGCCACTCCCACTCCCACTCCCACTCCCACTCCCACGCCCACTCACCTCTCCTCAGCCGCACTCCCACGTCCGCACCCAGTCTGCGAGCGCCGCATAACCTGCACCCCGCCGCCGCCCGCCGCCGCCTTGCCTTCGTCCCTGCCCCATGCATGTCCATGCCCCTCGCACTTTCACTCCCACTCCCACTCCCTCCCACACCCACCCACCTTTCCTCAGCCCCACTCCCGCACCCGCACCCAGTCTGCGAGCGCCGCATGTCCCGCACCCCGCCGCCGCCCGCCGCCGCCTTGCCTCCGTCCCGGCTGCCGCGGCGGACGCACCCGGACTGCGATCGACGCACGGGCGCGCCGCTTGCGCTGCCCACCGACGCCGCACCCACTGCCGCGTCCCCAGCGGACTTCCCAGACGGCGAGTGCTGCTCGTGCGGGGTGCAGCAGAAGGTGTGAGTGAGTGTGTGTGTGTGTGTGTGTCAGACGGCAAGTGCTGCGCGTGTCGGGTTGCGGCAGAAGGTGTGTGTGTTGTGTGTGTGTGTGTGTGTCAGAATTGTGTGTGTGGCAGCAAGCCCCCCCTGCCGCGTCCCCGGCGGACTTTCCGGACGCCGAGTGCTGCGCGTGCCGGGGTGCAGCAGGAGGTGTGTGTGTGTGTGTGTGTGCGTGTGTGTGTGCGTGTGTGTGGTGTGTGTGTGTGCCAGCATTGTGTGTGCTGCC